>WEIV01025120.1:254461-490464 GCA_013390005.1 Calyptomena viridis | reverse complement strand
GTTCTCTACCCACAGCTCGTGGAAGGACAAACAGGGAACAGTTTCCCTGCTTATTCTGCCTTTGGAAAGTGCTAAGCTGGGCAATGGGAAGAGGT
The DNA here is from genome assembly GCA_013390005.1 of Calyptomena viridis. Taxonomy (NCBI): domain Eukaryota; kingdom Metazoa; phylum Chordata; class Aves; order Passeriformes; family Eurylaimidae; genus Calyptomena; species Calyptomena viridis. Next base: position 490,369 of record WEIV01025120.1, on the reverse strand, counting down.
GAACACAAAAGCCACATGGCCACTAAAGAGTTGTCAGGACTGTGGTAATAAAGTGCATTTGGCAAAAGGAAAAGCTTTAGGTCATCCCTGGCATCCTTGCAAGATAACAAGGTGCCCAAACCTCTTCCCTACTTGTGATCACAGGCCCTGAAATTATACAGTCAAGAATGTTTTATGCCCTTTAAATAAAAAATCTGGATTTTCAGGCTGTTTCTGTACAGGGGNGCTAAGCTGGGCAATGGGAGGAGTGGCCACATGGCCACATGGCCACTAAAGAGTTGTCAAGACTGTGGTAATAAAGTGCATTTGGCAAAAGGAAAAGCTTTAGGTCATCCCTGGCATCCTTGCAAGATAACAAAGTGCCCAAACCTCTTCCCTGCTTGTGATCACAGGCCCTGACATTATGCAGTCAAGAATGTTTTATGCCTTTTAAATAAAAAATCTGGATTTCAGGCTGTTTCTGTACAGGGTGTGAACCTCCTCAGGTGCCCTCTCCAGGTGCAGACCCTTCAGAGGATCCTTTCCATGGATCCCCTGGCACTGAGGAGCTCAGTGTGTCCTGTAATGCCCAACAACTGATGTCACACTAAGGCTACTTGATCCAACAGGTTGGGCTTCTCTATTTTTTACAGCCCAGCTCTGGTGGAAACACAACTTCTGTTGAGTGTGAATAGCACCCAGCAAAGAAAGCCAACACTCCAGAAACATCTTCATTTTCCTTTCTGCAAGAAGGAGGAGGAAAATAGCACAAGGCATTGATTGTTCAGTACTACTCCAACTCTTGATTTTGCATCATAATGAGAATCAGGTTGATAAAATTGTTCAGATGACATATAAGAAGTCCTGGTGCTTGATAAGATCTTGGTGAGACTGGTATTAGATGTTCATATTCCAGTACTGTCAGAGCCCTCCCTGGATCCAGGCTCTCAGCTTTATGCAGACCCAGAGCAAGAAGCATCCTCTGGACTGAACATCTCACAGCCCCGGAGCTGTAGCTGCAGCTTCGGTGTTTTCTCACCTCTGCTTTTCCCAGCGCTCCGCTGCTGCCTGTGAACATCCATGTACAACATTCCCACCACACCGGGAAGGTCAGAGCAGCCCCAGAGGGTGTAGGAAGGGGCACGGGGGGAGAGCACAACAAAGCAGCACCTTCTCTGCTGACACTGCTAAGAGAGTGCAGAAATAAGTAAACCTGAAAAGCCAGTGTCCCCTGTGATTAGCAGAGCTTTGCATATGGATGAGAAGTTAAGCTGAAGCAGTTGTGCTCTGGAAATGGCCCCGTGTGCTGCTGCTGCCAGCTTGGGGCACAGAAATGTTGGGTTTTTTCCCAGTGATCCCCTCTGGGCTCTGACCAGGGACTCTGGAGACCTTTGCTACCACATCCTGAGTTGAACAGTGCTGGGAAGGAGTTTGGGCTGGGACTGAGGTTGTGTCCGTGGTTTTGGCAGGTTTAGGTGCCTGAGCAGAGCCTCTTATTGCTTAGGGCTCCTCTGTACACAGACCCCTGCTGTGTTTTATAGACCCTCATGGGTCCCTGGCCCTCCTTAGGCACCTGCCTCCCACCACCAAACATGATTGAAGCCAAGCCCCTGCCTCACTCAAAACCCTGCAGCTGGATGGTTAGACAGATGCAGAAGAGCTGTGGCACAGAGGAGAGCCAAGGAATTGCTGCAAAATGTAAAGACATCCAACCTGGAAAAGGGTGATTCAATGAACATGTCCTGTCAGGCTGGGAGGCTTTAGTTCCTGAGGACCTGGATGGAAGATTTAGGGTTGGTGTTATGGATAATCCTGAGGGCAAAGGATGAAGCTGGGAAGGGGCAGCAGTGGGTGCAGAAAGGAAGAGCTGAGGGGAGGGCGATGTGTTTGCACTCAGAGCTCGTTTAGCTCCTGAAATGTGACAGGCTGTTTTGCAGCCTGTCCTGTGGAAGAGGACAAACAAGCCCTGCTACACCAGAGTGCCACCACGGGTGTCCCCTCACAGCACTGAAAGCTCTCTGACCTGTGTCAGAGGTGTCACATAATTTCAATGTGGGCCATTGAGTTTATTTTCTGTACAGAAGGTTTTTCTCAAGAGTAGGAGCAATAAGGCTGCTCTGCTCCATCCAACATCTGGATGTGCTCTCCCTATATCCCAGGACAGGCTTCTGTCACATAGAGAAGACCCAGAGCCACCCTGACACTGGCCATGTTCCCAAGGGAAATCCCTTGGAATGAATGGAAGAGCTTGAGGTTTTCCATTTTTTTCTGAATCAGCTCTCACACCAGATACAGCCCATGGGATACCCCTTGGGGGGGACCTTCTGCTCCCCTTCAAAGCAGAGCATTAAATACATTTCAGCTTTCGTGTTGCCTTTAGTGTGGACTCAGATCATTCATCAAAGATGACTTTTGATCAGACTCCCCTTGGGAGGGTCCTCTCAGCAGTAGATTTGAACCAGGGAGGGACAAAAGAAAGACAAGATGAGGAAATAATAATACGCTTTAAGCATTGCCCTTCATTAATATCTTCAATAAACAAACATGTACATCTGACTATTACTTTCTCTCACACACCCACTGTTATCACTCAGTTATATTCCACATGAAAGCACACTTGTCATAAGCCATTTCAACTCCCATCCCAAGTTAATATATTAGCACTCATTTCATTTGCATTTTAATGGCGAGACTACACTTTTCAAATAAATGACTGCACTTTATCAAAGGATTACTTCATTTTGACTGTAATGCTGCTCTGCTGTGCGGGAATCAGGGAGGGAGGAGGTTGAAAAAAGCCCTGCAAAGCAGAGCCACTGGGTTCAAGAGCTCCAGCTCTGCTCTTTACAGCTCCAGCTCAGTAATGAGGGGGGAAATAGCAGTGCTGAAGTGTCCTGGCTGCTTCTCCTGGGCTGGAGGGAGATGCTGATTATGTAATTTCACTCCCACATTATGTTATGTGCATGGATTCCTTTAGGGAACATCATTAAGGGCTATAGGTGGCCTGAAATGAACCTGTGGGTAGAAATCCCTGGGGTTTCTCTCTGTCCAGGCTTTGACTCTGTGCTGTGTAGCTGAAGTCTGTTCTAATGTTGGGTCTGTTTTCCTGGCAGATCAGAGGAGCCTCCTGGGGAGATGGGGTGGGATCCAGCACCCCTGGCTCACAGGAGGGGATAACACAGTGGTGACATTGTGGGCTCAGCTGGAAGGTTCTAGGGCTAAAATACCAGAAGATATATAAAAATAAAATCATCCTTTACTTCAAGAAGTAGAAAGACTCGCAAGGCTGTGTGTGGCATGCTAAATCTTTAAGCAGCAAATAAAATAAAATAAAAGCAGGAATGGAAAATGCATAAGCTCTGTGACACTGCCTTTTCTGCCTGAACCAGCACTGAATTCCCCTCTTTCCAGGGGAAACAAGCAGAATATGTCTGGATGCTTCTGGTGTTGATGCCTGGCTTGTCCTTGCATGGAATATACCTTGGCTACACCAGGTCCCAGCAGAGGGGCTGCAGAGCCTTTAAGGGACCAGTTTGGCTGCTGGGCTCCAACTGGTGAGGGACTGGAGGGAGATAAATGTGGAAACAGCCCTGGCTGGGGGGTTTAGAGGGAGGTGTGTTATGGCAGCACTGTGAGAAAGCTGCTGGAAAGGTCTCTGGGGGCTCCAGCACAAGGCTGAGCATCAGGGGGGTGGATGTGGTGGATGTTTGCCTGGCAAGGGGGTGGAAATCCATGAGCCTAAACAGGCAGCCTGGTCTAAAGGGTTTTTCTGCCTGGTTGTTTTACTCTGAAGTCTTACATGAGTGTTTGGGGGTGGTGGTGGTGTCCCCAGGTCCTCCTTGCCTGCTCTGTTGGACACCTGGCTGGTTTAGAGCTGCTTACAGGGAAACATAAATTTCACAGGTTCGGTGCTTGCTGACTAATATCAGGCTGTGTGCAAAGGTTTCTCCAGCTGAAAGAGAAATCTTTACCACCAAATTTTAAATTTCCTCCTCTCCTATGATTGTAATTCCATTTATTAGCTTCTGCTGGCTGAAGGAAGGTGGTTCATATTGCCCCAGTGACTGGCTAGGCAATCAAATTGTCCTTAAACGTCAGTAAGTTTTATTTGAAAACTTACTTCAATCTCCAGCTTGAATTGGAATAAAAGCAAGGTGTCAGGTTCCATTTGTTGATGGGAATGCTGTTTTTGGGGGTGGTGTAAAACCAAACAAAAAAAAAAAAGAAAAAAAAAAAGAAAAACAAGTTTGTAGATTAAACCCTGCATTAAATGGGGGGCAGGATAATGCTGTGATCTAGAGCCAAAATTTGCAACCCAGGCTGTGATAATGAAGGATGCTGGGGAGCCCTAATGTGTGAGATGTTGGTGGAGATAATAGAAATATCTAGCAGGTTTGTTTTTATGGTTTTTTCCTTTTTTTTTTAATCCTCTGCTGCAAATCAGCACATTTTACTGACAATCCAACCTTGACATGCTGAGAAAACCTCCCCCCACTCCCTGTTTGCACCTGGAGAAAATCCAAGTGTCTCCCAAATTGGTTAGTGACTAGAATTGGAAAATTTTATCCAGCCTTAGAGGTGAAAGATCATGGATGGCAGCAGCAGACTCTTCTGGAGAGACTCCAGATTCCAGTGGATGCTCTTGCTGAGGTGATTGGATTTCTCCTTCCTCATGTCCTGTGGTGGCATCCTGGGAAGCAAAGGCTCTACACTGTGAGCTGTGAGGTAAAATAGGAGTGACCTGTGGGGATAAACTGGTGCTGAGGAGCTGAATTTCATGTTTTGTACCTTTTAGGGCTTTTCCTGATGGGATTTTTCTCATCTGATTTTATGGATTGGTCTCCACTAGATGTCGAGGCATATCAGGAACATCTTTTGTTTGGGGTTTTGTTGCCATGGGGTGTTCCCATTTTTAGGATGTGCCTTCCCTCATGGCCTAGATCTCTGCCCCTCCATCCCTCCTGTGCTGAGGAAGCTGGAACAGGCCAGTCCTGTCCCTGTGCAGGAGCCTGGTTGTGCTATGGCTGGGAGGAGTTGTGGCAAATTGGTTAATTGTCTTGAGGACTCTGCACAGAGCAATAGGCACTGTTGGAAAGGCTGTTGGCAATTGAGGATCACTGAGAGGGAGAGGGGTGAGATGGAGCCCACAGGACAATGGGGAGAAGGCAAAGGGATGTCAGCTGTGGGTCGTTCTGCTACTGCCAATTTGAAGTAGGGGAAGTCCTGATGAGCTTCCTGTTGATTCTGCTGATGAAAGGCCTCTGATTTATCCCTGGGGGGATGTGTGTCCTGAAGGAGCCCAAAAACCTCTGGGCTGCAGCTGTTCTAGATGGGCATAGACAGACACCCTGGCTGGCAAACTCATCCACTGCTGGAGCAGGTGGAGAATAATTCCAGGGGTAGGGGGTAAGAGCCCGTCACTGGGGCCTTTTGCTCACAGCTGTCCTGCTGCAGGTTGCACTGAGGTGACAATGTGCACCTTTACTGGTGCTGGCAGTGCTCCAGCAAATACCATGGACTTAACCTGTTACTCCTCAATATTTTAATTGTTACCCTTCTTACCACACACCTCAGCTATTTCACAAGCACTGGCTCCAAATCCCCTGAACATGTTTAAATAATTCCTCAGGCATGCACGGACAGAGCTGCCTGCATTCCTCCTTGGATGTATGTAATGCAGCTGAAGCCTGGGATGACTCTGGCTGGCTGTGCTTATACCACAAAACCCCCTTGGCATTGCCCAGGATTTGGGTTGTGTAATTCAGCAAGGCTTAGGGATCCATCACTCCGTGAGCCTGGAGCAGGAGGATCTTTGCACACACGCATCCATCCCCGAGCTGTGGTAGGTAGGACACCTCCAAGAGCACACCTTGATTAAAATCCCTGTGTGGTGATGTTTGGCCCAGATTCAGGGATCTGCTGCTCTTGCTGGGGACTGACAGATGCTGCCTGGCCCTGCCCTGCCCTGTTTGATGGATGAAGGTTTCCAGAGTGGTCCCAGAGCTCCCCCTTTGTTCAGCTGCTGTCCCCAGATGGCCTTTGTGCTCTGACTCTGTTCCTTCCCTGACCAGTGACTCTTAAGTGCCATCCATCTTCCCAGGGCTTTGACAGACTGGAGAGCAGCAGGTTCACCCCAAGGGGAGGTTTGTGCTCATCCTGTGCTGGGATGTTTTGGAAGAAGTGGGTGGACAGTGTTACCAATATCCCTGAGTCTTGTCCCTCAATGAGTGTCACAGTGGCAGCAGACAAGTCCTCTCCTCTCCACTTCCATACCCTGTTCCTTTGAGTAATTGAGGGGCTGCACCTCTGAGATAGTTCTTCAGAAACTGACCCTTGGGAAACAGAGGGTCAGGGCATGTCCATCCATTTGGGAAAAGCTCCAGCTGAGCCTGTCCAAGTGCATCATGCTGAACCTGGTGATCAATGATGCTGTTTGGGTCCTGGGATGAGCCTGTTGCTCTCCATGGGTGCTTTTTATTCTGTCTATAATCTGAGGGAGAACTCCAGTGACCAGCAGTGACACAGGTCCTGCACTGGACTACAAAAAAAGGTAAATTCCAGTTCCCTGCTGTGCTGAGATGGGCTTTCAGCTGCTCTGAGGAGGATGTTGGTGTCCCCTGCTTATGGATGTGGAGCTGTGTTAGAGACAGGAGACTGATTAAGGAGTTCAGGAAACCTCTGACAGGTTAAGGAAGTAAATTTAAGAGAGACATGGGCAGGTGACTTTAACTGGGCTCAAGCTGTGGTGTCTTCTGTCAGCTGGAGAGGCAGTCAGACACTGAATGTTTGGTAATGCTCAATATCTGCCAGTCCCACCTCATTCCTAAATGAGGACATTCAGTGTCTGCATTTATATAAGGAGCTGTTTGCACTTTTTTTTGCTGTGTGGGGATACTAACTAAGAGTTACCTGTTTTTTTGGGTTTTTTAAGCTAAACCTAAGATTTTCATGTCAAAAGAACTGTAAAAAGTAGAGTTTAAGGGATTTTTCAGACATTATCTAGTCCAGTGCCCAATCTGTGTGGAATCAGCCCCACCTTTGTCATCCTGAGAGATTTTTATGTAATTTACTCTTACAGAATATCAGCGATGAGAAGTTCAAACCTCCAGTGAGAACTGGTTTAACTGAACACACTCCCTTGGGGAAATGGGAATGGGATCCCAACTGGGTGGGAAATTACTTGCACTGTGACTGGAAGATGCACCTGAGAGCTGCCAGCTGGGTACCCCAGTACTGGGAAATGCCCCTGCCCTCCAAGAAAAACCTGTGCCTGCAGTGGAAAAAGAAGCTGTGACTAATATATTGATACATGATGAGCTAATGAGGAAGTGATTTTTGTGAATAATACTCATTTTCCATCTCTGCATGTCCCAAAAGGGGGGATGACTCAGTCCTAAGAGCAGGTCCCCAGGAGAACCTGTAAGTCATAATGTCCCCTTCCCCAAATATCTTCCTATAACAGCTACATTTCAAATGTTCCAGGCAGCTCATAGTGTAACTTGTGCTCTTCTTATTGCCTGTGATGCATATTTTAAAATAAAGCCATCACATGCTGTTAAACTGAATGCTTTTGAGAGAGCCAAGCACACACTCAGCAGAGTTGGCTTATCCAGCCAGCCTATAATCTTGTCAGAAAAAAACCCAAAAAACCCCACTTTATTTGACAACTCCACCAAGGGCAGGTTTGTGGTGACTCACACTCTTTGTGTGTGAGCCTGTAAATCCCTGCTAGTCTTAAATGCACTATTCTCGTGTGGTAACATCAGAGCTAATTGTGCTACAGTTCTGCAGGTTGCACATTTTGCTCTTTTAAATGCTGCAATTATGTTGCTGCAACCTAATCCCGTGGGACTGCTTGTGGTCTTGAAAAACTGGGACTAAAAATCACAGGTTGAGTTCCTCAGCCAGTTCTTTGGAGGCTCCTGGGAGTAACTACATAGTGCCAGTGGATTTGGTGTGGCTTCACAGTGTTCTCTCTCCCTCTCCTTTAACATACAGCAACTAAAGCTGTAACTCAGCCCAGTTGTGCTCCTGTCTGGCCTTGGAGTGTGTTACTCCAGGAATGACTATGCTGGGAGAAAGAAACTGCAAAAGAATAAGTGAATATGTCTGGATTGTCATTAAAATAAAACTATTACAGTACTTTTCCAGCCTCCAGAATTAAGGCTACAGATGATAAAACAGCAGTGGTGCCATGAGCCTTTTTCAGGTGGGGTTTTATTCCTAACCCAGGCTGGGTTTGAGCAATTGCACTGTGCAACCCTTCCATTTCCATAGCAAGAGAGCTCACGTTTAATGTGTTGCCTTATGGGGGTTTCTTTGCATCCTTAATGCTTTGCCATTCAATATCTCTGTGCTTTGCAGAGCCCTGGAGATAAAAGAACCAATATTGCTTCAAAGGTTATTTCTAACACAGGAGTAGTTAAGAAACTGTCTGCACACAAATGACAAATTATTGTAATCTGAACAAAGACTCGGGGCAGGAAAGATCCCATCAGTTGGAAACTTGAAAGAAGCCACAGACAAAGATTAAAAGATGGATTAAAACAAGAGCTCTGATGCTCCCAAATGCAGCACTGGGGCTAATTGGTACAAATGAGAGATGCTTCAGGAGCAGACTTGAAGATGGATTGCCAAGTTCTCGTCCTTCTCCCAGGAGCTGCTGTGGCCCCTCGTGCAGCACTGCCAGAGCTCTGTGAGTTCTCTAATTCACACGTGCTTCCAGCACCAGTGAGAATTCTGTGCTCCTGGGGCTGGTTCTGCCTGCCTTGGCAGGGAGGAGGAGGCTGGGCTTGCTCTGCAGCAGTGGCTGATCCCACCTCTGCTGTGAAATCAGAAGGAAAATAATCCTGTGTAGTGCATTTCGCCCCTAATCTCACTTTATCAGCCTGGCACCATTCAGTTGTGTGATGGGAATAACACTGGTGCAGGGGTTGCTCTTGAGCTCGGGAATATGGGATAACAGTGCTCCTTTCTGTCCCTAAAATCTGCAAGTGTCCTTCTGCTCCTGTGTGAGCAAAAGAAAAATTCCCTGAGGCCTGGGGATGCTTCTCTGAGCTGGGTGGACAAGTCATGGGATTTATTTCCTGGGATTCCTGTGCAAAAAGCAGGTGCCTGGTATGGAAGGCTGTATTTGAGGGAAAGGCAGAGAGGATGTTTTGGTGTTTGTCACAGGCTCCTTCTGGTGAGTGAGAAGGTGACATTACAGGACATGTCTTTTGGCATTCCCCCTCCAGCCTTTGGGATCCCCAGCAGCAGCACCTGTGTAATTCCTCTCTGGAAGTGCTTCAGTTGGCCAAAGGGGAGTTGCTGCTCCTCCTACAGTGGCTTTTATTTGTTGGACATATCAGAGTGAGTGCCATGAGAACACGCTCCTGGAAGGCTCTCCAGGGAGAGCGATTGAGGAAAGCAAGAGCCAGCAGAGGCAGGAGCAGATATCCCTGCCAGCACAGCCAGGACCACAGGAGCTCTTGGCAGCATTCAAAGCCTTCCTGATAGAGACATTTTGGGTGGAAATTCAAGCCAAGTCTCCAAGGTCTGCTTAGTTTGAGTGTGAAAGCTTGATTTGCATCATAGTTTGCACTAGGCTTGTCTGGCACTTCGTCTGGTGTTAATCAAAACTTTGCAGAGCCTGGCTTGGTTTTAGCTTGGCAGCAGGACCTGTGCCTGTGCCTTGGCTTTGGATGGTACATCAAATCTCTGATAAGTTTAGAGGGTCTGGGCTGCATCTCACAGGTGCCATTGCATTGCTTGTTTGGAGTTGTGTGTGTGACAAGATCATCCCATCTCCTCCAGACAGCACAAACCTCTTATTGACTCCCACCAAGGACTGTGGGAGCCAGAGATGTTGAGATTGCTGCAGTCCATGGAGCATTGAGATCCCCTGTACAGTTTATCCATAACCCATGTGACATTTTTCTCAAACTCGGTGTTTTTTCAAGGTATAAATTCACTGTGTGCCTCTGTCCTGGCAGGGCTGAACATCCCCCCTCCTCCTGAAGGGAGTTTTGTGTGTCAGTGTTGTGCAGTGGATCAAACCCAGGCCTGGGCTGAGGGGCAGCACCTTCTGCTTTGAGCAGCTCTTGGTTTAAGCCAGGTTTTAATTTGGAGTCTGCATGGTGGAAACATGCCTCCTTCCACCCAAACTTGCCCTTGGCACCTGCCTTAAAGGGCTGCCCTCACCTGGCAAGGTCCTGGTCCTTTGGGACCTTGTTGTGCCCTGGTGTCCCCCCAGACCAGTTCACTGGAGCATCACTGGAGGGTGATTAGTGCCTTTCATTTTTGATACTGAAATGGTTCTTCAGAGATAAATGAAGTCCCTGCTCAGAGTGACAATCTCTGTTTGGGACCATTTGCTGTCTCCATAGTGGTGTGAGGTTCCTTGGTGCTGGGCCATCCCTCTAGGAAGACAGGCACTCATGGAGCGTTCCCCTCTCCCCTGAGCAGGTTCCTGCCAGGCTGCTGGGGTTTCCCACTGTGCTTCTTTGCCTCCAGGCCAGATCCTGTTTGCCTGGGCACTGGTTTGGTGAGGGGTTTTGTGGAGTCCTGTTGGAGGTGAGGTCACCTGCTCCCAAGTGGTCTCAAAATATATACACAGTGAAGGCTTAAAATTGAGGTTAAGAGGCTCTTGACAGAGCTGGGGAGCTTCTAATAAATCTGCTGTGTCTTTGTGTCCACAGATCCGTGGTGGAGGATTTGGTGCTGACTGCTGGACACCCTGATCCCCTCTGTTGTGGACCTCAGGCACCCAGGAGTGTCTGTCCATCAGGAGACCTGGGCTGGGATATGGGTTGTTAATGCAAAATAAGCCACAGTGGAGTTAGTCCCCCATCTTCCCAACGTTGCCATTATACTGGAGAAACACTCTGTATCCACATAATAAAGATGATTTTTATAAATGGTGAAACAGAGGGGAAGAGTTCTCAATCAAATTTTAATGTGTAGCTACTGCCTGGACTGACAGAGGGAATATCTCCAGAGCTTCTGGGAGCAAGGGAAAACAGATTTCCATTGCAATAACTGTCTGCTCCAGCTCTGGTTTAGCACCCTCGAGAAATGGCTGTGTACACACCTTAAATACTTCCAGGCATATTGAACAAACCTGTTCAAATAACTCCCCTGATTAAACATGTCATTACTCGAGGTTAACTCTGCATATGTGTGCTCTGCCAGGGCTAAAGGAGGGCTGCATTGCTTGGATTTAAACCTGCCCTGACTAATTTTAGTATGTTCTATAAATAGCCCTCCCAAATATTTGAGCAATTCATGTTCTACTCTCTAAAGGCAGAAAAAGTTTCTTAGGTAATGGAAATAGTGGTGATTAGTGAGGGTTGGGGATGAAAAGAGGATATGAAAGCAGCATAGAAATTCTTTTATATATCACTCGCTGTTCCTGAGGCATTTTCTTCTCCTTGCCTTGACTTTAAATTTCCCTGTAGTACGTGACTGAATCTGCCTCCTAAATTCACACTCTTAAAATATTTTGCCTTGCCTTTCTATGTGAAAATATACTTTCCTCCTGAGCTGTGCTTGGCAGAAATGAGGAAAATGCTATATAAAAAAAAAATCAATCTAAGAATATTGATTTGAATCTTTATAGAAACATTTTAGACTAGTTTGGGTCCCTGCTGTGTTCACCTAGGGAGCAATACAAAGGCAAAACAATTCATTTCATCTAAGTTTTTAGCTACCAAAAATTGGGCATTTGGCATTAAGGCAGTTGTTTAGGCCTCCGTGGTCAGTGCTGCTGAGAGAAGAGCTCTGAGGGTGGTTTGTGTTGCAGGGATGAATCAGTCCCTGAAGGTGCCTCTCTTTCCATGGACATGGAAGAGACTAAATGATTGATGAGACATCCAAGGAACGATCCAGGTGTTTAAAGACAGGTGTCCAGTGCCATTTTAAACACAATATCATATGCAAGGTGTATGCAATGATCTGGGAGATGCACTGAAGAGATGCTCACCTTCCCTCTGGTCCCAGGAGAGGGATACTCTGGGAAGTTTAGGCACACAAATCCCATGCCTAATGCTTAGACACCTCAGGGGTATTACTGACTGTTTTCCTGGCTGTCATGACCTCAGAAGCTGGAGTGACATGGGTGAAATCCAACCTCTTTCTCTTGCTGTTTACATAGAGCTTATGAAGTTTGTTGGGGTTTGGGGTTTGGGGAAGCAGCTTCCATGGACATGACAACTGGATTTGCCCACAGGGCTTTCTGTTTAGCTATTTCCATCAAAGCCTTGTGTCACTTCTGGTGTCCTGGTGGTCCCTGGTGACACTGGGTGAGGCAGGGCTGGTCCCCTCAGTCCCAGGGGGTTGTTGCAGGTGTGTTATCCACAAGGTACTTCCAGAATCCATGGAATGGTGTGGTGGTGCTGGGTTGAAGGCTGGATTTGATGATCTTAAAGGCCTTTTCCAATCTTAATAATTCTATGATTCATTGGCTGAGAGCAATTTAATCCCACTGGCAGATTGTTATTTCTTAAAGTTGTGCTGCTGGAACCCAAGTATGAGCACAGGGATGAACCTATTGTCACCCTGAGTTACTGCGTGGAGAAATGTGGTGAGACTTGGAGCTCAAAAAAATACCAGAATTGAGTCTATAGGCATTAGTTGCAATAAAACATTGAGATACTTGGCTGGAAGTCAAAAATTCCAGATCAGCTGCAGTGTCTCACCAGAGGTTTCCCTGCTGCCCAGGTCATGTTGCTTCCCAGTCTTTGAGGATTGAGCTCATGGTCTTTGAAACAACCATCAGTGAAGAAAAAGGTAGAACACAGAACCTCAGCAACACCTGTAGCAAACAACAAGCACATTCTCAAAGTTACATTGCAGCTTAATTAAAGGGGGAGAGGCCTGTCAGACTTAATTTATTTTTAAAAGCCCCATCAAATTTAATTTGTGAAAGCAGCTCTTCCATCTGCTTCCAGGCATTATCTCCGGAGTTCAGGAGAAAAACATATGTCTTGTGGTTAATAAGAATTTGTTTTAATGGATCATATGACTGGGTGATTAATAACTGCTCGACTCTGATTGTTCTCATTACAAGGAGAACACGCAGCCCTGCTGCCCAGCCCCAACCTATTGTCGTGGAAAGGGATCATAAAATGGGAGATGAAAAATTCCTCTGGTTGAGATGAAAGCAGATGGATCAAGGGCTGGTTGCACAGAGCTGTGCAGGGAGAGCAGCTTCCTATGGTTCTTATTATTCCTCTTTTGGGATTATGTATCAGATCATCAAATGTGCACAAAGCAGGGCACTTCAGGCTGCATTCAGACATGGAACCTGAGCTGATGTCTGGCTGCCAGAGGCACTGTTTTGGCATTCAGGAGGTTCTGGGTAAATCCCTCCTTTCCACAGACTCCCTCTGCAACCCCGGGCAAGAAAACCCCTCCAGAAATAGCATCCACAGGGAAATATCCCCTGTGGAGATCACAGTGACCTCACCAGATTTCCATCTCTCCCTGGCTTGCTCCCAGTTTTAACTTCATGTCACTCCTCCAAGCAAAAGCTCAGCATCTCTGTAGAGTTGCACCACATTTCCACGAGAGCAGATGAGATGAGAACACAACCCTCCAGTTTAATGACCAACTGGTGCTTCCATTTCATGCAACAACCCGATCCAGAGCGATTCATCATATTTGCTTTCATGATACGCTGGCTGGGTATTGGAAATGTTGGGAGCTTTGTTGTTTGGCAGATATTCAACCCAGTCACTTCAGAGGAAATTCCACATATTAAAAGAGCCCAGTGATTAGGTTTATCATCATCTCCACTTCTCATTTTCTCTGTTCACAATGAAAGCTTGAAAGGGAGAAATTTATTTGCTTGTTTTTAAAGGCACGAGCTGAAATGTGCTCCCAGGCAGGAAATAAAGAGACATTATTACTCCCCAGCCCCCTGGGGGAGATGGCAGCTGGTCAGGCATGTGGTGCCCGGAGTCATAAAGCAACACAAACCGGAACAGGTAACTGGTGTCATTTGGGCTTTGATTTGCTTTTCCAGTGTTAACCTCATGTTAACCTTCAGAACAAGAGGTCAGGGAAAGGTTGCAGCCTCAGATGCTGGAAAAAAGGAGCTTTGCCTGCCTGAAATGAGCAGCCCTTCCAAAGCCTCTGGAGTTGGCCACAAATAATAATAATAAAAAAAGAAATTACTGCTGAATAATGTTTCCATTTCAGCTGAGAGTTCTCATTCAATTTATGTGCAAAAGGGAAAAGCAAGAGGTGCTTCGGAGAAGGGAATAAAATCAATGTTCCCCCCAAAGCAGGGGGGAAAATAATATTTTTCTGTAGAGCTTTCACCATGTCCTTCCAGTCTCCAGGACCATGTGTTTATGGAATGCTGATGCTGATGCTCTGCCCAGGGAGACGGTTGGTTCCTCAAAAACATCGTTTGTTGTGTGGCAGGATTTGGGATGAGCTGCTCTCTGTGCTGGATCTGGGAGCAGCAGACACCCTTCCTTAGGGTCCAGCTATCAAACAGGGCTTTGCTTCCTTGGTGCAGCTTTTCTGGGGTGAACTGGCCTCTAACAACTCCCTTTTAGCTCCTGCTGCTTGGAATTATCATATTCCTTTCCTACTGAGCTGTGGGAGAATGTGGGTACCAGGAATGAAGTATTAAAGCTCTGATGTGGGCACAAAGCTTTTGTAGAGCTACATAAAAATTGCATTGATTGCACAATTGCACCCATAAAAATGGAAAGAGAGGGAAAATCTTAGAGTCCACACAGAATATTTCCATTCTTCCCATCAGGGAGAGACAGATGGGGCCAATTTGATCAAAATGGAAGTTCCCTGCCAAGCTGCATCCACTCATCTGCTTGGAAATATTCAGGGGCATATGGCAACTTGTATTTTCTGATATATCCCTGCAGTGCCACGATGATGGAAGTGTCTCTGTGGTGAGAGAAATGCAATAAAATGGGCAAAGTAGTGGAGAGGGGAGAGGCACTGGGGAAGGTGGCTCATTCTGGGGAGTGGGAAGGGGGTGGCTGCAGCCTCTGCCATCCAGATGTGGGATGTGTTACCTCAGGTGCAGCTGTTTTGCACTGTTGAAAGTCTTTTGCAAGGATTAAACTAATATTGAGTTATAAGATACATAATTTATTATTAAGCTACAGCTTCTCTGGGACCCTTAAATATGAGCAACTAAAATATTTGTCCTCAGGGAGGCACTTTCACAGAGAGTAAAAAAAAAGGGAGCATTTTGATTATGAATTTTTGCAGAACAAGTTTTTCATGTTCAGAAAAATGCTTTAGACGCATTTGGGCACAGACAAAAGTCCTGCTGGACAAAAGTCTCTGGAGCATGGAGATGCTGTGGAGAATACTTGGGGCTGTCTGTCCATTTGGGCTCTTTGTTTTAATAATATTTATTGCCCAAACTCTTACTGGACTTGGTGTCTGTTATTTAATGTTCCTGCCTTATCATCAAGTTTAGATTCCTTTCTATTTGTCTTTGATTTGTGCTTAATTGTATTAATTGCAAAAATGCAAAAATTCTGAAAATGAGAGATGTTAAGAAGGGAAAAATACAAGGGAAACAGTTTTATGGTTTTTTTCTAAACTTTGAAAGGCAGAAAACTTTGAAGAGGATGAAAAAGAGGGGAAAAAGAAAGGAATGAAAAACCAGAGTCCTCCCAGATTCGGAGAACAAACCCAAAATGACGCCTTTCAAAATGAACATTTATCATTTTGTTTCATTTTGAAAGTTTTCATTAAAAAAAAGAATTCAACCAAATCAACCGTGTTTGTGGAAAATCCTGAGTTCCCTTGGAAACTCGTTTTATTTTTCATGGCTAGAACTTTATGAAGAAAATTGTAACCACGTTGTAGCTCTTCAACTGCCTGAGATTTATGAAGCACGTTAATCAATCACCTCGTCCTGCAGGTGCAGAATTTTATAAATAGCAATTACGAGGAGCTGGAGTGATGCCAATCTCAAGCCCCCTTTCCCCCACATCCTGAATTCAGCATCTTCAGAAAGCCCTCTGTGCTTATGGAGGCTCCATGAATCATCACATCTGGATTTTGGATCCACATCCCCTGTGCCTTCACAGTATCATCTTTTCCACGTGGTCCTCTAAGCGCTTTGTTTGTGTCCCTTGGAGGTTTTTTCCTGCCATGGCAGTGGGAGAACTCAATGGTTGGTTACAGAGCTTCCCTGAGCATTGCTGTCATTTAAAATGGGCCAATAAATCCCTTCTCTCACTTTCACAAAAGGTTATGACATTTTTGTAATGGAAAATCCTTAACCTGATTATCTTGTTTCAAATTAATGACACTTCTGTCTATGAGAAAGTTTTTCTCTCTCCAAACCTTAGATCAGCTCAGTTGGTCAGAGCCTGCTGATAATAATGTGAGCTCAAATCCTGGATGCTCCACTCACTGAAGAGTTGAAGGTCCTTGTGGGTCCCTTCCAACTCAGGATATTCTGTGATGCTGCTCCATGGGGAGGTGTTTTTCCAGATTGAAGTTTTGAAGAGAAGCTTTTGCCAGAGCATCTGCTTTTCCACTCGCCCCTTGAGCAGCCACTGTGTTTCCCACTTGATTTCCACCTCGTTCACACACTGCAACTTTCTACAAACCCTCCTGGAGCAAAAGCCCATCTTCAACCCTGCCTGTAGTTGACACAGGAACATGTCAAGTACATCTCCTGGAACATGGATATTGGCCTGTCCGTGGATGTTTCCTACCAATAGTGAGAAATACCACACAAAACACGAGATGCCACATGTGCCAAATGCACCTTGGTCACTTCCTTTGCATCTGGGGGTCACTTGAGCATCCATGTGTTCAGGGCTGCTTAATCCATCCTTAAAGTGGGATTTTGGCTTCACTGTGGGAAGAGGAAAGAGCAGAAGGTCATGGACTGATGACACTTGTTGTTAAGGTAGTGATTTCTCTGGGGGTTTGATAAAGAGGAGGGTTTGTGCCCTCTGGGGAACCTGAAGAAGGTAAAACCCAGCCTGTTTCCAAGTGATACTATCCCCTGAAAGATCAGCATGCTCCAGCATAATTAGCTGTCAAGACAAGCTGCTCGTGTCACTGAATGCTGGTGCCACGGGAGGTTCAGTGGGCTCAGATCCGATGCAGAATCACCAGGGGAAGGGGGGAGCTGCCCCCAGATTAAACATGGCAAACTTACACGACACCAGAATTTATTGCTTGGTCCAGTTTACATGAGGTCAGAAAGAAAATAACAACCCTCTTTGCTTTGAGGAACAGATACAGGGGTAATGCAGGGGTGTTAAAGTCTTAATAAATTCTGTTGGTGACTTGTGTGAGGGACAGATTTATCTCCTTCGTGCTTTTATTGTTGCTTCCAGATGAATCTTAATAAGCACCAGATTTCCTCCCTTTAATAAACATCAATAACTTAACACAACCACCTCTCCATATCATCTGGAGGAGCCCAGGCCAGAGTTTTATTGGGGAAATGGTATTTTCAAGGTGGAATATTATGGCCAGACTGGATAAATATCTTGTATTTCCTTGTATTGTCTGGGAACACGCATGGAACAGTTCCCAGCCCACTCCTCAAAGCTTTTACAACATTGAGAGGCCTCCATAAATTTCCAGCAGCCAGGAAAATATTGGAGGAATGTCTTAAAAAGGAGAAGGAAAAAAGAGGGATGGGGGGGCAAAAGCAAACTCATAAGCAAAGCATCAAAGGATATATGAGGAATAAATGGAATGTCATTCCATTGGGATGTGGGAGACTCAATTTTTCCCTGTTATACAGGAGGCTTCTTGATTACCAAAAGGTGTCTTATGCCTTGGTTTCACCTTTCTAAAGGAGAATTTATAGCATTTTGGAGAGAAAAAAATAAGTATGCTACTAGTGGGCTCCCTGAGCAGGGGAGGTGGAAGTGAGGAGCTGTATGGGTTGGAATCTGCATCTGGATATCCTGGAATAGCACCCACTGGGGCAGCTGATGCTTGTCCAGCTGAAGAGGATTCAGTGGCCTCAGTGTCTCATCTTTCAGTCTCCTGTGGCAGGGAGGTGGTGGCTTCTGCTCTGAGCTGAGCTGGTGAAACTTTACTTTACTCAAGATGGAGAAACCTGGTTCATGGGGGATTACAAGAGAGCTGGAGAGGGACTTTGACAAGGGCATGGAGCCACAGGACAATCAGGAATGGCTTCAAACTGACAGAGAGTAGGGTGAGATTAGATATTGGGAAGGAATTCTTGGCTGTGAGGGTGGGGAGGCCCTGGCACAGGGTGCCCAGAGAAGCTGTGGCTGCCCCATCCCTGGAAGTGTCCAAGGCCAGGTTGGAGCCACCTGGGATAGTGGGAGGTGTCCCTGCCCATGGCAGGAGTGGAATGGGATGATCCTTAAGGTCCCTTCCAACCCAAACCATTCCATGAATCTGTGATCACTGAGTATCTCAATGGGGTGAGTGGTACAGGGAGGAGAGTGATTTATTGGACAGGAGAATATTTGGAATATCAGTCCTTGGTGATCCATTCCTTGGAAAAGGGGCTGAGACCTTTCATGCACTTTGTGTTGGTTTGTTGCTGTAGAAAGAAGGCAGATTTGGCCAAAACATCCTGCCCTGGAAGGTGAGTAGGGAACAAAGCAAGAGCTGGGATACAGGGTGGGTATATCCCACCTGGCAAGGGGGACTGAATGAGGCAGCAGCCCTTGGAATGTGGGGAATTGCCAGATCCAGAGGACTCATCTCCATTAGCAAGTGTTAAACAGAGATGCCCCTCAGTGCATGCCCTGAGTGCCAGTGCAGGGCCAGGGGAACCTGGGGGGGTTCCAGTGAACAAGGGGGTGTTGTGGGGAGGGGAACAAGGTGCCTCGTGAGCCACAGTCTCATTCCTGGTGCTCTTGGAATGCTGTTTCCGTGCTCTGTATGCAGTGGAGTGGAGGGATGGTGTGGATGCCATGGGGGTGCCCTGTGAGATTGGGGGCTACCAAGGACAGGGTGAGTGGGCACCTTGTGGGCACTCAGCTCAGGAGTAACTTAATTCAAAGTGTTGGTGTGTGGCCTCTCCCCTGGTGGCTTCTGCTCCAGCATATGGGATTTCTTAATAACAGCAAATATCCCCCAGTGGTTTCCCCCCATCTTATTCCTCCTAATTAAATAAATACCAACACATTTGCAAGAAACTGTGTAGTCATATTGCATTAGCCACAAGAAGACTTTTTTTTTGCCTTTCAAGGCTCTCAGAATACCCTACAACTATTAATTAATCCGACTTCCTGACGGTTCTGCAGGGATATCTGATAGGGATCGGGAT
Organism: Calyptomena viridis; assembly: GCA_013390005.1. Classification (NCBI taxonomy): domain Eukaryota; kingdom Metazoa; phylum Chordata; class Aves; order Passeriformes; family Eurylaimidae; genus Calyptomena; species Calyptomena viridis. Next base: position 471,135 of record WEIV01025120.1, on the reverse strand, counting down.
GGATGGGGAAATTGAGTCCTGCAGATCTGAGAGGGCTGGCTCAGCACCCTGTGTGGCAGGGCTGCAAATAGAAAGCAGAGCTCTCCCCTCTCTGTTTCCTGCTCTAACCACGGCCTGGCTGCCTCCTCTTCACTGAGGACTCTGCAGTTGATGGAAAAGTTTTTGTTGAGGGAAGCGATCCCGGTTGGAAGCTTTCAAAGGCTTATTGCAAACTCAGATTGATGGGGTGGGGAACGTACTTTAAACATTCCAGCAAACACCTTCGTCGTGTCCCTTTCAAGTGAAAGCTTGAAGGAAGGGAATTTGACTGATGTGTGCTTTTATCAAAGCTATTCCCTGTTCTGGAAAGCACAGGAGCCTACGGAAGTTAAGAAGTTAATGGGGGAAACGGGCATTAAACAGAAAGATCAAATGCATCAGGTAATAGCCAAAGGGATAAAAACGATACAGCACCTGAGAGTGGTGGCAATAAATGTAAAATGCTGCTCTCTCATTTCAGATATATGATTAACTGCTTCTAAACAGACTGGGGACTGTACAATAAAAGGGAAGCTGTGGATGAGCTTTAATGTGGCCAAAGTGGTTCAGGAACTCTGACCAAAGAACCTGTAAAAGCCTTCTGAGCTCCCCACTGCCAGGGTTATGCTCTGCCTCTGTGAGGGCAAATGCAAAGGTTTAGGGATTTATAAATATGTTTTACTGGGGGAAAAACAGTCAAATAAACAGTCAAATAGTACTTTAGGAAAAGATAGTGGATGGATGAGAATGGAATACAGGAAGGAGTGCAATCGTAAAATTCCGTTTGATGTTCCAGAAGGGAATTGGGTTTTGCTTTCCTTCTGTCCATCACTGAAAATGGCTTTTGAGGGATTGGGATCAGTGGGATTTTTCCAATCTTGTGTCTCCAAAGAAGTGGAAGAGTGGTAGGCACTGATCTCTTCTCTCTGATGACCAGTGACAAGACCCCAGGGAACAGCCTGGAGTTGTGGCAGGGGAGGTTTAGGTTGGATATTAGGAAAAGGTTCTTCCCCTAGAGGGGGATCGGGCACTGAACAGGCTCCCCAGGGTTTGGTCACATTCCCAAGGCTGCCAGAGCTCCAGGAGTGTTTGGACAACACTCTCAGGGATTTCTGGGGTGTCCTGTACAGAGACAGGAGTTGGACTGGATGATCCTTATGGGTCCCTCCAAGTCAGGACATTCTGTGATTCCAGGGTTCTCTGACTTTGCCAGCACATTTGCAACTGTCACTTTGCATGGGAATGCTGTCCTGCTCCTTTCTGTAACACTGGGCTTCTCCAGATGCAAAACATGCTATGGAAATATTTTGGAGTCAGCACTTCAGCCCATTGCAGAGGAGGACTTTGAAGTTTGAGTTTCTCCAAGCAGCAATGCTTTGCCCCATTGGAACACTCCACATCCCAGGACATCAGAGAGCTTTGCAAGAACAATTCCTTCAGCCTTTTGACGTAGCTCAAAAGCCCTATTTCATGCAAAAGAAAAGAGCTCAAAGGCCTTGGCCTTCTGCCTCCCTGAAACAAGGCAAGCTGTGGGGACCAAGAATCAGCAGCTAAAACCCTAAAATGTACCAAAAGAGGCAGCTCCCTGCAAGGCTGTCTATGTTGATATTTCCCAAAAAACATCTTGTGGCTGCTCTGAACTCCATCTTAGGTTGATTTGCATCTCTCCTACAGTGCAAGACAGCTTCAAAATCCTCTTTAAAGGGCATTTTGTGGTGCCACAATAGGACAAAAAAGCTGTGTATCCATCAGTGATTTGGACAGAGCTGTCAGCAAACCTTGAGGCCTGATTCTGCCTGCCCACCCCATCTCAGCCTGGCTGTGGCTCCACATCACAAGCAGATGGACAAGGAAAGCCCCGGTGCAAAGGCAAACCCAGTTTTGGAAATATTGGGATTGACAGTGCAGTGAGGGGTTGGGATTCTGGGAGAATTCCCCCCATCCCCAGCTGGTCCTGCTGATCCCTGGGCTGGTTTTGCAGAGAAGCAATATACATCCATGAAGGATGTGGAATGATTTATCCCGAGGAGTTTAAACCACCGTGAAAAAATTATGTTTATACTTTGGTTTTCTGTCAGCAGGATAGATTGCTGGGACTGGAGGAGGCAGAAGAATCTGCATAGCTGGAGCCTTTTAGATCAAATCAACCTTTTTGGAGTGGTTTGGATTGATTTCATCATATTTTGGGACCCTTCCTTTTTTTTCTGCGTTTGTTGATGTCCCAATAAAAAATTAAAAAGAAAAAATACTGTAATCAAGGCATTGATTAAGTGTGTTAGGAGGAGGTTTGCATCTAGCCTGGCTTGAATACTTCTGGAAACACAGTGGCTGCTCCAGTTTTTCCCAGCAGAGTAATGTCACTCATTCCACTGTGGATGTCCAGCTCCAGGGGAGGCCTGAATAGGTGTTAATGAGCACCAAAGAAATTAAATTATATGTGATGGCAGCAATAACTGTGAGAGTGAGAAGCTGTTCAGGGCTGTTGAGATACTTATAACACGGTGAGGGGGAGATGGATTAGAAAGAGATATAAAAATAGTGTAAACTGGAAATTCAGGTTTACTCCAGGAAACCCAGCTTACAACTCTGGTGTTCCCTCCCATGGCTTACTTGGTATTGCCAGAACCAGGAATTAGGGTGAGGAATGTGAGTCGGGATTTTCTTTTTCACCTGATTTATTTGTGTCTGGCTTTTGTGGCTTTAAGTCAGAGTCCTAATACAATCCCCATTTAGCCTGTGAAGGCTTAACATATAAACCTCTTCCTGGGAGACACCAGCACCACATCCAACATCTACATCAGGTTCACCATTTGCATCATTCCTGGGGCATTCCCAGGCAGCCAGGGATGGCCAGGGCCAGGGGCTGGTGTTAAATGGGAGGGATTAAATGTGGGGATTGTGTAACTGGTGCTGGGCACATCCACAACCTGTTTGGGAGGAGCAGGGATGGAGGACCAGCACTGGGACAATGGATAAGGAGCCCTGAAGAGAACATGGATCTGCTCACCAATAATTTCCAAGGATAGAAGAAGCCTTTGGGAAAATCATGTCTTTCCAGAGCCCCAAGGATATAGTGCAGCAGCTGCTGCCTGGGAATGCACTGCTCTGGCTCGGCCCCATCTGCTACCCTGGCCATGCCCTCACCCACCAGCTGATCTGGCCCATCTCAACTCCCCCTCAATTTATGGAAGTCCAAGAGTGTCCAGTTGAGCTTGGGGAGTTCCTGGCCTTGAGTTGTGTATTCAGTTCTGCTCTGACACAGTCTGTGTGGGGATGAGGCTGATTCCCAGCTCTGGGGGCTGTGCTGGCTTCTGTCTGTGTCCAAGGATGGAGAACTTCCCCTGGGACCCAGGGGATGCACCAGGACTGTCAAGATGGAGAGGCCAGGAGCAGAGTGGGCAGTGCCTGGAAACAATCTGTGGGATGTTCAGGGTAGAAAACGTGCCATCCATGTCCCATAAAACAGACAAGGAGGTATCTAAAGCAGGAATCAGACCCACATTGAAGGGGAGCTCGGTGAGAGAGGACTGGGGAGAACAAAACCTCAAGATTCCAAGGGTTGGCAGACTATAAATCTCCCAAAGCTCTGTCAGGCACCAGAAAGAAAGAGCTGAAAGGTCCTAACTGTTTAGTTATACACATCAGAGGTGGCAGCTGGAACAATTAATCTCCTGCCCTTTGTGAATCTTTAGATGAAGCCTCTGAGTAAATGAGGAAAGGTAAGGAAAGGTCTTCCTGGTCCTTTCTTTCTTTCATCCTGGTGGGCTCCTCATCCTGAAGTAAATGAGCAACAGTCCCAGCTGCAGAAGGCTCTGCTTTGGATCCAGGTTTTCTTCTTGTCCAGTGTAAAGTAGTGAAATGTGACTTAAAACATTGCCCTGGGCTTGTCTTTGCAGCTTAATTCACTCAGAGCTGGCTGTGTCACAGCCTCACTCAGCAGAATCTTGTCTTGAATACCTCAGATGTACAAAGATATAAAGAATAACATCAGATATTAATATTTAAAATATTATTTAAATAATATAAACAGGTATGGACTTCTTTAACTTATGTAGGATAAGAGTGAAATTGTTTTTTTTCCTAATTCCCTGTGCTTTGAAGACTTTAAGTTCTAGTTCCAACTTTGAAAAGTTTGTGAGAGGAGGAGGAATACTGTTGGAGTTGGGAATATCTAAAAAGGTCTAGAGGAAAGGCTTGTATCTGCCATGAGACTGGCAGATATAATTGACAAAAAGTCACAAGCTGCTTTCAGGTGAGAGGAGACACAGAGCTGCCAGAATCTGCCACACAGTGATTACTTGATTTCCACCATGGTCAGAACTAGGAAATCAGAGCATGGACCTGGGCTCAGACCTGCTGATGCTGTGAAGCACATCAGAAACACCTTTCTGCACCCAGGGCACCTGCAGTGTGAGCCAGGGGACAAGGGGAGTTCAGATGGGCTGGAGAGGCACAGAGATGCAGTGACACAGATCCACAGGACACTAAACCCACACACTCTTCAGTCCAAACCCCAGGGAGCAGGGATTCTTCCCCTCCTCACACACCAGCTGCCCCTCAGCCCCCTGGGTTTGGAGCTGGGTCACGGTTTGTGATGAGTCTGAGCTGGATCTGCAGGCACTGGCTTTGGGTTTCCAGTCCCTTCATGCTGTCCTGGATTTGTCAAAGAGGTTTTTGCTGCCTGGCCTGGTGATTCAGGTCTTCTAACTCCACCTCTGTCACCATCTCAGCATGTCCCTCACCAAGCCTGGCGGCATCTCTTGCAAACCATCCCTTCTTTCGCCACTGTTCCTCCCTGTGGCACTGTCACAAAGGGAGTGGGGCCAGAAGGGACTGGCTGGTCCATGTCCCTGCTCCAGGCTGGGTCTGGGCCTCGTGTTTGCCTGATGCTCACCTGACCTTTTTCTCAAACACTTCCTTTGAAAGACTTTTCACAGTGTCCTCAGATGTCTGCCCAGTCCAGGATCACAGCACCTTGTCTCCTTTCTTTGCCAAAAGCAGTACTGGCACCAGCCTGGTGTTTTCTGCCTCTCCTGGTGGCTCTGAAGTCCTCCACAGAAGGACATATCAGCTGCCAGAACCAAATTTGGCCACAGTGCCTTCACAGCCCTACGAAGTCAGAGTGTCTCTCAATTTTCAGAAGGATTTAGCCTTACTTGGGTCTGTTTTCCAGAAGGAAAAAGAAAGGCAGGAGGTGGTTGATTGGGACATTCTCCAAGTATTAACCCCCCATACAGACACTCAAATCATATGTTTTGTAGAGAATCATGGTTCTTCAATGTCTGAGCCACATCTGGAGAGAGGAAAAATGTCACCTCACTTGACTTGAAAACCATCTGAGCCCACCAAGTGTCCACTTAACCCACCCCTGGTGCCTGCTCCTGTCTCAGTGGTAAATCAGCTTTGTGCAGACTGCAGGACCCCCATGGCCCAGCACTCACCCAAAGGCTGCTGGATTTGCTCCCTTTGCTTCCCTCCTTTCCACTCAGAGTGGTCATCTGCTCCTCCTTCATTTTCTGCTACTTCTTACACCACCCAGTGCTGCCTGTGAATAAAACTAGGTAGTCTAAGTGAGGCAGAAAACGTGGCAATCAATTAAAAGCCCAACAAAGTGCCTTTGTGCTGGGCTTTGCAGTGGGAATGAATGGCTGTCTTGTCACAAGGGTTTCTACTGTATTAAGAAAGCATTCTACCTTCGCCCGTTGTGCTCCTGCTTGCACAAGTCTCATTACTGTGCCAGCAATAATAGTGTCTAATTAAGCAGAATAAAGAGAGATGAAGCGTAATGGTTACAGGATAGAGAAGTTATTTGTCAGAGGGAGGTAATAAATTACTGAATCCTGAGCCCTGCTATGCTGGAATAGATGTAGTCAAAAAGAGTCGACACTGGAAACTTGGTTTTCTTTTTGATAAATTGGCCAGTTTGGGTTGGTATTTATTTCAGATTGGGCTGGTGTTTGTTTCAGCTCAGGTTGGTGTTTACTTATGTGTTACCTCAACAGATTTATATTTTCTTCTCACTCCTCTTAATGAATAGAGCAAACCCATGGACTTTAGGGTGGAGGCAGAGTAAAGATGAAATCAACTGGTCATTCCAAGGGGCAGAAGTGGATATCACTGCAGGGATGGGCTGGGGGAACTCCTCTATCTGGCACCGTGCCCTGAGAGGTTTGGTTTCAGGCTTTAGCTCTGCATTATTGCTGGGTTATTACCCCTTCCCTGGTAAGGAGCTCCACAAACCCTGCCCTGTGCAGGGAGGGAAGAGGCAAGAATGTCATTAGGGTCACACCACGAGTCCCCATCTGCGGATAATGAACAATTCCTGACAAAATGAGGTGGTGGGAGCCGTTGTGAGATAAAAACCTGCCTGTCATTCTGTTGCACGAACCTATATTCCAATTTTATCTGCAGAGCGCGGTTCTCTTTTATCCCGTTTCCTGTTTGAAGGGATTTGAGCAGAATAGATAATCCTAACTTTGAACATAAATCACTGAGCTGCACGGCTGATAGATGCTCTGCACTTTTTTTATGATAATGGCTGATTGGAGGCTGGGAGGGAAAATGCCAGGGGCTTATCTCTGTGGAGCAGCATTTGGAGGGCTGAGGGAAGGGGAGGCAACGATGTGAGGTGGGACCATTCTATGTTTATTTATCTGTTTGTTTATTTTGAACATCTGAACTCGAGCAGAGATACTCTGGGATGTTGCTGGGAGCTTTGGGAGTTGGTGTCTGCACAGATACTGTGATTAAAGGTAAGGTTGGGCATCCCCAATACATCCAAGAATCCATTGGGTGCTCACCACGTGCAGGGCTGAGCTCCAGCTGATTCATCATCCCTCCTAAAGAGACTTGAGGATGCCAAATAGTCATCAAATAGACTCCATGGATTGTTATTCTTTTACTAAGAATAGTTTAAAAAAAAACACAGCTCCTTTTTTGTGTTCCTTTTACCCACAAAATAGATGATGGCTCCGAAAGTGCACTTTTCCTTCTGAAGATGCAAATCCCCAGAAAGGTCATGTTTCATTTTGGGTTTGAATGTTTCTTATTTTTAAAAGATTTCTTTTACTCCAATTAGCTTAGATTTCAAAGTAATTTTAAACCAGAAAACTGGATTCTTTCTTTGCTTATAACTTGTCTCTTTTTTTTAATTATTAAAAAAAAAAGACAGAGAGAAAAAAACCCTCAACATCAAAACAGATGCTTTCCCAGGAAAAGTTGCTTTTTGATGAAACAGATTAATTGGCATTTTCTAATCAAATCTTCAAAAAAATTCCAGGCAGCTTTACTGAGGCATTGAAGTACCCTTTTAAAAGGGGAGCTTTCTTCATGTCACCCATTGAAAGTCATCTTTCTCCAGTGACTCTAAATGGTGCCTTTGCAACTGCTTTGGATTAGATTCCTGGGGTTTTTTCCTGTGAATAGATGAATATTTGGGTTCACAGGATGATTGCAATTTCCAAGTGAGTTCCCAGTTTGCCTCCAGGTGTGCTCCAGATGCTCTCCATCCTCTCATGGAGGTTCAATGGTGCAAATCAAAGCCTGATTTTTCCAACAGTTTGGAACCACAAGCACGATCAGGATGTTTATTCTGGGGGATCAGACTAAACCTCCTGGAAAATCGACCCCTCTGTAGTGCACCCAGGGATGGTCCAGTGTCAGTCCCAGGTGTGCAGATGCTGCAGGTCTGACCATGACTCCAAATCACTGGTCAGTACAGATGCAGCTTTTGATCATGGAATCATTTAGGTTGGAAAAGGTCTCCAAGACCGTGGAGACCAAGCTGTGCCTCATCCTCACCTTTACCCCCAGCCCAGAGCACTGAGTGCCACGGCCAGTGCCTTGGACAACCCCAGGGACGGGGACTCCAAACCTCCCTGGGCAGCCCCTGCCAAGGCCTGACCACCCTTTCCATGAAGAAATTCCTCCTGATGTTCAATCTGAACATTCCCTGGCACAACCTGAGGCCGTTTCCTCCTTTCCTGTCAATGATGGCCAAAGGTGTGTCAGCTGAAAATCATCTCATGTGGTTCAGTGCTGTTTGAAAACAAGTAACAGACTCTGAATCCCTGATGTGAAGACCCTTTTTTGTGTTATTTATCTTTGCCACAGCTTTTGATCTGACACCACGAGCTTTTGAGAGTCCTGTGCTGGCCCCTGGGCAGACGAGGTCTCTGCTTGGAGGAGGGGGCTCTTGTAAGGGGTCTGTGGGAGATGGGGAATGATGTGGAATGTGGGACTCTGATCCAGGACAAGCTTGGGAGGGTCCTCATGAGATGACTGACTACCCAGGTCACCTTGGCAGGGCACTGGATGCTTAATATCATGGGAAGGGTGTACATGTGGGACCTGTTCAGTGCACAGGGTGGGGGCAGCGAGCCAAAATCTTCTCTAAGTTATTTCTCCACATAAAGGCTGTGGCAGGAGCAATGTTTCCTCCAAAAATATGCAGACAGTGTCCATACTGCACTACTGAACTCTGAAAGAGGAGGTGCTTTGGGCATGGCTGGGATCTGGGGCTCCAGGCCATTAAGAGTCAATAGAAGTGTCAAGGAAGGGAACTAGGAGCAATCTGAGGCTGAAGAGGTTGAAGATACAAGTTCCAGCCTTGGTGTCTTTCTTCCAGCTTGTCAGGGGTTTTCCAGGAGAAGTTGTGCCTCTGGCACTGTAAGGGCAGTGCAAAGACTCATGTGGAGCTTTGACCCTTCGGAGCTGCTCTGCAACAAACCATTCCTCACCGAGGTATTTCGTGGAGTCAAGATTCACAACATCACTCTGCTTCCACCTGTGGGATGCCAGTAAATGTCCTGCTGAAGTGGATGAAGGGTTTTCATGTCAGTGGCCCCAGTCAGGTATCTCTTTATGTCTATGGGAAGCACCTCAAGGGCAGGAGACCCCTGGGATGTGCACACAGCCTGGAGAAGTCAAGGAGATACAGCAGATTAAAGTTAGGAAAAAGTACAGCCAACCTAAGGTCACCAATGGGAAAATGACCCAGAGTGGTCACCCTTCTTCAGGTGCCTCTTTCCTCCCTGGATTTTGCTCATTATTCTGGTTATTTGCAGTGTCCAGATTTGGCAAGAAAATCCACAATCTCCCTTTCCCCTGTGAACACTTTGGGCTCCCGTGGTATTTTGAGAAGGACATTCCAGCTGCTTCATGCTCTCTTTCTTCTCCAGAGGCCAAGTGAAGTTGGAACTTCATCTCCCATCTCCTACATCACAGTTTTTTGGTGAGGGAAGTCATTGTCCCCAAAATGCATTTTAAGGCACGACACATGACCCCAGAATTAGCCCAAAATACATGAATGTTTCATTTTATGAACCAGAGTAGTTGAATTTCAAGAAAGAAATCTTTGGACCATTAAGATGAAAAATGAGCCTTATTTTTAGTTGGGAGCATTCAATTTTTTAAAGAAAGCACACTTTAAAACAAACAAAAAGTTATGCATTTTCTTCCTAAGACTTGTTGCTGTCCAGAAGCCCAGTTTTGTGGGAAATAGAACTTTTTTGTAATGGCATTAATTATTCTATTGCAGTTTCAAAGAGGGTGACATGAGCATGTACTGGAAAAGGAACAGCTCTTAGAAAAGGCAGTAAGTGATCAAGTCTCCCACAGGAGACAATTTGGGTAATGCAATCTGCTCAAACAACAAGTTCTTTAAACTTGGGAGAAAAATTCTTTTGAGCTTGAACAGGTCAATAACATTTTCCCCTATTTGAAAAGGAATAGAAAAATTAACTTTTTTTCTTTTTTTTTTTTTTCCCCCAGCATTTGTGTTATTTAACAGCCTTTTAGAAACCCATTTCCTGAGCTATTTTAAGCTGCAGGCACAGTTAGGAGACCACATCTGAGTGACGATTTAAATCTCAAGACATCTCAGGAGATAAGTCAAAACAAATTTCAGGATGTTCCTCTAAAGAGCTGTTTCCACTTAAGTCAGTCCCATTGGGAGCCTGGTTAAAGAATCACCTAATCTGCTACACATTTTATACATTTAAACAAGTCCATTTGAAAGAAAGTTTGTGAAATTTGCTGTGCAGTGAATACATAATGAACACCACTGGAGGAGCCTGGAAATTGCTGCTGGTTTTTAGCTCTTCACTTTGTTGATGTTGATAACTTTATGGTAGCCTGATTTTATTTTTTTTTTATTTTTTTTTACTGCAATATTTCAAGCTACTGCACCAGGCAGCAGAACTCCTTTGCCCCCCCCAAAATGTAATAATGCAGAAAGGCTGCTTGATGAGGGAAAAATGGTGTGAAGAGGGCAGGTAAAGGAATATATTGGGATAGGAGAAGAAAGTAAAGGGAGGAAATATGATTAACCCCTGTGGGTTGTTGTAGTGGTTTCTATTGCAGAGATATTTGGTATAGAGACCTCATCTCCCCTTATGTCCCATTCCCCATCTCTGGAAGTGTCCAAGGCCAAGTTGGACAGGGCTTGGAACAGCCTGGGATAGTTCTGCCCCTGGAGGGGAAAGGAACTGAACAATCTTTGTGGTCCCTTCCAACCCAAATCATTCTGGGATTCTGTGACTCAGGAGGATGAAAACCTTCATCCTACCAGAGCTGGCATGGGAGACAGCCTGTTGTAGCCCAGGATTCAGCTTCCTTGGGATCTCAGACAGCTTTAGGGTAGAGCAGGGTTGTCCAGAGCAGGGCAATCATTTCAGAGGCTCAGACAGCACAAAGTGACTTTTGGCACATTGGGACCCAAACCCATCCATATCCTGCTTGCAATAGTGACATGCAGATCATTACTGTGTTCCTCTCATCAAGAAAGCCAATTCTATTCCAGGGAGGAATTCTGGTGTTCCCTGCCTTGTAGCCACTGTGAAAAACTGGAGAACCAGGACTCAGGCCACTCAGGCCTCTACAGGAGTAGGAACTCTTGATTGAAATTTGCCAAACTGGTGTAATGACTGGAATACACAGCCCATTCTGTGTCCTGAAAGCTTCCTTTGGGGTATTATTTTGTCCTGGATTTCCCAAATGAAACACAGAACCCTGGTTTCCCCTGCCTTGACCTCTTAACCTGCCCTCTCTTCTCAAATCCACCACAGGAGAGCAGCTTGATGGACTCATCTTGACACTGGCCTTGCTTTTGGCCTTAGATGAATTATGCAGCTTTTCCACCACAGCTAATTTGTCTCCTAAAGGGAATCATGTTTTCATGTGTACTGGTGCACTATCTGATTTTATTATTTTTTTAAGTTCTTTGCATTTACAGAGGCAAAAGCAGGGCAAATGCTCTGTTTCTCTGTGGTGGCTACTCATGTTCTCCTTTTTTTCATCCTCTAATAGAATTTGAAGCTGAAGAGCTCACTGTGGTTGTCTAATTTGACCTTCTTCATAGCACACCAGGATCTTTCCTATTGATTCCTGCATCAGTCCCTGACTTGTGGTCAGGCTGCAGGAAGTATTTTACACCTAATGTATTAAAAGCATTGTAATGTTTGAGTGTTAACTCCATCCCATGGCTCTAGTGCAGCACTTGGATAAGTCACTCTTGGGAAAGGGTTGTGTGTGTACAGACAGCATTTCATGTCTCAGACACTAAATGACTTTCCATCACCTTCCAACAGTTCCAAAGGAGGTTGAATTTTGATTTTATGTCTGGTTGTCTTCTCTTGTCTTCTCCCATCAGCTGCAAAATTCCCAGTATCACAGAGGTGATATGGTTAAAAATTATCATCATCTGGGTGAGAAATGTGCTAGTAAAGGTTTTATTCCTTCATGTCCGTGTTTCTGCTCAGGACACAACATTTGCACACACAAATGTCACAAATACTTTCAAGCTTCTTCAAGGGAGGTGTTGGGAAAACAGAAGGGTCCGAAATGTTTAGTGGGCCTCTGTCGTCTGTTTTCTTACCAGCCTGGCTGCTAAGAAGAAAAGAAAACACGCACCACCCCACCACAATTTAACAAAGACAGGAAAAAAGTGGCCTTCCCCACCTGGGTTTCCCCATCGTCTGGATGCCAGGGGTAGACAAGCCTGCTCATGTTTCTAAGAGGGAATTATCCCAGATTAGAGGGGAAGCAGTGGTGGCGTTTGTCCTTCCTGGTGACATGTGGCCTCTCACTCAGATGTCCAGGCCCTCCCATGAGACTGGACAGCTGCTCCACACTGTGCTCAGACTGGCTGGGGCCAGGCAGGAGCCTGTGGGAATGCAGTGGGGGACATCTGCTCCAAACCCCTCTGAGACAGCAGGGAAGGGAAGGGCTAATATGGGCCCCCTTAATCCCAGGTGCTGCCCTGCCTGCTCCCCATCAGATTCCATTACTGGAAAGCCAAACAAAGCTGTGCAGAGGGGCTGCTCCCAAGGTCTGATTGCAAATGGATACGGCTGCACATCCCACTCACCTCCAGCACTGACAGCAGGCACTGGGGGTGAGGGGGTGCTGCCTGCTGAGCTCTGCTTTGAGCTGCTCTGGGGAGGGGAGGTGGCCTCAACACATCTTTGGAGGGAGTTTAGAAGGTTGGGAGTGTGGGAAAAGGCTGGTCGATACGAATCAAGGTTCTGCTTTGTCCTGGTGAGAATCCTCTGGCACAAATCTTAGGGAAGGATGCTGGGTTTGGTCGTTGTCCCACTTACATCAAAGAAACTAATCCTGGAAGGGGCACATATTCAGTGGAAGGACCCAGAAGACACTCTCCCTGTGCCTGAGAGCTCCTGGACAGCAGCTTTCAAAGACATTTGGCTCCACTCAGCTGCCTTGGAAAGGTGCATTGGTGTCTTTGCTTCTCAGGCTCAGCCTGAGTTCCTGATGGTTCGAGCCCTGTCAGGGATGGAGGAGATGGGGTTTGATGCCTTCCCAAATTGATGGAGCTCAGAGCCTTCTCAGAGCACCTCAGCATGGGGAAGCAGATCCCTGGGGGGCAGCAAGGTTTTATTTTGGCCAAAGCTAAGATGGAAAACTGAAATTTCATTTGATCGATATTGTGGGGTTTTGTTTGGTTTTGGTTTTTGGTTGGTTTGGGGGTTTTTTTGTTTGATTTGTTTTTTGTTGGTGGTTTGTTGTTGTTTATTTTAGTTTGTGTGTGTGTGTTTGTGATTTTGGTTTCTTTTTTTACATAGACAACACATTCCTGAGCTACTGACCTTTGACATTATCGTGATATGTCCCATCCCTGGAAGTGTTCAAGGCCAGGTTCCACAGGGCTTGGAGCAACCTGGGATAGTGGAAGGTGTTTCTGCCCACAGCAGGGGGTGGAATGAGATGGACTTTAAGGTTCCTTCCAGCCCAAACCATTCTGTGATGATTCTGAGATATTTCATTTCAGTGTAGCAAAAACATTTAGTTTTTATACAGTTTAAAATAAATCCAATGAAATTGGATTTCATTCTTTCTGTGATATCAGAGTCCAGATAAGTTATTTTGAATTATCAGAACAAAATGTTTTGATACTCTCCCATCAAAAACCCAAGTGAATTTAGACTTGCAATGTGACTTAATTTCATTAAGTCAGCTCTTTCTTAGAAGGAAATTTAATCTCTAGGAAAATCCTTCAAGCAGCCCTAGCTCAAGAGACTGGTACAAATCCCTGCCACGTATGGAAAGCACAGAAAAATGTGGGGAGCACTGTCAGAGCAGCAAAGAAAACCATTTCAGACAGTCCTGGTTGTGCAACCTCTCTGTGTCATGGGAAATTTAAGGGGAACCTTTGCCACATAAACCCAAGTGATGGGTCTGTACAACTTGTGAAGTCTTTTGCTAATGAAACCTGTTGGAAACAGGGGGTTAGGTGTACAAAGAAAGGCAGTCCAAAGGTTTTGATCACATCCTCTTGGGTGATGAGGTGTGACATTATTTCTTGCTGGTTTGTAACACTGGTTACCAAACCTGGGCAGAAAGTACATATAAGTGGTGTCTTTTCTCCCCTGTATGATTAAGAGAGCATTTGATCTTATAGATAGAAGCAGTAATTGACTTCATTTAAAGATTAACTCAATGTAATGCCTTCTGAAAAGAAAAATGTTATTAAGAAAGTTGTCAATCACAGAGTTGATGCCTTTTTTAATACAGTCTGAAAGTGTTATAATTTTAATACCTCAAAGGCCAAAGCAAATTATCAAGCTGAAATTAGAGATTAGCAATTTTCAATTTCTCTCACGTTTCATCTTCCACCTCTGGCTGCAGGAAAAAAAGGGGGGAAAATAGCATTTGGCAGGAGAGGGGAAACACAGGAGCCTGGCTGTGTTGATATCCTGTGCTTGGAGCTCCGTGCTGACCCCATGACTGAGTGTGATTAGAGCTTTGATACAGCAGCACATTCCCCAGGGACAAGGAGCTGAGGGACAGGGACAAGGAGCTGAGAGACAGCCAGCACACAGGAGTGTGTGCAGCTGAGTATTGAGGCACCCACACATCCAGCTTCTTTAGAAAATCACCTGCCCAATGCAACTTTGAAGTGCCCCTGAGTCACCAGGGTGGAGTTTGTGCTTTGCAGTTTGCACGTGCTTTGGTGAGAACACTTTTCCCAGTTTTGGGTAATTGGATTTTTATTGCTGGGTGTGCAGAGGTGTAGAGGATCTGGACCCAGCTAAAAAAAACATATCATAGGTGGAGTTCAGGCTCTTAAATCTAAAGTCGCCATCCTGAAACCCCTTTTTAGGTGGAGTTTGGCTTTAGGAGCTCAGAGGCTTTAGAGGCAGCAGTTTGTGACTGTACTGTTCCCACAGTGTAGCAGATCCTTGGTGTGGAGGGGCCAAACATCTGAAAGGCTTCCACACACACAAACTGGGCCAGGAGCCACAAAGTACTAATTCCTGTGCCAGAGGGCCTCTATCCATGAGTTATTTGTGCAGTGTCCCTATCTGAGGAGAAAAAGGGCTCTGCACAACAGACTGTGGTAGCTGGGTATTTCCCCATGAGAGGCGTGATTGGTGCTGTAAAAAGATGCCTTGGGTGGTTATTGCCCTCCTGTTCTGGTCTCTCCTCCATGTGCAAGAGATGTGTATTTTTCTGGGGGAGGGAGCGAGGTTCAGAGTGATTGAAATAGGAAGAGTATTCCTCATGAATTCTGGGTTAGATGGGGGAATGAAATTCTCTGTAGTGAAAACATTATGCTCCCACCATAATCTACTAAAACTGTCTTCATTTCCCTGGTGCAGGAAGGTTTTCTTCTCTTATTGCATTTAGCTCAAAATCAAAGCTCTCAAGCTGTTCGGTGCTGGGCAGTGTTTATGCCTTGTGTTGTCATAATAAATGCCCCAGATCCATCATAAAAACAGTTCCTTTGACACAGAGGCCGAGTGGAAACTGCAGGAGAGGTGTGAGGCAGTAATGGAGATTTATATCTTTTGCAAAGGAATCGGATTATCATCTTCTGGAGAGTTATTTTACCTTTCCCCTGCCCAGTTGAGTCAAACCAGTTACTGCCATTCATTGTATTAAATCAGGGCAGAGACGAGCATGGCCCTTCCATCTCGTTGGCTCCTCTTGGCAGAAGAGGGTGTTTCAGATAATTTACAGTGCCTGTCCAGCAGCTCATCCTCAGGATGAGACTTTTCCAAAATCACCATTCAGGTGGTTTTGACCTCCATCAGAATGTTACATTTATCAGGCCTTTTTTTACTGTAGTAGAACTTGCTCACTTCTAATCCAACTCCATAATTCCCAGGCTTTTATATGTCTTGGGGTGAAGTAGGTTATAAAATTCTTTCAAGGATATTTTTTTATTGTGTTTTGTTTAAAACAAGCAGACCTTCCTTTTTATTGTTTGCCAGGCAAGTACAAAAATTAACAGCTCATAACAGTGACTTCTCTGCTGGCACTCTGGAATCTGACAGTGGAAAGAACTTGGATCCTTCTGCTGTTGGTCTGTACGTGGTGAGATAGTTCTGTTCTGCAGCACCAATAAATGATTTATTGAGGCACTGCTGCCTCCCAACTGTCCCTTACCGTATGCCCACACTGTGATGGTCAAGGTTGGACTTTGCTGCTTCAGCTGAATGATTGGCAACCTGTTTGTGTAACCTACCTCTGCCAAAATCCTTTCTTTACCCATTTCAAACCCCGTTTCTCTGTGCCCAGACACCCATCACAGCCTGGTCCTGTGTCTGGGGCTGTTTGCTGGACTGCTGCTGGTGTTCCCCGGTTCTCTGGAGTAGCGGTGGTGGCTCGTTTAAGCATTTGAGGGTAATTTCTGTCTGTCCTGTTGCCGTGGTTGTGTGCGAACCTCGCTCCGGGCTCGCTCTCCGAGCTCTGTCCGTGGTGCTGAACCGCCCGCGGGCCGGGTCTCCGGGGAAAGCAGCTGCTCAAGGGTTTCCTGTAGGATTTTGGAGATATTTGGCCCCCTGGCTCTCAGGGAGGTGTGGTACGAGGTGCAGGGATATCGACAGAGAGCCTGCGGTATGGAAAAGATTGTGGAAGTTGTCCCCGTGGTCCTTAAAGGAGCCTCCACCGAGCCAGGACGGAGGAGAAACCCAAATGCTGGTGGTGCAAAGGGCTATGAAAAATAGGTTTGTTGTGTTTAGGAAAATATAGGGGCTTTCAAGGTTCCCAGCTGACACCTCTCACTAGTACTGGAATACTGAGGAAAAGAAAGCAAAAAAAAATATATATTTAGGCGAGTGTGGGAGCCTATCCCCAATGGCTCAGAGTGTGGGTTTGTGATCTGAATTTTCCCACTGAGTAACTGCTGGGTGTCTGCATAAGGCAGGGTGTGTCACTGCCTGCTCAAATATGGGACACCACTGCAAGGATTGGCACTATTTGTTAGATCAGCTTGCCATGCTAATCACTTGCATTAATTTTTTGGCATGCAGGGTGTGTAGCTGGAGGCATATTTGAAACCTTCGAGTTGGGTTGTGTTGTAGGGCAGGGATGATCCTGGGCAGAAAATCATGTAGAAGATGTTCTGCAGCTACAAACAGGATTTTCTTATTATCATAATCGTGTGTTTTCTCTCTATCAGGGATTTGTGAAAAGCTGATAATAGTGGGAGTGTTTTGCAACCCAAAGAGATCTGGCACATTCCCTGGTGAGCCCTTTATTGAAAGGGCTGGTTTTTTCCAGCAACTCTCAGCAAACAACAGCTGGTTACTGCAGCAATAGGGTGAAGGGGGGTAGAGGCAACAGGACTCCCACTCTGAGATTCAAGAGCCCTTCAGTGGAGCAATGGAGAAGCCCAGTGAGAGAGGAAAAGTTTGTGCCTTAGGAGGTTCACAGCCTTCAGTTTCTTGGTTCCTGAGGCCATGCAGGAGGTCAGAATGTCCTTTCCCACTGCTCTGGAACGGGAGGAGCTCAGCCACAGCAGTGACAGTCTGGGATGTCCTCTGCTGATAAATATAAACTGGCACATCCTCCTGAAACCTTTACAACGAGTTTCTGTTAGTTTGTTTCAATTAAATATTAAAAGCATGGTTTTAAATTTGTTCAGAGCTTCTAGGATCTCACATGATGCTTTGGACACATGTCCCTTCAGTCCTGCAGACCTTGGGCTGCTTTGTGCTCCTGATTGAAGTGACTCCAGGGTTTATTCCTTTGTGAACAAGACCTTGCAGTTGTACAGAGTGAATGAAAACCCTCTATGTCATCACTCAGGAGCTGGTGTGAACAGCCTGTTCTAAAATGCTGTTGAGCATCTGCATTTCCACATCATAGTGATGGAAATATGGGAAAGTCCCTCTAAACTGTCATCACCCACTTGTGAGAATTATCAGTTCGGAAAGAAAATAAAATCAACCTGGATGACCAGAATAAAAAGTCAACTTGCAGAAAGTCCAAAACTTTTGAGTTTAAATAATTTCAAGAATTTAAATTTAAATTATTCCTCTTCAGACCTTGTACAGTCTCAGTGTCCCTAAAGTAGATACAATCAGTTTCCGTATCAGGTTGGCTGATACCCTTGGTTCTCAAGTAACTGTAAATTGTGCCTTCACAAGATCCGTTCATTTCTTGAGAAATAGCTGCTGCCACCCTCTTTATAATCTTTTTTTCCTGTATTTTTGAGCCAGTCAAACCAAGATTCCTTTATTTAAGACCATAAGGAGTTCCATCCACAAACCTTACCAGGGGATTCTCAATGTTTTTTGGGGATCATTCAGCAATGTTACAAGGTAAGAGGCATTTCAGCATTTCTAGCAGGTGCTCACATCATTACTAAGCTGTGTGATAGTCCTCAGGTTTTACACAAAAACAGCTGTCTGGGATCAGGTAACCTGGGATATCAGGTTGATATAAACAGATCAAATCTTGGCAAATAAGGATGGAGGTTGTTATTTCTCAGTGAGTTTGCTCTCCATGGTAGATACTGATTGTGGGGCCAAATGTGGAAAAGGAAGAGTTTTGCAACAAATCTGAAAAGCTGCCAGGAGTTCTCTCTGTGTGGGAAACCCTTCTCTGCCTAGAAAATACTGTGAAACAGTTTTAATTACTTAAGAAGGAAAATTAAGAATCTGAATTGGAACTTCTGCAGTCAGGAGTGTGAAAATATCACCCCCCTTTACAACTGGGAAGCAGAGAATAATCCTGTGCTCTGTATTAAGTTACATCTTAATCCATAAACAGCCTCCTCTGGATCTCTATGAGACTTGTGGAGTTCAGTGAGGCTCTGAAGATGCAAATAGTCCTTTGTAGTTTATTATTCCTTCAGCTCTGAATTTCAGAGTGACCTCAGTGCAGGGGGTCATTAAACATTTTCTCATTCTCATGCACGTGAATAACACCAGGAAATGTTGCAAATTCATAATCATTGATAAAATTATAGAAACTAAATCCATAAGAAATATTTACTTTACATTTCTCATGCCACAGCCATTCTATTTTACTCAGGTCCCTTGGTATGAACAGAGTAGAGAGAAGTGACCTGTCCCCTTATAAGAATGTTTGGAACTAAACAAAGAATATTCTGAAGCTGGGTGAGAAGTTCAAAATCACAATCCAAGACATCTGAAAACAAATCCTTTATTTTTAGTCAATTAGAAAACATCTTCAAACTAAATTCTTTGAACTATTGTAACTGAAAAATGTGAGTTGAAACAATGAATTTCTGTTTGAAAAGACCAAAGCATCATTTAGCAAAAAAAGTGTTGACATTGATCACTTCCTATGAAAAGTTCAGTTTTTCTGATTTTCCAAATAAAAATTGAGCTGATGGCAAATGAGGTCAACACTTACAGATGTCACAGACCCAAGGCCAAAGAGGAAGCCTGTAGAGAAATGGAGCTTAAAACAATTGTGCAAGAATTTCAGGTTTGTTGTGTTTAAGAAAACACAGAGGCTTCCAGCTTTTAGGGTTTGTAGTTGGCACCTCTCACTAGCACTGAAGTATTGAGAAAAAAGGAAGAAAACATGTTTATTTGTATATGACAGAATCCCAGAAGAGCTGGGGTTGGAAGGAATCTCTGGAGATCATCCAGTCCAACCCCCTGCCCTGGCAGGGTCACCTGGGGCAGGTGACACAGGAATTTGTCCAGGTGGGTTTGGAATGTCTCCAGAATTGGACACTCCACACCTTCCCTGGGCAGCTGTTCCAGTGCTCTGCCACACTCATGGAAAGAATTTCTTCCTCACTTTGAGGTGGAACTTCTTATGTTTTAGTTTATGGCCATTGCTCCTCATCCTGTCACTGGGCACCACTGACCAGAGCCTGGCACCTCTGCCACCCACCTTGGGGATATTTATAGGATTGATGAGAGGAAAACGAGTTTTCATTAGTCTCTTACTAACCCAGAGCTGCTCTGAGGTGTTACAAGGAGTTTGTGCTTGCCAGTGATTAGTGATGGATAAACAGGGTTTATCTCCTTGTGTGAGAAAATGAGGGGAAATGTATCACACAGACCTTCTAACAGTGCTGGGACCTGTGTCCCCTCAGTCCTGCACTGAACACTCCAAGGCAGCCACAGAGGGAGAGTCTTTTTAATAAAAAAAAAGTGATTAAGGAGCCAATTTCCCAAAAAGCCACACATAAACCACTGCCTCTCCAAAGCTAATAGTGCTGTTTGTTATGTCACAAGCAGCTAATAATGGCCATATTTGTTTGAGTCATAAAACCTCTTTTGCTGGTGCATGATAATAGAGTGTGTTACATGTTCAATTAACCAAACTAATCAAATATGAAGAGGAGAAATACAATGGGAACAAAGGCTCCATCTATGCAATTCTTTGTTGGGCACAGCAGTTGTTTTTTATGTGATTTCCTACTAGTCCTTCGAGCAGATCTCCCAGTGAAATGCTAACAAATCCTTCACCAATTAAAAAAGGTTTGTTGCTTGAAAAAGTGAGAAAGGCTCCCCGGGACAATTTACAGTCATAGTCACCCTCCCCTGTCACTGTGAGGTGCCAGGCAGGGGACAGACTTACCTGCTTCTTGCCACTATATTGACCTTGTGTACAGACAAATAAAGCTCAAAAAATGAGGTGTGAGGGAAGGAGAGGTGATGTCCAAGCACCATGGCATGAGAAAAACTCACCAGGAGTCAAGGGTAGTGCTCAGATCCTCTGCCTCCAAATGCAGGAATTTGTACCCTTGTTATCCCTATGGAACTGTATCCCTTGTTTTGGGCTCAAAAAGGTCCATTCACAGATGGGCTGCCCAGCACTTGCCCAGAGCCCAAAGCACCTGGAGATCCAGGCACAGCAGGCTCTGGGAAGCAGGAGAGATGATGGTGCTCACAGCCTGAATTAACCCTCTGGTGTGGAGCAGCTCTGAGAGAGTTTTTAAAGGCAGAAATACTCTGATTTTCTGTGGGCAGAGCTGAACACCTTTCTCGAGGTGACACAGACCTGTAAGTACCAGTTCCACAGATAAAAACAACACCAGGAAAAGGCCATCCCATGTTGAGGGAGGCAAGGTCACATTGCTGCAGGATACCTTGGAATGGAGCGACCTGCTCCCTGCACTAGGAACTGAAGTGGTCCAGGAGAGTCTTGTGCAGGTCTTTGGAAGCACAACTTTGTCTCTCCCACTCCTGAATATTTAAGAGATCTCCAGAGCTGACTGAGGTGGCAGAACTGAGGGACAATAGACTTGTATTCATTATGCAGAGACAAATTTTATGGGTCTGCAAATAGAAAAAGGTTTTAAACCACTGCTCTAGATCAAAAGTGCTTCTCAAGAAGTTGCTTTTTTCTGCCACTAAGTGGCTCCAGATGTTGAAATATTCAACAAAATTCCTTCTCCCTTTTATTTTTGACACATTGAGTTTCACAAGGTCAGTCTGTAGTGAAGAAATCCCAGTGCTTTTCCTAAATTGAAAACCACCCAATTGCAACATTAAATATTAACTGAGAGAAGAGCTCGATTTGTAGCTTCAGTCTATTTTGATCTTTTAAATTGCTTCCTTTTCCTAAAACATGATTTTCCTCTACATGTGAGGGACATAGAAGTTGCCCTGAGTTATGGACATGGTGAGAGTGGGTGCTGTGCTTTGGGAAGGGGAGCTCCACCTCTTTATTTACCTGCAATAAGGGACAGGGCTCATTGAAATGTTGGTTGCTCTGGTGAATATCCCACCTTCTGCCTTTACTCCATCCCATTGTATCCTCTTTCTGCTGCTGTATTTCCTCCCTATTCCTTGCTCCAGGTGGATGACACCCAGCTGGGAGTCCAGGATGGCTGTTGGGTGACAGACAGGGGACAAAGGCTGGTTGAGTTCCCCTCTCCATACAAATGCACAGTGGGAAGAACAGATGGTCACCATGCAGAAATGCTCCTTCCTCTCCAGGGTGCTGGGAAGCACAGTCAGCACAGCTGCAATGAGGATTAGTTGTGCCTGGATGGCTGCATCCTTCTTTTCCATTTGGAAGTAGATCAAAACTATATAAACCTCTGAATTAACATTCACACATGTATTAGGTATTCCTATGTCTTAGGTTTGGATATGTTCCTCTGGGTCCTCTGAAAAGTCCTACTTGGTCACTGCTGGAAAACCTTTTTACAACAAAGAAGTCCCTCCACAAGTCAGATGTTTCATTCCTGCTCCACTGAAGCACAACCCTCCCAGCTGCCACCAAGTGTGTGCTATTTCATTTTTCCTCCCCCCAGAATAAAGCTGTCCTGAAAACACCACTTCCATGAATCATTTCTTTTGTCAACAACTGGCATTTTTCTCTGTTCTGGAAATTTGCCCCCAGGTCAGCTCCAAATAGCTCCAGCCTCTTGGTTTTGCTCTCCAATGGACAGAGAAATTTGGAGGGCTTGGCTGTGGGGTCCTGCCACTCTGCATCCACCTCTGCACAGGCAGGTTGTACACCTTTGCTGAGCACCCTGCAGGGATTTGGGAACAACAGGCTGGAGGCAAGTCCCCGTGGAACAACCAGAGATCTGGAAGACAGAGATGCAGAGCTGCCCCAAAGCCTTTTTGCAGATGATCTCTCTCCACCATCTACACTTGGCTTTTGAACCCCAGCAGTTCCTGGGTGCTTTGGGTTGGTGGTGGGTGCCAGGGCTGGAAGGTGCTCCTTTTGCATCCCTAGGGAGCTGAACAGAGTACAGAGAGGAGGAGGCACAAAGGAAGGGGAAGGCCTGGCATTAAATATTTGGCTGCCAAGCCCTTGTGTTTTTCCATAGAACAGGAGATCTTTTCATTTGTTCTGTTTGACTGTTTTGCCTTTAGTGTCTGCCAGGCTCTCTGGAGAGCAGCATTAAATGTGCTGCCTGGGGCAAGCTTTGATGGACAAATCTTTCTTTCTCTCTCTTCCCTGTGCCATCAGAAACCCCCAAATCTGTGTCTTTCCATGAAAGGCAAAGCTGCCCAACGCTTAGAGTGATGAATCAGAGCTTCATGGTGTGAATGTGTGTGTTTGTTAGACCTTGTAACCCACTCAGAATCAGGCAGACAAAGCTGGTGAGTCACAGCTGAAGGACAGAGCTGCTGGAACTGGAGGTCTGTCAGGCTGGCATGGCTGGGTGGGCATGGAGAATCCTGGGCTCAGGAACAGCCTCTGGGTCCCCCCACCCTGCAGACCCACAGGTACAAGCTGGAAAGGGATTCTTGGTGAAATATTTCAAGGGTTGTGTGTGGACATTCATCCATGGGGCTTTTAAGGCAGGATGAGGTCCCTGTGCCAAGGAAACTGGTGCTCTTCCCTAGAAGAGGAGGGCAGAGAACAGCAGCTTTGTTGGGCCATGAAACCTCAGCTTGGGCTGAAGCCCAGCCTGGTTTAAGCTGCACCAGCTGCCACAGAGCAAAAGGAGCCAGCACAGGTAGTTCTGCACCCAGCAGATGTCTCAATCCTCTTTTTCTAAGAAGCTTAGAGCCTTTTGAGATCCCAAATGAGTTTTCTCTTATGAAACAACAGAAATCCTACTTCTCTTTGAAAGCAGGAGAAAATACACCATGAGATGTGCAATGGAAGCAAGATCAGCCTTGAGTTTTTTGAGCTGGACAGGTCAAGCAGCTTGGGCCAAGTCGGGTTTTAATCCCAGTGAACTCCAGCCTCTGGAGCCCTGTGTCCCAGCTCATCAGTTCAGTGTAGTTGTTGGGTTGTCTGTTTCTTTCTGCTATAAAGGATTTGAACTGGTCAGAAAAATACAAATTATTCTTTCTTGAGTCTTCTCTTTCAATACAGAAAACCAGAAGAATGAGGAATTCAATTAAAAGAAAACAAAGAAAATGTTTAATTTCAGGTGTTAAGCAGTAACTTCAAAACATTGCAGGGAAGTTATTTTTTCTGGTGAAAAGCTGTTTTCCTCAATCATCCATACTTCATGTAATTCCAACCAGCTCAGAAAAGAAACCAGGCAAAATCCTATTTTACAGCTGCAATAATTGTTTTTCTTGTTTATTTTGTGCTTTCCCAGCTCCCATGGGAATAGCAGAAAAGCTCTATGGCTGGACTTTCTCCTCACATTCCATGCTCCCAGGTGTGGAATGGGGCTGGGAGTGAAGTGAGATATTGTTTGGATCCCAGATGCTTCCAACCTCTTATTTAAAATTCCTATGGAACCCAATGGCAAAGATCCCCTGTGCCCTCCTGTTCCCTGTGCTGGAAGAGGATTTAGGAAAGATGGAGAAAATCCAAAGAAGGAAGTGCTCCAATTTAAGATGAAACTGTTGATGTCAAGAGACACAGAAAAATGGTGTAGAAAAGGTGGGAGGCAAAGCATTGTGCTGTTCTCACTATTTACTGTGAGGAAATCATCAGTCAGCAAGTTTAAATTGTAAGGAAACAATTTGTCCTCCCTGTGCAATTAAACTGTGGAACTCCCCACTGATGGATTTTGTGGAAGCCAAAGCTCAAAAAAGAGAAGAAAGAAAAAGGCAAATTAATGAGATTGGGAGCTGCTAAAGCTCAAGAGTTCAGGTGCAATGGTCTGGTTCAGGTGCAGGTCCCCAGTATCCTGCCTTACACTGCTTTGTTTTATCCATTTTCCCAAGGAAGCTCCTGAGGATTATGGTAGGAAAGAATTGTAGGAGAATGGATTTGTCTCCTTCCCTCGAGTAGCAATTCCTGCATTGTTTCGCTGAAATCGTGCTCTAGGTTAAATCCCTGATTTTGGGAAAGCATTTCTAAACCTCTTCCAGCTATTCCTTATCTGACAATAACTTGAAGTGAAGAGGTTTATCCTCACAGAAGAGCTTAGAAAAATCCTATATTCACAAAGGGTCTTTCTCCCCTTGGGGAACTCAGGAATTTCTCCTCTGAAAAATGTATCACCACATCCTTGGACCAGATTTTCATTGTGACTCCCTGCAAATCCCAAGCTGGAATCAGCCTACAATGAGTGTGGTACTGCCGTGTGATTTTTGAAGTGTGTGTTTCTGTGGTCTTTCTTGTATGAATATATGGAGCTTTTCAACTGGAAAACACACAGGGAGGTAAAAACTGGGGGTCTGGATGAAATGCTTGGCATTACTCTCAAGGGTTCTTGGAGGATTAGGGCAGAGACACTGGCACAGAGTCTGAAGGCCTAATAAACCCTTTTCCCCTCTTTTTAATTCTTATTTTTCTATGAGATTATGAGAAAGCCAAACAAATTCACAAACTAACCTTAAGAAGTGAGAAAGCAAAAGAATTTTGGCTGGGTAAAAAAGTGTTTGTGCCAAGCCCTCTCCCAGAGGGAACCCTGTGGGTTGGTTCAGGTTCAGATCTGTTTGGAGATGTCAAAGCTGGTCCAGCACTGCAGGATTGTGAGTGAGACTTTGTGTAGAAAGGATGTGAATACAAAGTGTATTTTGTTCCTCTTGCTTATATCGAAGCATCCCTTGGTGTAAAGTGAGATTGGAAGCTCTTCACAGAATCACAGGATTGTTGGACTTGTGGGGGATCTCTGGAGATCATCCAGTCCAACCCCTCTGCCCTGGCAGGGTCACCTGGAGCAGGTGACACAGGAATGTGTCCAGGTGGGTTTGGAATGTCTCCAGAGGGAGACTCCACACCCTCCCTGGGCAGCTTTTCCAGTGCTCTGACACCCTCATGGAAAGTTCTTCCTCACAGTGAGGTGGAACTTCTTGTGGTTTAGTTTTTGGCCATTGCTCCTCTAACTTCACCTCTACCTGCAAGTTCCTGAAGGGAAAAGCCATGGAATTGGCCTGACCAGCCATCAGCTCATGAGTTTCTGTTGGCCCAGCATGGCCTGGAAAAGCTGTGTGGTTCTGTCCTGGGGGAGGAAAGGGGTGAGATGTGATTCTCTAGGAAGTGTGCACAGGATCAGGATGAAGTCAGGGGTTTCTCCATCCAATTTGTGCCCTTAACCTCCTCTCACTTGGGGCAGGAAGGGAGTTTTCCAGATCTCTCTTGCTGAAGGCCCTCTCCGAAGATGGTGAGGATGGATGTGCACTGCTACAGGACGGGGTGGCAGACAGGATGAACATTCCATGCCAAGCAGATGTCAGACATGCCTGGGATTCCTGGGGGTGGTTGGTGAAAGGGCTGACATGTGGCAGCTGAGAAAGGTTAAATGAGGATTCCTGCCCTGAGCTTCCTCTTCCTTCCAGGGGCCTTTCTGCCCCGTGTTACCTCAAACAACAACCACCACTGGTTTCCCAGTGCTGTGTGTGGATAGAACTTGGTGTCTTTTAACAGTTAAAATAAAAAGAAGGAAACACTAAAGCTTCTTTCCCACCTTGAAACCTGACCAAACCTGCCCGCTCCGAGTGGAGAGGTGTGTATCCCTAATATCCAGGGGGAAAGGCTGGATGTTTCTGTCAGAATTTTTGCCTGCAGAACTGGGAATTGATCCCAGAAAAGCAGAGATTTTGCCCATTCACTTCAGCAGGAGCTGGTTGAGGCCCTGAACCTCCCATTGCTGGGAGGGAGTGGATGAATCTCTTGCAAAAACATCTTTGCTCTGACCTGTTTACTGAGTGTCTGGGTACAGGGGAATTAGTAACACAGGGTTTGCAACACTTGGGCTGAATAACTCTTTGCTCAAACTTTCCTTATAAGTACAACCTTCCTCTCCATGGAGCCCTTTAGGATACCTGGAGAGACTTTGCTAAATTCTTGTCACTTATCAAAAGAATGGACAAAAAACCACCTAAAACATTAATGAAATGTTAGTTTGAATATCTCAAACTTCTTTAGGCATTTATTTAAAAAATATTCCTGAAAACATAGATGTGACCAGTGTCCCTGGATGTAAAAGTAATCTCTCTGAGTTTCTAAGGAAGAAAATAGAATTGGGCCCTGCAAGGTTTCTGACCCAGGAAGCTCTGCCAAAGCTTTGGGGTTGTTTTCCCAGTGCTGTAGGAATGACCTTGATGATGAGAGACATCTAATCTCTGTGATATCCCTGGGGTGGGAACAGCACGTTCATCCTCCCACAGAGCAGGGAACTGATGTTAGAGATCAGTTCTCAAGGACAAGACACAGTCTGGAATTTCAACATTACTGTTCAGCCCTCTTTTTCTGCCTGTAAATTCATCTTTCTGCCAAATGACACACTTGGAGTGTGGGGGGGAATCAGTAAAAGGGCATTTAGCTGCTGTCACTGGGTTCAGTCTCTGTCCCTCACTCACTGAGGTGCTGCAGGACCAAACCTCCAGGGACAAGTCCCCAAAAGCAACACAAACCTGGACAGTTTACCTGGGAAGTGACACAAACCTAACTCCTGAATGCTGTGCAGCCATTCTGAAGGACCTCAATAGGCTGAAGAGATGAGCAAAGGAACCTTTTGAAATTCAGCAAAGGCAAATGCAGGGTCCTTTCCCTGGGGAGGAATAACCCCAGGAACCAGCACAGGCTGGGGCTGAACTGCTAGAGGACCTGGGGGTCCTGGTGGTCCTGGGCTGCATCAGAAAGAGCATTTCCAGCAAGTCAGAGGGGAGGTCCTGCCCCTCTGCTCAGCCTGAGGAGGCAGATCTGCAGTGCCATGGCCAGTTCTGGGCTCCTCAGGACAAGAGGGACATGGAGCTCCTGGAGTGGGTCCAGTGGAGGCTGCAAAGATGCTGAAGGGATGGAGCATCTCTCTGATAAGGAAAGGCTGAGGGAGCTGGGGCTGTTCAGCCTCAAGAAGAAAAACTGAGAGGGGACCCCATCGGTGTGTGTCAGTGTCTGCAGGGAAGGACCAGAGGATGGAGCAGGTGATGCAAAGGACAAGAAGCCACAGGCAGAAACTGAGGCACAGGAAGTTCTGTCTGAACACAAGGAAGAAATTCTTTCTTATGAGGGTGGGGAGGCCCTGGCACAGGCTGCTCAGAGAAGTCATGGCTACTTCATCCCTGGAAGTGTTCAAAGCCAGGTTGGAGCAACCTGGGATAGTAGTGGAAGGTGTCCCTGCCTGTGGCAGGAGGTGGAACTGGACGATATTTAAAGTCCTTTCCAACCCAAATCAGTCTGTTATTCCATGAAGCACAGGCTGACCCACATGAACATGAGAAAGAACTTCTTTAGTGTGAAGATGACCACCCAGTGGCCCAGAGAAATTGTGGAGTCTCCTTCTCTGTAGATACCCAAAAGCCAAATGGACAGATCCTCAGTAACGTGCTCTCAGGGCTCTGCCAGGGCAGAGAGGTTGTAGCAGACGCTCCCCAGTGGTCCCTGCCAACCTGAACCACTGATTCTGTGAAAAGCCTGTCCCAGAAGAGGTCCAGCCGGAGGCAGGGAGCGGCCCCACCTCGGGAGCAGCCAGCGAGAAGTGCTGAAATCCCTGGAAATAAACCCCCGGGGTGCTGGTGGAGGGTCGGAGGAGCGGCGGCCCCTCCCCGGCAGAGGGCACTCGGAGCCCGGCCAGCCCGGGCACAGCCCGCCCGAGCCCGTTATCCAGGGACGGATGGATGTTTGTACATCCTTCATCCCAATATGCTCGCCTGCCGTAATCAGCCTGGACTCAGTTCTGTGTGGTATTTGTACCTCCCGGCTCACTTCAGCCCGGGGAGGGTCTCCCTGAACGGGCAGTTCTGAGTACAGACCTGAGGCAAGAACGAACAGCATCTCACAGTGAGAAATGTGCTGTCGCCAAGTGTTTTAAAAACCGTGCAGAGGGGTTGGCTTGGGTTCACCTGTTTGCTAGAAAAAGCTGCTTTTGTTTTGTTGCTTTTAGGCCAGCTTTCCACCCCTAGAGTCTCTCCGTGTTCTAGCTGCTGAATTTGTGCACTTTTGGCAATAAAATCCAATTCCATCTGCAGCCTTAATTCTCCCAATTCCCTCTTTATTCCAGATGCTGAGAGGGTGGTGCTCCTCAACTAATGTGTGAGGAGTTGGGATATTTTTTCTTTTGGAGTGGTGGAAAACCCCCTGATGACTCCTGAGCAATCACTGCTCCTCACTCCTGGGCAATCACTGCTCCTCACTCCTGGGCATCCTCTGTGCTTCCTTCCAGCAGGAGCCAGGAAAACCCACAGCCATGCACCAGGATCCCTTATCTTCCTCCAGCACCACAGCCTGGGATGCTGGATACTCTCTGTGCTTCTCCCATCAACTATCCTGCAGGTTTAGGGTAAAAGGTTCTGTGAACTAAACCCGGCTTAGGGATGGGGAGGAGGGAAGCCCCTTTTCCCCTGTACCAATGTGCAGGGTGCTGGTGCCCAGCAGGTATTTGGAATCTGGGTGATATTTCCTATTAGATTTGTTTAATAGTTTTGAGGTCAGTTAAATATGGAGTGACAAATTAATTCCAACTTAACTACTTCCCTCTCAGTCTTCCTGACACTTGTAACTCCCCTGTTGCCCCATTAAATCAGCCCAGCTGGTGGGATCAGGGTGTTTTGGCAGCTGCCATGGGTTTGTGTGCTGAACCCACTGCAAGGTCTCTTCCCCTCTGGCTGTTGGCTCTGCACATGCCCATGTGCCACCTTCCCAAGGAGAAGGGGAAGAGGGAAAAATTCTGGCTCCTTAGAGCCAGAGGTAAAACCTTTTGCAGCCAAGGTTCACATGCACATGGTGGTCCATGAGGTGCTGCTTCACACAATCATCAATGGTCTTTCCTCCAACAGAATTCCTATTTCCCAGGTTTTCCTTTGGTTGTTTGCTTTTCCATAATTAACACAAGGCATTTCTTACATGCTATCACCCTTCCAATCATCAGCAAATACCAAGGACCAAATCTTCAGCAGGAGCAAACCAGACCAGCCTTGTATCCTTCACAGAGAATTCATTCCTTTTGTTAAAAGAACAACAAAACCAACACAGAAAGTACATCTTCTCTGTAGTTAAGTTAATTATTTGTGGTCTGAATCTGTCAATATAAAAGGAAATTAGCCCAGCCCTGGTGATTGGACATTATTAGCAGCACTTGAGGTCCATCTTTTGTTTGTTGGGGCCCATGCTGGGTTTTTTTAGCACTGTCTTTCCAGGATAGAGATGTTGTGGGGGGTTACATTAATATTTTGGCTTTCTGACTGTGAAATCCATTCTCTTCCACACACTGGAGGCAAAGCTTTGCAGTTTCAGTTGACTGGACTTTGTACAGGCTTTTTCAAAGCTGTCTCCACAGATGCCTTAACGATTTTTGAGTTCCTGTCGGAGTTTTGTGCTGGGATAAATGTGAGAGGGCTTGTCCTCAGATGGTGCAGGCTGGCCTAGAGCCACTGACTGCGGGAGAACTAAGTCATTTTGCTCAAGCAGAAGATCTGCTGCTCAAACTTCAAAAGGCCACCCACATGTACTTGCTGAGCTGGAGGTCCAAATTAGCAAAACCCAGAGTTTTTCCCATGGTTTTCACTGTGAGCCATAAAATGACCCATATTTATTGGAAATCCTAAAGAAGTGCTCGAGCCACAGTGCACAGGGAGCACAGTCAGGTTTGTGATGCAACAGAATATCAGATTTTCTTCTTCCTCTTCACTTGAATGAATGGTGGTTCGATTGTCAAAAGGTTTCATAACTCTCTCAGTGCTTCAGGGAGGGTATTTTAGTTCTTTCTGCTTTTTCTAAATAGAGGAGTTTTTCATAATCAAAGACCAAAAAACATTATTTCCCAGAGAAGCTGCGGCTGCCTCAGCCCTGGAAGTGTCCAAGGCCAGGCTGGACAGGGCTTGGAGCAACCTGGGATAGGGGAAGGTGTCCCTGCTCATGGCAGGGGGTGGAACAAGATCTTTAAGGTCTCTTCCAACCCAAACCATTTTGTGGTTTTATGATTCTATCCAGTGCCATCTGAGTTGACAGCCCTCCTGTCTGGATGCACACAGAAAGCTGAGCAGACATCTCAAAACAATCCAAGAATTGAGTGTATGACACATGGAAAAGGAGATGATGCTCCTGGGTAAAAATAGTGCTGCAGTATTTTTTTTAAGGTTAGTGACTTGCACTTTGCAGGAAGGAGTTATAAAAAGAAGTGCCTTGCACAAGTGCAAATCAGCCTTGAAATCATTTCAGTTATTACAAATCAAAGAATATTTGAGTGTGATTTTCCAGGGAATCACAGTGAAGTTCTAGCTACGCCCTTCATGCCTCCTTGCAGGTACTTCACAGACAAGAAAGTATTCATTTTTTATCAGCATTGTCGATTTTTAAGGATTAACATTTATTTACAAGATTTTATTTACAAGAGTTTTTCCTCTCTCAACTGTAAAATGTTCCCACATTCCCCCCATTCCTGGGCCGTGCAGGGACATTTACCCAGTTCAAAGAGCAGTGGGAATAAAACCAGTGCCTGTTAGTGAGAGAAAATTATGTTTCAGGGCTGTGCCACCTCTTTGCTTCTCTGAGCAGTACAAAAAGCTACACCTGGACCTTCAGAGACACGCCTGGGACAAAGGGGCTGCTGATCCAGTCCAGCAATGCGTAGAGCAGGTATTCCCCCTTCCCCTGGGTGCCTTCCCATTGAGCCACACAGGCATTGCAAAGCCACCAGAGCCAAATCCAGGTTCCCTCAGACACTCCAGGCTCTCATTAGGTG
Source organism: Calyptomena viridis (assembly GCA_013390005.1). Taxonomy (NCBI): domain Eukaryota; kingdom Metazoa; phylum Chordata; class Aves; order Passeriformes; family Eurylaimidae; genus Calyptomena; species Calyptomena viridis. The sequence continues at coordinate 439,883 of WEIV01025120.1, read as the reverse complement.
TGGAGTGTCGTTGACTCCGTGACACCAGAGGATGAAAGTGGAGCTTCCTCTCAATGAGATACAATCCTACAAATTTTACCTCGGTAGGAAATCCAATATATTTTATCCTGTTTGTCAACACGGTTCATTCTGAGAGAGCCCCGAGTCTGTGGCCAGCAATTAATGCCACTTAAAAGCTTTTCAGAGGGATAATTGCCTGTTGTTCTGCAGGCATCACTCTCATTCAGATGCTAATGGCTGTCAGTGGCAGTGGCCATTCCCACATTGGGGGCCAGGTATGCCCCGCTCCCCTCGCCTTGGGAAGACGCTTAATGGGTCTATTGTCCCTGAACAAGGGCAGTAGGGAAACCCCTCTGTCCCTGAGGAAGCCGTGGAAATAATCCTCATCAGTCTGTGTCACTTTGGCACAAAAGGCAATGGAGTGGACAAAAAAAGGAAGGAGGCATCAAGCACAAAGGGGGTGGAAGTCAAGGTGTCCCATGTTGGGGCACTTCCAAGAGGGCCGTGCCAGGCCTGTGAGCAAAGAGTCACCGCCGCGCTGTGACTCGGGGATTTTTACAGCCATTGTCAGATTGAAGTTTTTCAGCAGATGGGGCTGGTAGTGGGTTTTTTAAGGTATAGTTACCTTGTTTTTGGAGGTCGGGTTTACAAGGACAGAGTAAGAGTCCTGAACTTTCTAGGCAGGACCCCACCATGAAGCTTCGATGTCTAGTAGGTTTAGTCCTGGAATATTCAGCATCAAACGTGTGCTCTCTACTGGGAGTGGTCTCCTTGCAGGATAAGAAACCTCCTTTCTTCTTATCAGAGAATCATGGAATGGTTTGGAAGAAACCTAAAAGATCATCTCATTCCACCTCCCTGCCATGGGCAGGGACACCTCCCACTATCCCAGGGTGCTCCAACCTGGCCTTGGACACTTCCAGGGATGGGGCAGCCACAGCTTCTCTGGGCACCCTGTGCCAGGGCCTCCCCACCCTCACAATCTCATTTTTCTTCTCTTATTTTGCCACTGAGTTTGGGCTGAAGCCGTAATTTCTGGGGAAGGCCAGAGTTCACATGGATGTGTTAAAACCTGTCCTGCTTCTTTTGGGGATCTCTAGGTGTCTGATCTTCCTAGACCCCATGCACTAAGGTAGGCTGGCCATGATGAAATCACGTTGGCTGGAGATTGTCCCAGGGTTCTGTTCCTCTGGGTTAATCCTTCAACTTAATGAAACCCTGGTTTGAAATCTCTGGATGAACAACACAAGCAAACACCCATTCCCTCTGTGAACAAGGGACTGAGGGCAGTGGGGAGAAAAGACACTTTCTGGGGGAACACATGCTCCTCTGTATGAATCAGTGAGGAAGGGCAAAGGGGAACATTTAACAGCCAGGGGAATCTTTGAAGTCCCTTTATGAGGGTTTTGTTTTTGAAGCATTGGTGAGAATGGGGCTCCCCCTTCAGCCAAACACCTCCTCTGGGGGCCCTGCTAGTGGAGCCTTCCCAAGGGAGGCTCCCAAGTCCCCAGCCCCTTTGTGTCGCTTTCCCAATTGGGTTTCACATGGGGTTTTGGGGGGCCACAGAGCTCCCCTGGCCCCAGCGGCCCCACTCCCACCCCACAGCCATGTGCCACTTCTGCGGTAGAGCCAACCCAAGAAAGGACTGAGCCACTTCCATGGAAACAAAAGCCTGTTTTCAAACAGCGCGAAGAGAAACTGTTTCTATCTTAGGCCTTTAATGACCTGAACTGTCCATCTTTTTGAGAAAAGCAACAATAAAAAGGCACTTTGCTGTGCTGTCGCAGCCGCCGCTCTCTAACTGTGATTATTTTTCGCCACAAGAGCTTGGCATCCATCCTTTTTTACGATGCACATTAAAAAAAAAAAAAAAAAAAAGGAGAATTTTATTTGCCCCCTCCAGCAAACCTTGCTGCTAGGAACAGGCAGGCACGTTTGCAGCAGAGGTTCCTATTTTCCCTGGGAGAGGAGTCCTGTGCCCTGCGTATTTCAGTGTTGAATAAATAGTCCTTCATGTTGTATGCGGTGGCTCCGGGCACCCCGCTGAGATCATGTCCTTAATACAAACAATACGACACATTTATTCTAAGCTGACCGCGCTGACCCCCAAAAGTTTGTTCCCTCCGCTGGGACTCCTCGGCCTTTTCACTCAGCTGAATGGCCAGCACAAAGACCTTGTCCCATCTACAGTCCCTTCCTAAACAAAACTCGCGGAGGAAGGGGGAAGGAGCGGCGGGGGGAGCGGGGGAGAGGAAGAAATGGGCAAACCTTGACCCCTCCACCTAAAATAAAGTGGAGGAATTTGCATTTTAAACCTTAAGATGCTCGTCCGGGTCTCCCTGCCTCTCCTCCAGCCGGGGGTTTGACTCCCCTTTTGCAAACACCCTGAGAAGCTCCGGGCTTGCAGCATCCCAGCGGAGCCGCTGTCCCGGCTCCGGGCAGCATCCCCTGCTGCGAAGAAAGGCTCCTCTCTGCTCTCCTTTGCATTCCTATTTTTCCATAGATTAGAAAAAGAGAGAAAGAGCTCTACTTAGTAAGGAAATAGATGTTCTCCCCTCCTTCCCCGCATGCCTGGTCGCTGCTGGTTTTGGGAGGGCTGGGAAGCTGCTCCGGGTCTGTGACTGTTTCCCATGGCCCCCTCTCCTCTCTTGGAGGTCACTGCTCGCTGTGTCAGGGATGGATGGACAGCTGCTTGTGACAAATACCCTCTGCAATTTTGGTTTACAGTCAGTGGTTTGCAGGTAAACACAGGAATTGGCGTCAATTTGTTGTGATTCCGTGTGGGAAACAACAGGACTGTCAGTGCTTCATTACAGTTCCAACAGACCTCCAGAGAACGACTTGCTTTGGGAGCAAATTCTTGTTAGATGTGATGCAAGGTATGTTTGTATGTCCATTGGACGTCCTTTCTAAAGGGTTCATTGCAGGTGGGAACCTGCCTGATTGCTGAAAAACTGTGAAGTCTTTCCCCTTGAGTTGGAGATGTGCTCCCAATTCCTCTATTTTCTTGTCCCCAAACTGGGCTGTGTCAGAGACAAGCATCCTGCAGCTTCAGCAGAGTTGTACTTCCAGGTTGCTCCGTGGCATTGAGCTGCTGGTTTGCCAGTCAGGGCCTTGCTGTTTCCCCTCTTTAGGTCTACTTGGCTGTACCACTGAAACCAGTGTCTACAGGACCCTCTGTCCCTGCTGGGTAATGGCCCCATGTGAGAGGATTCCTGACTCTGCACCAGGGTCTCAGCCCCTCTCCCACCTTTGGTGGGGTCCAGGTTCATCCTTTGATCACCTCTGAGCTTTCATTTAGCTTAGAATAATTTTATCACTTCAACTATTTACAGTGGAGCGTGAATTCTCTTTTTCCCCCTTTTTTTTCCTACAAAAGCTTCACAGTAGCAGTGCTTTCTGTGCACTTCCTTAAACATGTGATGAAGCTTACTCAGATTTTCTTTCCCTGTGCATTCACAAAGCACTTCTACTCCCTATGACTGACTCTGCCCTGGATGGCAGGGTCGGGGCAGCCCCTTTTCAGCCTTTTGGCATCTCTAAAGTGGCACCACCTGAGCATCACACCATATTTAACCAGTCTGGACCTCAGCCTTCCAGCTGTAACAGGGGCACAGCTGCATCCCAGCAGGGATGTGGCTGTGAATCAGGAATATCTGCTGGGTGGTGGCAGAGCTCAGGTGAGGTGAGGAGTTGTTCTGTATTGAGGAGGCAGTGGTGTGGGCATGTCTTTCCACTGGGTTTTGCTGTAGTACAGCCCTGACCTGTGACATGCCCCACTGCTGGAGGGTGAAGGTGAGATCATCCCTGTGGACTGCCAAGGGCTCTGGCTGAGGTCAGCTCTGTGCTGGAAGCTTTTGTCAGTGTAACAATATCACTGCATTGACCAGGGGTTTTGTCTAGGGCTGCAGCCCAGCCCAGCACACGGCTCTGGTTGTTACACACATTTATAACAGCAGAAGTGGTTCAGAATGAAGAAGATAAGGGCATTGCCCATAAGATGTCTCTATAACAGTATTTTGCTCGTGCACAGACCCTGCCTGGGAGATTTTGCAGTCCAGTTGCAGTCACACCGTGGTGGTGTTTGCAAACACAAACCAACCCATGCCAGGGGAACCAGAAGGATGAGATGTGCATCCTGAACTCCTGCAGCAACAGGCACTTTGGAGCAGGTTCCTGTGGTGCTGGTCTGTGAAACTTTCTCCTTCTTGGCCTTTTCCACCCTGCTTCCCTCCTCCAAACTGTGAGCCCCTTTTTGCTGCCACATCACTGTGCAAATAAACATGTTTCTCACTGCTGTGCTGCTCTCTAGAGTCTTGCTGACTTGTTCTTTACATGTACAAGGAAACTGCATGACCAATTCTGTCTGGAATCTGTTCTTTTATCTCTTTTATTTTTTTTTTTTATCCTCTGATCTTTTCTTTTCCTTTTTTCCCCCCAGACTCATTAAGAAATCAATAAGTGGCTCAATAGGGCTTTGCTTAACCTGATTCTGGAAGTGTTTCTTCCCTTCGAAACGTGAACCAACTTCTCAAATTGATTTTGCTGCTTTTGTTTATTTCCATTTAATAATATTCTCAGTCTCACCTCCTTGGATGAGAAGTCCTGGGCTGGCAGCCCCCTGTAGTGCTCACCTGCAAGACAGGTACCATTGTGCAGCAGCTACCTGGGTGAGACAGGGGAAGAACCACCTGTTACTGACCCAATAACATTATGGTTTAATCTCTTTCCAAGAAATGCCATCAGTCCTGGAGACATGCAGAAATGCTCCCTCCTTTCCTAGGAACCACCACAGTTAGACCTTGGCTGATTCATTCATGATGCAGGAGACCAGGAGGGAAGATGAAGTTACTTCTCCCAACCTGTTTGGAGAGTGAAACTGTGCTAACAAATGAGGGATCCATATCTAAAGAAATGTCTTTCCAAATATCTAAACAAACTTATTTTCTCTCTGCTAAGTGCTGGTCTGAAATCCTTTAAGGTTTCTAATTAACCCCAAGTTTAGAGAAAACCCACCAAACTGATGTGAAAGCTTTAAAGTTCCTTTGCATGGCACATTCTGCCCATTGGCTTTTGGTTCTGTGTTATGATCTGGAGTTGGAAGTCCAGAGTGCATTGACATCCTGCACAACAGAATTTCTGGAATTATTTACAACAGGTGGACTGCTATGGTGTTATTTAGGTAAATTTTAAAGAATCGAAAGGAAAGACTGAGAGAGCAGAATCCCAAAAATCACAAGGCATCTAGGATAAAAACAGGGAAGCTGCATCCACTCAACAGCACTCTAACTAATATCCTGGTTTATTTAAACAGAAACTGAGAGGGATTTCAAGCAAAGGTTAATATAAATTTTTACCCACCTTGAGGTTCAGCTCTGTGTTGGTTGTTCACCACTGGTTCAGCTCCACTTAGTGCCCCAGTACACAAAGATTTCAGTATTTGAGTTTTTATAAAATTTCAGCCTAATTCATTATTTCTCATGTCACAGCCAGTGGCTGATGATGCTGATCCAGCAGCAGAAACCCAGTGAGCAGCAACATGAACCCACCCCAGTCAGTGTCCAGAGGTGCAGGACTCTGGTGACTGGAGGTGACCTTGACAGGCCAGTTTTTTGGAAAGGTTCTGTGTTCAGCCTTCAAAACTATGGAGCTTCTCTTCTGCCATCATCTTCTCTGAGAATTACATCATGTGCCAGGAACAGGTTACAAATGATCACATTTACCTCTTTTCTTTGCTGTTCTTAATCATCCAGAACAACAAGAGGGAAGATGAACTTGTAAGGGTTGGGTGGAGGTTTGGGAATGCTGGGTACCAACCCAGGCTCTACCACAGAGCACACCTGTCATGCTTTAAAGGTTGAAATCTCAGCCCAAGATGCCATAAAGGGATGTGTGAGTGATGGAGGGTTTGGTAGACATTCAGGAAAGGTGTCTGTGTATGTGTCACATTGTCAGCTCTTGTGTGTGTAAGGTCTGGAACCAAAGACAAAAATTAAAATGCAAGACTTTGCAATTCCACCTGTAGCTCTTTGTGTTTCTCTTTATATAGGGATGACTGGAAATAACAATGAACTCCTGAGAACTTTATAACCAGGGCCAGTGAGGAAGAGGTCTCAGACAGGATGGGCTTGACCAGGCTATGCCAAGTGCTCCCAGTTTGAGGACTGGGATTTGGAAAGAGAAGATTGTCCATCTAGTCCTGGTTCCACTCCCACCCCCCATCCCTTTTTTTTTTCCTGGTTGTTTTGCAAGCCCTGAAAGGAATAGACTCAGTGTTATTTTAACTTTAAATGGAAGGAGGGGGGAGGTGATGAGAGCAGAGGAGGAAAATCCATTTGCTGCAGCACTGTCAGCCCCTTAGTTTTCCTTCAAGTCTGACAGGCCCAGGATTAAAGGTTTGGTTACAATGGCCTGACAGTACACATTAACAGCCCTGAATGTCTTAACAACCCGGCTACTGGAGATGCATTCAGAAGAGTCTGTGAACTGCTTTTCCCCTTTAAAGCTCCTGCTAGACCATGTTGTCCAGTGAAATCTTTTGTGGTTAAAAATGTATAGACTTTTCTTTCTGATTCCTAAGCATGTACATACACGAACCCAAAATTCTTCGCTGTCTTCCCGCAGGGTTGATGTCTAGTTCTGCTTTAACCATTTGACTTGTGAAAACTGTCCTGCTCTGACTGCACACAGAGTTTGTGTCTCCCCTTTTTACTTTAGCTAGACTTTGCCTAAGTGTAAATGAGTAAAAGCTCCCTTGTGTGGGTGGAGTTTTGCGGATCTTTTCCAGATGAGGGGCTGGACATGAAAAATACAGGGTTTTTTCTCTGAAAAAGAGGAAAGAGAGGCTCTGATCAAGCAAAATCCCTATATTGATTGGCTACATTTGCATCATAAAATGGAATTCACCAACCATGGATCGGGAACTGATGGGCAGTGATTGTAATAACCAGGGTGTGTTGCTATTCACAATGCATAATAATTAAGTTTACACTGGCCTGTTTCTAGTCATTGGCAGGACCAAAGGATGTGTTTGCACTCCTTCAGTCTCCAGGCAGCAAACCTCATTTGATTAACTTATTTTGTTTGGGGAACAGGGGAAGGAGAGAGCTGTTGGTGAAATCCAGCAAGAGTCCCTGGAAGGGTTTGGAAGCTTTATCAAACTGAACACCTGTCTGAGTGCATCCCAGATCCCTGTATCTTGGTCAGAAACTCCCATCAGAGCTCTCACTGTGAGCTTGGATGGGAAAGTGCCACTGGCCTCAGACACCTCCCTGGGCTGGATCTCCCTGGGCTGGATCTGCTGGAGAGAGATCTGGAGGTCCTGGTGGACAACAAGCTCTCCCTGAGGCAGCAGTGCCCTGCAGGCCAGGAAGGCCAATGGGATCCTGGGTTGCAGGAGGAAGATCATTTCCAGCAAGTCAGGGAGGTGACCCTGCCCCTCTGCTCAGCCCTGGAGAGGCACATCTGGAATCTGTGCCCAGATCTGGGCTCATCAGCACAGGAGGACATGGAGCTCCTGGAAGGTTCTGGAAGATTCTCCCATGAAGATGCCAAAGGGATGGAGCATCTCTGTGCCCAGGGAAGGCTGAGGGAGCTGGGGCTGTTCAGCTCCAGAGCAGCCCCTGAGAGGGGCCCCCATCCCTGGGGGTCAGGGGGGGCAGGGAGGGGGCCCAGGAGGGACCAGGCTCTGCTGGGGGGGCCCAGCAATGGCCCAGGAACTGAGGCCCCCCAAGTTCCACCTGCACAGGAGGAAGAACTTCTTGGCTGGGCAGTGACCCAGCACTGAGCAGAGACCATGGAGGCTGTGGAATCTCCCTCACTGCCGATATTCCAGACTCATCTGGACACAATCCTGTGCCATGTGCTTGAGCAGGGAGATGGGACCAGATGCACCACTGTGGGCCCTTCCAACCTGAGCCATCCTGTGCTCCTGTGGAGGTTGCTGGTAGCTGGCTGTGCTTCATATCAGCAAGTTTGACCCGTGGGTCTTGACTCTGTGTGACAAGGACCTTTGTGCTTTAAAACCAGAAGGGCTTTGGATCAGTCCTTGTTGCTTTATTAAAACTAGCAGGGTTGTGGTAGTCCTGTGGTGACATCTATAGGGACCTTACATAGGGCAGGTGGCCCTTTTTCAGGCAGGGTGTGTGTGCAGTGTGGAAGGAGAACACGGACAAAAGGTTCCTGGTCTGCACTGGATGGAACATTTCTGGATCCAGGGGACATCTGTGTGAAGGGTTCTGGGGTCCTCTCCTGCTATGGGTGAAAGAAGATGGGTGTGGAAGTGGGCAGGCCCCCAGGGGAGCAAGGGGGGGTGATGTGGAAGATAAATCCATCCTTGAGGGGATGGAGTGGCTGTATAGTCTGAGTGATTTCTGTTTCTGTAAAGAGGGGACATAATCTGAGGGGAAACCTGATTAGAAGTGAGGAGAGCGATCCACGAAAGGGGAGGGGGAAGGGGGGATAAATGAGAATTAATTTAGCACAAAATCAAGATGTCAAGAACAAAGTTAATCAGGAGACAAGGTTAATTAATGAATACATCCTTAAACCATCGCATCTACATCAACACCACCGGCATTAATCAAAGCACTAAGAGTACTGAAGAAGAGACTGTGGAACTGTTCCTAACCCCGTGTTAGGTGACTGGGAAACAGGATTTTGTTGGAACATGTGGGGAGAATTACAAGCCCCAAATGTTAAAACCATTCATTATGATTTGTTTTAGGAGTTGAAAGTGGGCAAAAAGGATGGGCTGGGAATAGCAGTATCTGTTTCTTAGGCAGTGACAGCTTTAAGCAAGTGATCAAACTGATGGGCTGATAATGGCCAAGAAGGTGCTATTGACCCGAGATCCATCTAGAACAGGGACAGCAGCCTTCACAAAGTAAAGAAGTGAATAAAAGAAGTAATTAAAGATGCTTTTGTCAATATGTGTGTCCTTTATTGGGGAAAAAATCAGACGGTTTATCCCTGCTCTAGGATGTGAATAAAGCAAACTTCACCATTGCAAGCACAGCAAAAGTATGGACAACCCATGGGGAGAAGGGGAATATGAATCATGGTTTTGATAGAGTTCTGAAGAACTGCTGCCTCAATAATGGGGGGATATATAAATATACACTGGTTTGCCCCATTGCTATAAACTGTTAACTCAAGCCAGGGGGTTTTACTCTGCTGTAGCTCTACCACAGCCATTGGTCTTGAAGCAGGAATTAATGTGGGGTGGTCCCCTGACCTGGGCTGTCCAGCAGGTCAAGCTAAAGCATCACAAAAGCCCTAAAATCTATGAATAAGTGCAATTCTTTAGGAGTCAGTGCCCTCATTTTATAGCAATCTGGTGAGGGGCCTTAACTGGGTGACAAGGTAATTTCCATACAGTTTAAGTACATCCTATCTGCAGTCTCAGGGCTGGGGGAGGTTTGACCCACAGTAATTCTGAGCAGCTCTGTAAGATTTGCAAACTGGCCTGGACTGGCCCATTTGAGTCTGGTATCCTGTGTGCTGAAACAGCAAACACGGATCCTTCAGGGAAGGGATAAAAAGAGTAAAAGCAACTCTTTCCTTAATGTATCCAGCAGTAATTCATGTGGGGAGGGTGGGAGGGGGTAGAAGTCAGTTTCTGACCACTGCAGGTGATCAGGTCTGAGGTGTGATTCCCTCTCTTGTGTGTGTATGCAGGCTACAAACATTTATTAATAGTAATAAAATATCCTGCCTGGTTTTTAAATCCAACCAACAATGTATGACTTGACCATCATAAAGTTTGTCTCAAAACCACCACAAAAGGTTTGAATTACTCCTGGTGGCAATAAAAGCATTCTTTGGGCTAAGGCTTTGCTTTATTGTGAACCTTTATTTTTCTCAGTCCCACTTCCTACCAGCAAGACATAAACAATGGGGGCTGAGTTGTCGTCCCCCACCCCCTCACACCTACATTAATAAGAACCAGGAACAGCAAAATGAAGGAAACGGGAGTAAAATACTCATGGAGGTGGCTGGATGGTGATAAGCTCAGCTTTGCTTGGTGGTAAAGAAAGTGTTGCTTAGAGAAAGAGCTCTTCTCTTCTTTACAATCCAGTGTTCCCTAGTCATGTTAAAATGTTTATATGAAGAAGAAAATTACATATATATATATATATATCTACCTATTATATACTTTATGTTATATAAGTATAATATATTTAATGGCTATTTTAATATATTAGATATAGATATATCTCATAGATGAAGTCAGGATCACTAAAGTGCTTTCTATTCAGAGTTGATTCTTTTCAATGTGAATTAAACTATATTAACTTATAGCCAGATTATTAACTTCTAGGCAAAAGCATCTGCTCAGAAGTTGATTTTAGTTCAACATGTCTGACTTAGATGCTCTTCTCTTGCTAATTCAGAAGAACTCTTGTCTTTTGACATAAACCCCTCAGGAACTGAGCAGCTTGATGTTGAGTGGCAGCTGTGTACCAAACATCTCCATGACTATAGATTGAATTCCTCCTATAAATCTACTTTACTGTTGAAAATCATTGATCACTTTTTCACTGTTTCCCTGGAATGAAAATACCAGAGGTCCAGGTAAATAAGAGCATCTGAATTGGCCCTGAAGTGCTGCTGGGGCAGGAAACATTGAGAAAGGCACAACACTGGTGTGGGTGCACTGGTGCAAGTCATAGGATCACAGAATATCCTGAGTTGGAAGAGACACATCAGGGTCACTGAGTCCAACTCCTGGCCCCACACAGGATACCCCAAAAATCCCACTCTGTCCCTGAGAGTGTTGTCCAAACCCTCCCGGAGCTCTGGCAGCCTCAAGGCAGTGATCAAACCCTGGGGAGCCTGTTCAGTGCCCAACCACCCTCTGGGGGAAGAATGTTTCCCTGAGATCCAACTTAAACCTCTCCCAACTCAGCTTCACGTTGTTTCCTTGATCCCTGTCACTGTTGTGAGAATTCATGGGGTCCTGCTGGGTTTGGCTGATCTAGTGAGAACCTTATGAAGCTGCCTCACTTCTGCAGTATTTGTTCCTCTGGACCTCCTGGACAGTGCCAGGCACTGCAAAGGGTGATTTTGGGAGATTTCTGCAGTTCTTCCCATGGACTGATATGCAATTGTGGACACAAGAAAGGTGTGAAAACAACCTGGATACAGCGTGACTTTGTCCACCTCATTCTGCACATGCTTCACTGAGATGCCCAAGCCTGGTGAGCACTCCCCGCTTGCAGATGAGAATTGTCAGCTTTCTCAGGGTAAGAGAGTTGAGAAAGAGCAAGAAATTTTTGCTGTCCTTGTTGTTAAATCACATTGGGTCCTGTTTCCTTGAGGATCCCCTGGAATAAGCTAGTGCAAAACAGGGCAGGGAAAGAAATTAAAGTGAGAAAATGTGGCATCTGTAAGCAAAGCCTGACAGAAAGACAGGCTCTAAGGGACATGGGAACTTCATAGAATCACAGAATGGTTTGGGTTGGAAGGAAACTTAAAGACCATCTCGTTCCAACCCCTTGCCATGGGCAGGGACACCTTCCACTAGACCAGGTTGCTCCAAGCCCCATTAAACTCGGCCTTGGACACTTCCACTTGCAGCAGGATGCAGCAGTTGCATGTTTTGGCTGCTCACACCAATGTTACAAAACCTGCAGTCTTGGCTAGGGAAAACAAACAATTCCTTAGGAGGTGGCAAAAGAGGGAAAAGGAAATCGTGTGTTAAGTAAGGAGGAGAAAGAGTTGTGAGGAAAGGATGGAAAGGAGTCTGAATTTTGTATTCCAGCTAGTTCAGGAACTGGGGGGAATGAATGGGCTTTCAGACCCCTTCCCTGGCTCAGAGCAGTCATATCAGCTCTTTCAGTCTGCCTACATTATTGAGCCAGCATCAAATTAGGGACCTCCAAAATGGGATGGTGGGGCAGGGAGGACCATCACCTCATTCTTTCTCCATGTACATCTCATCAATGCTCAGCCACAGGTTGGGCCATTGACAGCCACTCCCACATTTCTCTGGTTTATCAGAGCCTCAGCACAGTGCTTGGCTGGTGTCAAAAGGTCTTTTTGTTCACACCCTTTCCCTGCCTTTATCGCTGCCCCGTTTGTGCAAACAGTTGTGCAGGGCAGGGGAAGCAGGGTCTGGACAAAGAGCACTCCCAGCTGGACACGAGTAACTTGTTGAGCAGCTCCAGATAATGCCCCAGAGGATGTTTCAGATTCGTGGCCCCTCTGCAGTGGGAGCCTTCTTCTTCCAAAGGTCTCTCAGCTCCAGGGAATCCACGTGAGGGAGGGGAGTTGTGGGATTTGCACCGTGGTGCGCTGGAATGAGTTATGGAAATCCTTAAATCCTCCTAAGAAAGGGCAGTTAAAGCTGAACTGAAAATTAAACACTAAGCTGGTACAAGCCACCTCACCTATAAATCCAGTCCTGGTGCAATTTATTCGTGCACCACACTTCCTACGTGAATGGGGATTTACAGCCGGTGAATTTTCACATCCCCTCTCCACCAGCATCACCCGCAGGGCTTTACAGACTGCACCGTGCCAAGGGTGCACTTCCAAACCTCCTCCAGCCCTGAGCCCAGACCCATGATGGGCAGGGAAGGAGAGAAGAAAACTGACTTAGCAAACATAGAGAGCCGGAGGCACGGAGCCCCTTTCTGTGTGTGCTCAGAGTGTTTGGATAAAGGCATCCTCTAAAGGGGAAATTTGTTTGGTTTGGACTTCATTGAGTGAAAAGCTCTCAGCCCCACGAGTGCTTAATTATTCTCTTGTCTAGTGGCTCCTCAACAGCACCCCCTCCATAGGGAGGAGGCTTCCTATTTGTGAAAGTGGCCCTGCTTGTTGAAATTCTCTAGTGACTTAAATTTATTGGTTTTTCCTGAGGTCCAGCCATTTGAATTGCAAACAATGCCCCCATCCCTACCTCCTCCCCCTCTTCCCCAGGCAGAACAATGTGCGGAGCTGAAATAAAGCCAGGCAACACAGACCCTTGAAACAGAGTGCGATTTCTTTCCACGTGAGCAGGGAGGTGGAAGTTTGCTGCCTTCTGGTCCCACTCATTTATGCAGAGGGTTTCTTTGAAAGGGGAGGGAGGGATCTGCAGGAAGAAAGAGGGAAGGAGGCCAGCTCATGGATGATGGTTGGAGATCCTTTTTGCTGTATTTATTTATAACCTCTTCTGCTTAAAAGGCCATCCTGACAGGGGATTAGTGCTGGTGGATCCATGTGTACCTCTTTCACTCTTCACCCCTCAGCATCCCGGGAAGGATGCAGGGGAGGAGGTGTGGACTGTGTGCTCCAAAATGATCCCATATCTGGGAAAAGGTGAGCTTTTGTCATACCCCTGAGAGTGAGTTGCTCAGGTCAGTCTGAGCTCAGTCACACATGCAGAAACTGTAGGAGAGCTGGAACACTCATTTGGAAGTACCTAAGTGGGACATGGGATCACAGCAGCAAAGGAACTGAAGTTGTCTCTGCCTGAGTCAATTTTAAGGCCTGATTTCTCCTCTTACGTTGGCTCAGGGAGCTTCTGTGTTGATTCACTCACTTGGATGATTTCTCCTTATTTATGCTGCTGGGAGGGAAGGAGGAGAAAGGGAGAGGTTGTCCCCCTGAGGTGCTCTGGTACTGCTGGTTAGTTAAAAGCTGCAGGATAAAGATAGAAAAACACACAGCTTGTGTTTCATTTATTCTTTTTAATTCATAGCTTGTTTCTGAAGTTTTTGCCTCTGCATGGCTCTGCTCTCTTGGAAAGGCACAAAAATCTTGTCTGCTGGAGCACATATTTGATGTTCCCCAAACTCCCTCCTGGGTGCCTCCTCCACAAACTATTTGGGCAAGAGGAGCATGTTGGGGCAGCAGTTACACAGGGGCAGATGGCAAAAAGAAGATATGAAAACCTAGAAGAGACAGCCAGGACATTGCTCTGCTCTTCATCACAAACACCCTGCAGAGAGCTGGGCAGTGAGCTCAGGGGATGGGGAGGAAATGTGACCACAGACCTTTTAACCAAGAAAAAGTCTGTAGCCTGGGTGTCTCAGGTGCAGATGATGGACCACCCAGGACACTCCACAGGCAGCAAAGCCTTTCTGTCCTGACACCTTTTGCCTGGGAGGAATCTTTGTGTGTATTCGATATCAGGAGGTGCCCTCACAATTTCATGATTGGGTTCCTGAGAATGAACAAGAATGCTTTTCCCCAAGGAAAGAAATCCTGCAGCCTCAGTGTCTGGAGTGCAGCTGATTTGCCCCCCGGGGCACTGCATGGGAAGCAAGACCATTTTATCTTGCAGTCTTTTGCCAGAGATCAATCTTTATCCATATTCAATTTTGGGAGGCACAGTCGGAATTTTGGGGCTGGGTTCCTGAAAACAAATGAAAACACTTCTTCCCCAGGGAAGAAATCCCATAGCCTTGGTCTCTCAGTTGCAGTTGATGAGCCCTCTGGGGGCTCCATGGGCAGCAAGACCTTTCTGTCCTGGCACCTTTTGCTTTGGAGGAATCTTTGTCCATATTCAACTTGGTTCTCCTTCAGCACAGCAGTGACTTCTCTGGTCTGTAGAGGCTTTGCCCAGCTCTCTGATGCCTTTACTGCTTTCCTCTCTCACCTCTTAACACTGAACACATTTGACCACATCCAACTTTACCTTTTTCCAGAGGGTTGGCTGCTCTGAGACATCTTGCTGGTCTTTGTTCATCAAGTAACCTAAGCTGTGATCAGATACATCAGCTGTCCCTTGGGTGAATTCCTCTTTGTCTGCTGATGACACCTTCACTTCATGGACTACTGCAATTCCTGGGAAAGGCAGTGCTGGGCATTGCTCTGATCCACAAATCACAGGTTCAGACCCTTTTTTCTCCTCCAGGAGGGCAGGAAGTAGAGAAGGTTTCAGTGAGACAGGAGAGCAGTGCTTTCAGCACATTGGGCTTTGTGTCTGTAAGTGCCTGATGTGCTGCAGGAGGAAGCAAATGGCAAAACCCTGCTCATACAGGGTTATTATTCATCATAAATGCTGTCCAGCTTTGTCTGTGAGTCAAAAATTGGTATTTTTGAAAGGGTTTTTCTTACAGGAATTCCATTCTTCCCAAGGCTGGAGGGGGCTGAGGATTTGGGGGCTCATTTGGTGTTGAGAGGAATCCAGTTTATTGATTTTAATAATTTTTTTCTAAGTAGTTCTTTGAGTGAGCTTCAGAAGTGGAAGTAAATCCATTTTCCTGCTTTACCAGGGCTGAGAAAAGATGCTTTAACCCACAAGTGCTGATGTGGATAAATGGGGGATTAAAGGGGTAAAAACCTGGAGATCACATCAAAACATGCAGAGAAGTCTCAGAGATATCAGGGACTTTGTAATCCTGGAGGAGTAAGACTCAATGGAGAATGTATCCTCATCAAAATCTGCTTGATCCAACACATTCCTGGGGGTCGCAAACACATGGAGAGTGAAACTTTTGGGGCTCTTGGACATCTGATGAGGGACATTTCAAGCCTTGAGGGTGATGGCATTTCCTGCAGTTTCTCAGCTGCTTCTATCAATGGTATTTAATTAATATTTATTTTCCATTTCCACCTTTTTTGTAGATTAAAAAGGTTCAGAAACATTCATGTGTCCTTTTCACAGTGGGAGATGAGGTCCTGCCTCCACTCCCAGCCCCAGGAGCTGTGTTGCCTTTCAGAAGCCTCTCCCCTTGTTCTGTCCTTCAGCAGGGTTGTGTTCAGGCAAATCAAACTCCACCTCGAGTTCTCCAAGTGCTCGTTCTCCTCCATTGGATCTTGGAGTGTCCAGCCACTGGATTCAGCACCTGTTTTCCAGTGTTTTGGCCTAGCTGCAATTGTGCTCAATACAAATCCCATCCCATGCTCCAGGAAGTGGCAGTTCTTTGAAGGGAAGCTCCCTCTTTTAATTCAATTAATGTTGAAGCTAATTTCCACCCTAGGGCTGAGTCCCACTGCCTTTGAAGTCAATAATAGTTTTGTACTTCCCTTCAAGCAGAACAGGTTGGAGCTTGTCCCTCCCATCCAAAGGCTTTGCCAAGCGTTTCAAAGGGCTGTATGTGCCTTTTGTGCCAAGAGAGCTGCATCCTGCTCCAGACCAAGGGGTAGTTTTCAGCAGGATGAGACCATGAGTCCTGGAGATCTGTCAGACAGGTGGGTGTTAGGGGATGGAATACACTCGTTTTCAAAGTACATTCAGGATCTCCTTCATAAAAGATAAGAGTTATTGCTCTTATCCACTTTGAGACTTGCAGTATTTGCAATGAAACACATATTTGCCCTCTTTGGGTTTATTTTCTGCCAGAGATTTTATGTAGGTCTTTAAAACATCATTTGGATCATCCTTTCCTGGTTTGATTTAATGGAGTGAAAAACTGCAATCAGCTGGCAACAAGACTGTTTTTCCCCTTCAGGTCAAAGCATGAAGAGCCAAATTCTGAGATGTGTTTGCACATTATCGGGGTGGTAACAGTGACACTGATTCCAGACAGCCAAAAAGTGATTTTCTTCACCTAAACCTGGCACTTAACTGAAGTATGAAAAAAATCCAAATTTTTCCCCACCTTTATTGTTGATGACAAGCAGAGGCATCTCCAGAAGGTGTTTAGACCTTAAGAGGATCCTTTCTTTGCCTGTGCAGGAGCTTTAATTGATCAAGGCTAAAATGATTAAGTTTCAGAGGAAAGCAGCATTGCTCCACATTATGACTTTTTATTATGCCTTAACAGCTGTATTGAGCAACTTTGGGCTTTGTAGTGATTTTGGAATAAAACTAATCGATGTCATAGAAATAAATGCAGGAATCTTTGATGTGTAGATGGAGCCGTAGGGGGATGACACGCAACCCAATTACTGGCAAAAATGGAACATATTACATATTTTGTTCTGCTTCAGCTATCTATTGAAAAATACTTCTGCTAAGGTCTTGATGTGAAAAAAAGTGCTGTTCTGCTAATTTTTACGTGTCCCTCACATAGGAGGAAACAAAACTGCAGGTTTTGATCAAGGTTTAGCATAGACAGTTAATGCATAAATTGACACAAGAATCATAAAGTGAGAAGAGACCTTTAAGTCCAGCCATTGACCCAGCACTGCCAGGTCCACCACAAAACCATGAGAAGATTGAATTTGTCAGTGTGAAATTCCACCAAAGTGAGTGGGATAGATATTACATCTCTGCTGGTGCACTTCTGTTATCTGAAGTTTTGCCCTGGAAAGGGAAGCAGCACAATCCCCTGGCGTGGCTCTCCAGCTGATTTCCAAGCTCCAAGCTGCTTATCAGCCTGAATTTCTGAGCTCTGCACAGTGTGAGCGGCCACTGCCTTCCCGTGATGTGATAGGAAACGATGGGTATGACACCAGGAAATGAATATGTAAATAGTTATGTGATCCCCAAGGGACAATTGCTTTGTTGTAAAACAGTCTCACCAGGAAAGCATAGAAACATGACAAGTCTCATTGTGCTTTTAGGACAGATGAGCAGCCCCAAATAAATAACTGAAGTGTTTTGGGTGTTGTTGGGATTGGATTTGGCGAGTGAATGTTGCACACTCTTCCCCTGCCATTATTTGCTGTGACACTGCAGGGTTTCAGGCTGGCTCAGGAGCTGAGTGAGAGGTGATCATGGTTATCTGGTTGGACAGAGAGCTCCCAGCCTCAGCCTCCAGCCACAGTCCAGGGTTAACGAGCTCCACGCTCCAGAGATAAACCCCATCCATAATCCTCCTGAGCCCAGCACACTGTCTCCTGTTCAAAGGGCAAGGTCCCTTCTCGCTGAGATGGACAAAGCAAGCCTGATAAAATGAGAACTGAGCCGTGCCTTTGCCCCAAAGTTTAAAAGGAGTGGAGATCTGAGCTTTCCTTTGAGATTTAAAAAAAACAACCAGGCTCTAAGTGAGGTTGGTTGGTCAGTTTGTTTCATTTCTCTTTGATGCTCATGGCCCTTGTGCCAGGGGCACCTCTTGATCAAGCTGGGAAATTTGCTTATGAAAGGACTGAATAAAAATGAAGGAAGGGAGCAGCCTTTACAGGTGCAGATCTGGAGTTTAGGATAAACACCTACAAGTTTGGATTTCCTGCCTTCCACTTACCGTAACTGTCTAATCTGGCTACCCATTCACCTTTCCTTTCATCCCAGGATGTCTAGTCTGATCTAACTGCCTGTCCTTTCATCCCTGCTATCTTCCTCTTGATCTGTGTTATTTAGAACTCATTCATCACACCTTACAACTTCTAAAGCACCCACATAGGGCCACAAAGTTTCTCTTTACATTTTAGCCAAAGTGCTTGAAGGCATGGAAGGCAAAACCTCTGCTGAGAAACCCGGGAAGAGGAGCTGTTACTTCTTGTTTGATTCACACCTGAAAGCACCTCAGTGAAGGCACTGAACAGAGAAGCTGATTGTTCACATCCTCGAAGCTTTGATTCAAATCTTTGCCCACTGGAAAGGGGCAGGTTCATTAATTACGTGGCTTTCCTGACGGCGTTTTCCCTTCTATTGGGTAGGGGATGCAAGTACAGAGGGCACCAACACGCTCCAAGTGGAAGGATAATGGAAGACACTGGAGCAAAAAGGGAGGCTCCAGAAGGGCTATTACACTCACAGAGACATTTCTGGCCTGTCACTTTGTTTCCAGCCTGGGTGGCAGCTTGATTTCGATTTCTAAAGAGGAGTGGAAAGCATAGAGAACATCTGAACAGGAATAAAAACCTGAATATGGGACAAAAGTGCCTCTTTGAATATGGGACTGCATTAGGGCTCTTTATCTCAAGGACTGAAACTAGGAAGGTCAGGGTGGAAACGGTCAGTGGGGATGAGAGAGATGAATCATAAATCAGTAAATGGTGCTGTGAGTGTCACCATTGCCTGGCTTGAAAGAGGTGCACCAATTTCTTAAGCAATTTCTAACTAGCAACCAGCTCCAGACAATGATTTAAGGACAAAATTAGCCTTACAGGGAACACCTCTTTTGGAAGGTCTCTCTCTCATTCTCCCTTGCTCATTCCTTCTGTTCTTTTATTTCTCTCCCCACCTCAAAAGGCGAGGTTGTTACTTGGGAGCCCTTTTGAGGGGAGAGAACCATGGTGAGATTCTTGTGTTGGCATGGCTGATGTTAATGGGTAACACCGGGGCCAAAGGTCCTTTAAAGCTCCCACATCTGCAGCTTTGTACAGACCTCACCTCCAAAATGCCTCAAAGTGTGTAGCCAGGCAGGGCCTAATGTGTATTAGCAAGACAAAGGCCTGGGGAGGGGAGGAAAGGGGGATGAGTTTTAATTTACTGAAGATTTATTAGGCCTCATGAAATCTGCCTGAACCACCCACTTTCTATATCATCTGCCCACATCTAAAGGGGGCAGCTTTGTTGTGGGGAGATGGTGGCTGAGAATTATCCTGCAACAAATCTCCCCAGCGTGAAAGGGACAGGGACAGGAGCAGGACGTGGAGGAGGGTTCATGCTCTACACAGAGCCCAAAATCTGGAAATCTGGACATGCAGAAATGCCATTCAAGCTCCATCCTGCCCTCCCTTGACTTTGGTTTGTGAGGTGTGTGTTGCCTTTGCTAAGCCTTGCTCAAGTAGATGCTTGAGATATCAGGAGGGGAGAGAGAGGAAGGAGAAGGTACCAAGGATGTCACACGAGGTTTTGGAGCTGAAGAGATCAGGTTTGAAGAAGGGTTAGTGAGTCATTGTTCATATAGAGGTGATACCCTTTTCCTTTCAAGCAGTTGCCATGTGTCTCCAAACCTAAGCTTGTAAGTAAGGCTTTAATGTGGCCAACAAAACTTTGGAGAATGACCCCTCTTGGACGTCTCCAGGCTGTTGCTTGGCCATGAATTTTGCAGTGCTAGGATTTCCTCCAAGGCCTCTAGGAAAAGGATTGTTAACTGTACCTGGCTCCTTTTCTTCCCATGTTCCTGTCTCACTGTAGTAGATTTGATGATTTAATTTCTGCCATTATCCTGCCCTGGAAAGAGCTCTGGAACTTTACTGTAACATGCAGGATGCGAAATGTTATCTCCCACATGGCTGAGAGAGGATTTGGGGAACAGGAACAGTTACAGGAACCAGCTGGGGGATCACCAGGACTCCAAGGGAGCCTTTGGGATAATGGGAGTGGGAACAGGAGTTCATTAACCAGCCATTGGGGTCTCCAGGAGAGAAGGGACTATCTTTGAACATAAGATTGATCAAGACCCTCTCTATTTCTCTTTGCCCTTAAAATCAGCAGAGAGGAGATGTACCTGGATGGTGAACTGTGTGTGTGTGTATCACAGTGTAAAGGGTGTATAATTCCCAGCAGCAAACCACTGCAGGAGGTCCAGCAAAGTATAAGGTGTGAGAGCAGGCAGTGGGATTTTGCAATTACGGAATGGTTTGTGTTGGAAGGGACCTTAAGGATCACCTCGTTCCAACCCCCTGCCCCAGTTTGCTCAGACCAGGTTGCACTTTGAACTGATGTAAAAGGGAGGCTGTTCAGAATCCATAGACTAAGTCTGAGGATAAGACAGAGGGATGCAAACATCCTATTTCCTGATGGTGGGCAACTAGGAATCTGATTTACACATCCAGTTATATGTACATGTGATATGTGTAAGTAAATGGGTGGCCCAATTTCCATTCCCTGTCCAATATCCATGTTCTCCTTTCCTACAGTGTCTAAGCCAAGACAGAGCCACCCAGCCTAGATGTCCAAACACTTCCAGGCTTCACATTTTAATGATTTTCATCTTTTAGACAAGATATCATCTGAACTATCAACCATGGGAAGTGTTTCCTTCTCCTGACAATTATCCCTACTGTGTTATTTTTTGGGATGAACAGAATATGAGAAGATTTGAGAGAAGGAAAGAAGTAAAGGAAAAAAAACTATTTAATCTTGGGAAATGAGGTTTTCTCCAATCTGTGGGACAATAAGGACTGAGATCAGGCTCCAAGTGAAAATGTCTCCTAGTGCTGCAGCCTGACTGGAAGAGGTCGGTCCCTCTCAGAGGACAGAGCAAAGCATTTTTGTCACAAAACAGGAGAGGGAACAGTCCTGTTACTGACAAGAGGGAGAACAGGATGCCCTGAGAAATCTTCATTTTGTTCAGTTTATAGGACTGTACAAAGGGAGGAGTGGAGAGAAACCTATAGAAATGGCATATGAGCACAACCCCCTCATCCCAGGCATTCCCTATTCAGTGCTGGTAATTAGCCTGCATGGGAAGGGCATTGTAGGGCACAAAGGGGCCTGGTTCTCCCAGGCAGTGGCTGTGCCCTGTGGCAGAAACACAGAGGATTTGAACGGGGTCTCTCTGTGTTTACACCCCTGGGCAGGGACCATCCCTCAAAGTTTTGTTTCACTGGCACCAGGGTGTCCCAGGGCACACAGAAGATGTGGGGAGACAGCAGGGAGAAATGAGAAGTAAAACCTTCTGTAGTGAGAGGACACAGTGAAGGAGAAGGGAAGGAGAAGGGAAGTGGTTTGTCTGAAATCAGAAATTGGATGGCTTTCTCTGTGTTTTCGTCTTTGCTGATAAAAATCATGCCAGGATCCATCTCTCTTTAAGCATTCATGGCTTCCTGGCATGAAGGGATGCCCAGCAGCTCTTGCAGATGTAGGCATCAAAGTCTTCTCTCTCACTGCCCCAAGCAGCCAGCCCTCCTTCCTTGCTCAGACACTTCCATGCTCCTGTTTCCTTACAGGTCTGGGGCTGTGGTGCCTCATCTCTATGGATTTCATCCCACCAATCCAGATGGGAACCTTTTCCCAGTGGAGAAGTAAAGAAGAACCAGGAGCAAGAACTGTAAGTTACACCTTTTGGTGGCTTCAAGTAAAAGAACTTTCTGGTACATCCTTTAGGATGGGGCACTGTGGGTGTACCCTGACCAACTGCAGAGACATGTGGCATTAGGTACAAACTAAAGAGTATCTAAAAATACTCTAAAAACAAAATTGGGGGGGGGGGGCATTGCAGGTGTTGGGCTGAAAGACTCAACATACAGGTTTAGAATCACTCCTACAAATTCTCTTCTCAGAAGTACTTGGTGAAGTTGTGTCTAATACTTCATTATATCCTTGTGATCTGTGTCAGAACAAAAGTTGTGACCTCCCTCGTGCTCCTGCTTTTCTGTGTAAATGCCATTTGCCATGTGATCAGCTGTGGTGTCACAGCCAAGTGCCTCCAATTGAGGCTTTCCAAGCTGCCTCCCTGGGCACTGCATGGGCTCCTCAAAGGGTTAAGGTTTGTCCTATTGATACAAAAATGCCTTTAGACACTGCTATTCTTAGAAAACACTGCCTGAACCATTGAACCCCTCTGGAGGTAGGAAGCTGCTCATCCACCCTCAGGAGGAAGGGTGAATGTTGAACAGAAAAGTTACAGTCCATGGGCAGGCTGAGCAAACATGGAAGTTTTGGAAAGCAGTCAAAGGAAGCTGAAAAGCCATCTTAGATACGGAGCTGAGCATGAGTCACCCAGGGAAGTCAAAATAGTCAGCTCAAGTACTTCACTTCAAAGCCTTCAACACCATCAACTCTCAAGCATCCCAGGAATGTCAGTGCCCTTCAAAGGAGGCAGGGAGGGATCGCTGTGTGTCCTGCATTCATCTCCTCTGAGAGGGGAAGGTTGAACAAAGCCCTTTGCAGGACCTGCAGCGTGTGAGGCCCGCGGGTGTGGGACACCCAGTGCAGTCCAGGCTCTACTGGCCAAGGCCTGGGCTCAGTCTCATGCCCTGGATACACCAGAGTCCTGAAGCTTGTGGGTCACTTCAGAGCTCCTAAATTGGGAATAAAGTGACACTGACTTCCCAGGCATTGAGGTGAGATCAACATCCAATATTTCCTGAAACCAGGCAAATCCCTGTTGCTGGCAGCAGGTTTCAGCAGGAGTGATGGAATAAGTTCTGCTCGTCTTGGCTGCACCCCATCCCAAGCTGACCTTCCTGGGATATTCCCAACCTGCACTGGTTGCCAACAGTGGGTGATGTTCATGCCACAGGCAGGGCTCAACATGCTGCCAAGTGCTGCTGATTTTACCCAGAGAACAAAGCTGAAAATCAATATTTGATTTTGTCAAGTGTTGCAAAAGCAGCTGATTACTCTGATGTGAAATGTCTCCTTTTTTAAAATAACTGTTTTCTACAGGAATATTTACATTTTCCTTTAAATTCTCAATCATTATTATTAATTTATCAGGGAAGACTGAAGGGAGAAATCTCCTTCTGCCTTGGTAGACAGCTCTTAGCAAGGTCTGAAATCATCAACATCATTCTGGGTGACCTGTTCACAAGCATCAAACTTCTTCTTCTGCAGATCTTTTTTTTGAACTGAATATTTACCCTGAAACATTTTTTTCATAATATTGTAATCTCAACTCTACCTTGAATGAAAAAGTAAAACCTGAGCAGATCAAAGAATCACATTAAGAAGGAAATACGTTATTTTTTGTATTTATCTTCCCAGAGGAAGGACAGAAATCCTGCCATTTCTGCCACTGGTGGAATTGGAATAGGTTTGTAAATGAATAGAAGAGATTTAATAAAATCACAGGGTTTAGGCAGAGCAAAGAGAGACACAACACAATGAAACAGAAACTGGAGATGGAGTTGGAAGTGTTAGAGGCTGAATGCAATTGCTTGAGTTGGAACCTGACCAGGGTCCTGGGGCTAACACCTCTCCTCCAAGGAAAGTGCTCTAGGAACTTTAACATATATAATGTTCAGGATTCTGGGTTTGTACCTTGTCCAAGGATTGGATTTAAAAAATAAATGTTGATGCTGCTGAGGATTCTCACATGGAGGAGAACCTGTGGGCAGGCCACAGGTTTAGCCAAGATTAAATACAAATATACCATCTAGGTGACTTGGGTGCCAAAGTCTGATTTTCTTAAGTGATTCAGATGCTTAGGCTCAGATCCAACCATATGCTTTGGGTCTGAGCTGGGAGAGAGGAGCTCAGACTAATATTACAAACATGTTCTTAGGCCCAAATTTCAGCCTAAGTCTATGAGATACAAGTTGTTACTGAGCACCTTTGAAAATATCACCTGTGCTTATGGGTAATAAAGTTTCCAAGGAATTTAGCACTGGGAAGCTAGGTAAATCAGATGAGCTCAGTCGGATGGAAAGCCCAGGCTATCAATTTGCACCACACTTTTTCCAAGCTGCCTGTCCAGCTTAATGCATTCCAGGTGCCTGGGCAGCCTTGGAAGGTGGTGGAGGTGTCCTTGGATTACCAGGGTAACTCATTCAGGCATGAGCTAAAGATTTTCACCACACTGGAGCCATGTGCATGACCCTGGCAGGACAGTGCCCTCAAATGACCTTAATGTCCCCTCCCTTCACCCATTACTCTCAGTGTCCAGAAGGTCTCACGTGGTGCATCATGTCTTCTGCCTTGACACCCACACCAGTTTGTATAAAGGGTGTTATCCCAAACATCCCTCCAGCTTCTTGAAGTCAAACCAGCATTTGGGGGCTCTGCTGGACACGTCATTTGTAAGTGGCAAAGAGCCCCTGTAGAAAAGCATGGCAGGGCCAAGGCATGGAGCACTTGTGGTGTGCCCATTCCAGGCTGCTGTGTCCACTCACTGAGCCAAGGGGACTCAGGCAAGTGTTGGATATGGAGAATTTTTCCATGGTGAGACCTTGCTGTTGCTTAGAGTTGAGTCAGCACAATCAGTGAGTGCTGTGCTCACTGGTGCTGCCCCACTGCCTGCCAGGGAGGGATTTCCTGCCTCTGGAAAGGAGCCCAAACTCAAAAGCCTGTCATTGTTTTAATACCAAATTAAAGCAATGTAGGATGATGCTGTGTTAAGGCCTCTTGTGTCAATGCCATGGGCAGCAGTGCAGGAAGAGCTGAGACATCACAACCTCATGGCCCTGGAGCTGCATTTTTGAACGGCTCATTAGTCACCACCAGGAGAAACCTATTTTAGGGTTAAGCAAGCCCTGTCTATCTTGCCTGATCTCCAGCTATCAGCTGTGAGATTGGTGCTGGATGGTGGAATTTGGTGTCTGTGTCATGCTGGAGCTAAAAAATTGGGCTTTCCCTTGGAATAATTTCAGGATTTGACCTACCTTTTTTTATTGAAGTCTGTAAGAGGCCTGTGTGTGCTCAGGCCTCTCTAAGCAGAGCCCCCTGCTTTTGTTCCTAAATATGAATTTAAATGCTCCCATTTACATCCACAAATCTGAACATACAGGATGCTGAGTTAGGTGCTACCATAGGAGGACAAGGTTAACAGCCAACTTTGCAGAAAGATTAGGGAATTTGGTGTCAAATGGCCCGTCCCTGTGTGCAGCAGTAATTCCCAGTATTCCCATTAGCTGTGCAGAGAGGACAGGTCTCCAGCTCCACAGCCACAACTGAGATGGATCCAGGCCAATGTGCAGCTCTGTTTCCCCTGCAAGAACATGTTTGGAGTGGAGAAATCAGGGCTGATGGAAGCTGTGTGGAGGTGCATCATTTGCTGAGCAGGTCCCACTCTGCAGACCCACCTGGCAGGGGACTGGATGACACAGGATATATGGAAGGCCCAGATCCCTCCTGGAGCTGCCACAGGCTGCCAGAGGCTTCCTATGGAAGAGCTGCTGGATGCTATGTTTGGATATCAGGATCTCTTCCTATGCACCACATCCCTTGTACATGTTCTCAGTTGGCTTTTTGGGTTCAGGGAGATGTGCAAGGTGGAGAAATATTCCCTGTGTGTCAAAAGAGGAATTATGCCTCTCCACACCCAGACACTGCGAGGCTGGAGGTGTTCAGGGGTTCCCTGATTCCTCCCAAATGCTGTGCTGAGGCACTGCAGTCATTGGGAACACTTGACTTCAGCAGGATTCTGCACTGCTCAGCTGCTCCTGGACAGCCACAGGCTGGAGGGGATCCTGAGCTCAGGGACAAAACAGCCATCACCGACTGAGGCACTTCCAAACAGTCTGGAGGCATGGAGTAAAAAGGAGTGCATTTGCTTTGATCTATCAGCTTTTATCATGTGTAAACATCTATTAATTGGCTGTGTCAGGCTCAGATCCTTATCATCTTCTGGTCTAATTTCCCCTGTTCGATACATTTCCTCCACTATAAAAATACCCATCACCCACCCCTGTCAGCACAGATTAAATCTAACGCTCCTTCTTTCAGCTCCTGTCCCCAGTGAGGCTGTAAAGCTGTCAGCTCCACACTTGACAAGAGCCAGGCCGCCCTCCTTCCCTTTGTCTCCTGAAGGAGGAAAATATTTAGGTGTCACTGGCTGGATGGCAGGAGTGAAGTCAACAAACCTGACCCATCCGCTGATCTGAGCCGTGAGAGAAGAGAGGAGTTTCCACCACCAGCATCTGGGATATTCCCATTGGCCAGGGCTGAGGCACATCTTCGAGGTTTATCCATCCCTTCTGTCACCTCCCTGGATTCCCAAGGACTTCTGTGTGCTGGCACTCAGCAAACTTGTCATCTGGAGTCCCCACGCTGCAGACATAGATGTGGCATCTAAATATCTTCCCAGGCAGCAAGGTGCTGGTCCTTGGGTGAGAGGGTGATAAAGGATGTGATGCCAGGTCTCTTCAAAGGAGTTGTGCCCAGTCCAGGTCTCCAAAGCACAGCTTAAGGGCCAGATATTTTCCAAACCTGTCAGCTGAGTGTTAACATGTCCTGTCCCTGGGTTTATACAGAGCACAAAGGAGGTGGCTGCAGAGGGCACATATGTGTGTATTTGTAGTAAAATAGCTGATGCAAGACCCCTGAAATTCCCTCTTGGGCTTTCTCAGTAGTTCTCTGCCTCACTCCTGTAAGCCATGTCTGAGCATCCCCGTGGGCAACTGCAAGGTTGAACGCTCTGCTTCCTGCTCAGTCAACAAAACATGCCTTTCCAAGGGGGACAGGAGGAAAACCTTCCCAACCAAGGCAGAGCAGGGATATGCATCAGCTGTGGCACAGCAGGAAACAACTGGAGAAGAAAACAACTCCTTGGGGCAGAATCTCAGCCCAGTGGAAAGGAGCAATCCTGGGAAACACAGACTGGAATCCCGAGGGTGCTGGGAGGTGCAGAGCTGCAGCAGCTCATCATCAGACAAACAGGAGACAGTGTGGTGTTGTCTCATCCCCTTGGGCTGCTGCTGGGAGCTTACAGGGAGTCAAGGCAAGGGCTTAAAGCATATCTCTCCTCCTGCCACCTCATACAAAGTGTTTTCAAACCAGACCAGTGTCTGGTCTGAGAAGCCCGGGGTGCTCCAGGGGCTGTGCCTGCCCAGGAGCAGGGATTCCTTGGGTTGAAGCACCACAGTGATCCCATGCCTGAGTTCTGGGATCCCATCCCATGGCACTCACACACTGATCAGCTGGCACCTTCACCACTTGCCTGAGCCCCAAGTGTCTGCCTTTGAGATAACAAGTGTTTCAGGATGGCCCTAAGAAAGCCCCCAAGTGTGGCAGAGCAGAGTTGATGTAACTCCTGCTGTGGATTTTTCCAGAGCTGTTCCTGCTGCTGTGACATCAGGCCAAGAAGACTCACAATACATTTAATGTGCATGTTAGCACTCCATTAAATATTGACCATGCTTAAATAAATGATGCAGCCAACTTTCAAGGAAGAAAATGCTTATTTTGTCAACACAAAATATTCCTCTGTGCCTTATCCCCCTTAGTAGAACTGTGGCCAGAAAGTTCCCTGAATGAGGTTTTTGTAGCTGGTTTCATGTGATGTCACTGGTCCGAAGGAGACTCTGTTAGAGCTGAAATCTTGGTTTGCCCTTAAAAAGCAAAGTGTTTTAACCTGAGCAAGTCAGAATGGTGACTTCAAAACTTCCTTTCAAAGAAGCTTGCAAAGAAGAAATTTGTCAAAACCAACTCTTTTACACAAACTGCTTTGACATAAATGCATCTGCATTTTGACAGAGAGATCCTTCAATGGAAAAATCCCAGAAGTACCTCAGACATTCCTGACTCTGCATCACGATGTCGTGTGTGTCCTCCAGCTGTCACCAGTGTCTCACCATCTTAGTCCTCATGGACTTTATGAAGGGCATGTACTAATTTGGGGGCTTAGTAAGTAAGTGGATCAGAAGTCTGGATTCAGTCCCTCATAAACTTAGGAGTTAAAGTAAAAAGCAAAATAGCAGCCAGGTTCCCTCAACAGCCAGTGGGGAGGGACAAATCACACTCCCCTCTCCAGAGCATGTAGAAGGTTAAATTTATTTGGCTGGATCAAAGAGCTTTTGTGTTTGCTGTGTTGAGAGACCATCCCCACATTCACTGGAATGGCTTGGATGTCCTCCAGGTGAGACCCCAGGCTGAGTCTGAGGTGTGGGACAGGCTGCACCACCCCTGCTGCCTTTCTTTTCCTTTTCTGCCTCACCATCACTTTCCTCAGGCTCCCTCTCACCTCCTCTATCTACATTTGTTTTCACAGCACCTTACAAATAGCTGGTTTTAATAATGTATCATTGGAGGCTCTTTTATGTGCTTTTGGTGCATCAATTATTGAAGCCCAGCACTGGTGTTCTCAGTTAATAATGGCTTTTTTGGTTTGTTTACTTCTGTTGGTCAAATGTTTCATGGGAATGTTGTCACTCTGGTTGCTACAGGACATGGAATTCTTCCCAGCACTTCCACCAGTGACCTGAGTGCATCACCACCAGCACTGAGCTCAGCCCACATGGGCTGGACAGGTTTTGATGTCCCCTGGAGTAATTCCAGCCACAACACAGAAATGTTCCCTCTGCAGGGCAGGGCTCAGAAGGGTCATGTCTCCCAGGGAATCAGGACAGTGCCAGGAAGCAGCCACCTTCCTGAGAAAGGCTGGAGCTGGGGTTTGAGCCAGGTTTGAACCAGGTTGTCCTCAGCTGCTACTGCACAAGTAAAATGATGCCTGAGCATCCTGCCAGCACCACTTGTGGCCACAGACAATTAAAATGTTAAAATCAATGTTGACAGAGAGAGATAAATGTGATGCTCAGCACTGCTGTCTCTGAGCCAGGAGGAACTGCAGGGACCTGCCAGCCCAGATGAACCTGCCTCTTGATTTCTTTTGAGGGCACTAATAGTTATCACCAGGCATTTCCCCCATGAATGTTTCCACTATTTCAAAAAACAGTCTTGGTTTTTGCTTTGAAGAGTATCAGGATGGAAAATGTCCATCTGTCTCAAATGGTTACTTACATTTTACAGAGGCCAATGTCATTTTCTGGTACCAGTGTGACTTGGGAAAGTGTTGACATTAGGATCATGGGATAATTCAGGCTGAAAGGGTTCTTAGGAAGTCCTTGGTCCAGCACCTGCTCAAAGCAGGGGCAGCTCAGAAGTCAGGCCAGATTACTGACAGCTTTATCCAGTCTAGACTTTAAAATCTCTGAGTGTGGAGACTGAGCAGTCTCTGGTCAGGAGACATTGGCTTTCTGTCACTCCCTGCTGGAGCCAAATTCTAACTGGCAACCTGGAACTAAAGATTATTTATCCCATCAGCAACCTCTGGATCAGGCCTTCCTATAGAGAGAGATTATTTTAATTAAGTTTTATCTCATCTTGAGACTTCACCATGATTAGGCAACACCCTGAGGGCTCAGCAGCATCCCTGTGACTTCCAGAGCTGACATTAAGTCAATAGCTGAATGTGTTATAATTCTATTCATCATGTCTATCCTTTACCTTCACAACATTAAATGGGGAAAAATGCAAACAGGATCATGGAGGTGGGTGAACTGGAACCCACTGGTGCTTCAAAGAAGGAATGTGGTTACTGTGTCCAGCTCTGGGGCTCCCAGTGTCAGAAGGACATGGACTTGGAGCAGGTCTAGAGGAGGACACAAAGGTGCTCCAAGGGCTGGAGCCCCTCTGCTCTGCAGCCAGGCTGGGAGAGCTGGGAATGTTCACCTGGAGGAGAGAAGGATCCAGGGAGACCTGAGAGTCCCTTCCAGAGCCTAAAGGGGCTCCAGGAGAGCTGGAGAAGGACTTGGGACAAGGGATGGAGGGACGAGTCAAGGGGAAATGGTTTCACAGTGACAGAGGGCAGGGATAGATGGGATATTGGGAAGGAATTCCTGTCTTTAAGAGTGGGAAGGCCCAGGCACAAGGTGCCCAGAGAAGCTGTGGCTGCCCCATCCCTGGAAGTGTCCAAGGCCAGGTTGGAGCAACCTGGGATAGTGGAAGGTGTCCCTGCTTATGGCAGGGGATTGGAACTGAATGATCTTTTTAAGGTCCCTTGCAACCCAAACTTTCTGTGACTCTATGATTCATGCTTGCTTTTAGCAGTAAAGCTCTTTTAAGGGTATTACACAACTGTGGGGTTTCCAGCAGGTCACTGGACTGATTCAGGGCTAAAACAACCTGCAGAACAGAAAAAGAGAAGAGAGTTATTTTTAACTCAGACCCATTTCTAATGCAGATCCCAAACCAGGTGCTTTGGCATAACCATGGGGTCACAAACCTGGGAGGTGAGTGTCCTGTGACAGGTTTGCTGCCAAAGCCAAGGCATCCAAAAAGTGCTACCTCAGCAAAACCCCTGTTATTCCCTGGCTGTGAGGAGCACATGGCAACACCAAGGTCAGGGTCCAAGGCATATGTGAGGTTTTCCCTGTGGAGTTTTTAACGGATTAAAGTAAAAACCATGAGGAAGTCCAGGATTTACCATAACCTGAGGTCACCTGTGAAATCCGTGGCTGTTCCTGGTCTATTCCCTGGGCTGTTCCCAGGCTGTTCCTGGTCTGTTCCCTGGGCTGTTCCTGGTCTATTCCCTGAGCTGTTCCCAGGCTGTTCCTGGGCTGTTGTTCTCTGGGCTGTTCCTGGGCTGTTTCTGGTCTATTCCCTGGGCTGTTCCTGGGCCTCACTTGGGACTCATGGCCTGAAGTGTTTGTTGATATGTTTGTGTCATTATCCAAACTGCCCCTGAAGTCCAAGCTGGAGGATCCTTTGCCTTTTCCCTCCTGTTGGCACCTTGTCTCCTCAAGCCACTCTGAATGTTGATGTTTCCCATCAACTTCCAGATAACTGTGTACCTCTGCTGATCCAGGTGGGNAGGGTATTACACAACTGTGGGGTTTCCAGCAGGTCACTGGACTGATTCAGGGCTAAAACAACCTGCAGAACAGAAAAAGAGAAGAGAGTTATTTTTAACTCAGACCCATTTCTAATGCAGATCCCAAACCAGGTGCTTTGGCATAACCATGGGGTCACAAACCTGGGAGGTGAGTGTCCTGTGACAGGTTTGCTGCCAAAGCCAAGGCATCCAAAAAGTGCTACCTCAGCAAAACCCCTGTTATTCCCTGGCTGTGAGGAGCACATGGCAACACCAAGGTCAGGGTCCAAGGCATATGTGAGGTTTTCCCTGTGGAGTTTTTAACGGATTAAAGTAAAAACCATGAGGAAGTCCAGGATTTACCATAACCTGAGGTCACCTGTGAAATCCTTGGCTGTTCCTGGTCTATTCCCTGGGCTGTTCCCAGGCTGTTCCTGGTCTGTTCCCTGGGCTGTTCCTGGTCTATTCCCTGAGCTGTTCCCAGGCTGTTCCTGGGCTGTTCCCTGGGCTGTTTCTGGGCTGTTCCTGGGCCTCACTCGGGACTCATGGCCTGAAGTGTTTGTTGATATGTTTGTGTCATTATCCAAACTGCCCCTGAAGTCCAAGCTGGAGGATCCTTTGCCTTTTCCCTCCTGTTGGCACCTTGTCTCCTCAAGCCACTCTGAATGTTGATGTTTCCCATCAACTTCCAGATAACTGTGTACCTCTGCTGATCCAGGTGGGAGACAGGAAGGCAGGACTAGGTTTTCCCTTTCACTTCCCTGGATAACAATTGTTTTTATGGCCTGTTCTTGCATCAGAGTACCAGCATCACTAAAGATGCTGAGATGGATTTACAGTGTGAGGGGGATGAACCTGACCCTCTGATTTGCAAGAGCAGAGCACACTGAGGTAGTGACATGATGCAAAAAATCCCCAGAGAGCTAAATGTTCTACTGGATCAGGAGGCCATGTGGTGGAGGCACTGCTCTGGGCTGAGCTGGTGTGTGATTTTAGATAAACCCCCTCTCTTCTGCCCTGTCTTTGGTCTCCAGGGACATTTCTGGAGAAGTATTTCTGGGAATGTATTTTACAGTGTAGCTGCAGATTAAAAGGACTTGCTGTGCTTTGTGAGTAGGGTTGGCACTTGGTACCTCAGGGCAAGCTCAGGACAGAACTTTTGGGGCAGCTGTGGGTTGGTCCTGCTCCTTTTCTCTCTGGAAGGTGGAAGAGGCACTAAAGACACACTGAATGCAGTTGTACCTCAAAGTTATGCTTTTTTTACACTTCCCTCTCTTCAAAACCTAGCAAGGAATTTGGTTCCCATTTTTTTGCTTGCAATGCATTGGCAACTTGACTGACACCTTGACTTTCCCCCTGTCTTATTTTCATTATTATTGTTTTCCTCTCCTACATAGTCAGCACTGCCCAGTTCCTAATGAGAAAGGCCAGGGCAGGCAGTTGAGGGGACCTCCCACTAACTTTAATAAAAAGGTGCTGTTAGAGGAGGGTTGTGGAGCAACTTTGCTCCATTAGGCTGCTCCACACTCCCTCATGGTTCCATACTCCTGAAAATTAAAGAGAGGAACATTCCCATGTTGTTAATCTGGCAACAATAAGTCAGGGAAGCTGCTGTAGTTTACAGAGAGCACAGCACAGCCACAGCTGGACAGATGTCTGACTGCATGAGACACCTTATTTAAACACCAGTCTTGGCACCAGCCTCATGTTTTCCATTCTGGTGACACAGCAAGCCCTAAAAGTTACATGGAGCAGCTGATCATTTTATTGCTGGCACATCATGCTTTGGCATTTGATGGCAGGGGTTGTCAGCCAGCTGGAATAATACTGGTCTGGGTTTGGTGGCTTTTCTGAGAGCATCTCCAAGTGACTTTGTCCCTGCATGAAAGGGAAGTGGTTTCTCCATTAAGTAAATGTGTCTAGTCTGGAGACCCAGCATAGTGGTGTAAATAAGGACACAGCCATGGGAGATGTGAAACTGGAATAGAAAGAGGAGGGAAGGCAGGCTCATCTCCTGAATTTTCCCTTCTGATTTGCCCTGTGATTTCAGGCCATTTGTTTAACACTTCTGTGCCTCAGTTCCCCCAGTGTGAAATGCAGGGATCCTCTCCTACATCCCCAGCATGACACGTGGAGAAAACCATGATGTTCAAGATGTTCCAAACCATTATTACAGGACACATGAAGAGATTTTTTTCCTGAGAGTTCCCTGACTGTTGGTCTTGCTATCCCATGAAAAGGAATGGAATGTTCTTTATTTAATCTGCCTATAAGACCCAGTTCTCACTCCCCTCTCTCTCTGCCTTGTTTACCTGATGCTGTGGCAAGTCCCAGCCTGTGGCTGCAACTCAGATAATCCCAGACACCAGAAATGATTAATATTGATTAACATCTGCTGCACTTTGCAAGACAGTAAAACACAGGAGGGTGAGAGCCCTGAAAGCTTTCTGCTCCTTGTGGGTGACCTGCCACTAATGGACTCCTCTATGTCATGTCAGACCAGAAATTCAGGACTAGAAATTTCCCCATGAAAGAGTTTGGAAAGGTTTGGGGAGGAGGAGGTGGTTTTGCTGGAGCCCATCCTCCTGCTAAACAAACTGTGTCAGAGTGGAGGGAGGAATGTAGTTAAAGAACCTCCACAGGTTTTATTTTCATATTACTTTCTCCTGCCATGGATTCGATGTGAAACTGTTTCATCCTCCTGTCCCCCTCCTCCATCTGCCGTGGGACCCAGACCCAGATCTCCACCCTTCTGTCAGTACATCTGAATTGCAAGCCCCTTCCTAAATCCAGGAGAGTTACTGGACATGGATTCTCCATTGCTAACCCATGACCTCAGCCTCAGGCCATGCCAGGAGAGCCCTGAGCATCACTCCCCTCCCAGTCCTGGTTCATCCCCCTCACTGCCACAGAGAACTCTGCAGGTTTCAGGTCAGTTCCTGTGTGCTGGTCACTCCTGAGTAGCTAAATAGCTCCATTAATTGTGCATATGACTAAAAGATTGATGGATGAGAAAGAACAACTCTCCCCCCACCCCAATTAGTACTTTATCAAACACGGGCCGTTCCCCTCAGGATACTGGAATGGGCTGGGGAGGAGGGGGCTCTCTGCATACCTCTTGGACAGGGGGTAATGGAGTGAGATTATCAGTCAATATTTAAATACAGACAAGATCTAAGCTCTTGCTGAATTGCCAGTTGGTCTATTGTGGCAATGACGCCTCGCTCCCTGGATCCCTCATTTTTTATCATGCTACATTACCCACAGGGCTTTCGCATTCCCACACCACTTGACCTCTTGACTCTGTTATCTCCAGCTTGGAACAAACAAGAAACATTTTATTCCCACCAGCAAACTGTCATTCACATCAACAGCTTCTGCTGCGAGTCCTCAGCTCCTTTTTCTCCATCCTCTGCCCCACTGGGAGCTCTGACTTCCCGAGGTGGAAAATACAAAATAAATCCACTTTCAGATCACTTACTGCTTCTTAAAGTGGCAGAGAAGATTTATAGCAATTTTTTGCCCCGTCCATCCCCAATGATTTATTCTTTTCTCTTCCTGGGTGTCTTTCAACCAGTCATAAAGAGAAACAGAAGGCTCTGGCTGAACAAATCACCTGGTAACAGTCAGATCAGTCAGGGGTGATAATTGCAACTAAGATAACTCCTAAATAACCTTGTGCTGCTCTAGTGCCTTCCTCCACAGTGGAGCTGTGGTTGGAGATACCAACCTTCACTTGAGCAACAAAGCAATTTTTTTTAGTAAAAGCTACTTTAATATCCAGTGCAATTCTGTAATATAGTGGTTCCCCTCTGGTTTTGGCAAATAACTGGGCACCTTAAGCATGTCAAGAAATCCTACAGGTAGATTAGATTTGAGTCTTGCAATGAGAGCTTTGGAGAGATGTCAGTTAATTTGATTGATGCTGAATTAGCAGTAGCTGAGCTTTGCATGAGTACAAAGAGCTGGATTTTAGGGTCAGGTGTTAAGTTGCTGTGGACAACCCACAAAGTTGCCTCTGAAAACAGATCAGGGGTGCCATTCCTGGACTGGAGGCTGTTGCTAGGACAAGGCTCTGGACAGCAGCACCTGGCTGCTTTGGTGAAGCTTTTGGTTTTTCATCTCTTGGTACAAAGCAGAGTGTAACTGCCCCTCCATCTGAGGCTTTGGTGTCAGATGGGTGACACCAGGAACTCGGCATGGACTGTGCAGGGAGGAATTTCCAGCAAAACTCTGCTCCCATCAGTCTTGTGATGAAGGACCACAGTCCCCTGCCCTCAGAGGGAACCTTCCCAAGTGCCCCAATGGAGCAGCTGTTCGAGGGCAGAGATCCTGTGCTATTTTGAGCTCTCCAAAACTCATCCTGTATGCCCCTAAGCAAACTGGTGAATATCAAACCCACTGCCCCCTCTTTGCTTAGTTTGGAGGGAAATTAGCCCAGACCCTTGAGCTATTTGATGGAAACACCTTGCACCTTCCTGGTATGTGCATGTTTGGCTGTGATGTCCCTTGGATGCTCTGGCTGGAAAGGCATGGAACTGACTGAGAGGGGCTGGGATGGCTGAGCAGAGCAGGTGGAGACCCCTGTGATGTCCCTCCCTCCACCTGTCACTGTGACACACCTCTGCACCTGCCCATTTACTCCTGGGAATGATGACATTCCATGCTCTCCCCACACGAATGAAACCCCTTTCCCAGGTGTCTGTGAGGAGCAGGGCTGCTGAGGCAAAGGGAACTGCATCGAGGCCTGCAGATAAATGACTACATCCATTGTAAGGACTTGGTAAAGCCCCCATTGAAATAAATGGCAAAACTCCCAGAGATTTCAAAGGGATCAGTCCTGAATGTTTGTAATTCTCTCCTAGACTTATCATATATCCTCAGCGCTGTGTGCTATTTCCATAACAAGAGGTATGGCATTCCCTTACTTCCATGTTTGTTAAGCAACAAAGAGAGATTTCAACGCTTGTAGCCTTCCCAAATTTGTCAGGCACCGAGCAGTCTCCCCCTGGCTCCATGTGAGCTGTTCCCAAGCACAGCCCCTCGTTAGCTCCTGACGGGATGTTGTTCAGATGCCATGAATATGCATCAGGGCTACGGTTGGGGTTTTGTTGGCATTAACAGTGACTTTGTCATTTAATGGTCTCCAGGGCTGTTTTAATCAACATTCACATTTCGCGTGTCAGCTTATTTCACTTCACTGGTTATTATTTTATTTACAAATATTCTGGCAATTGCTTGGATTTATTCCGTCCCATCCGCCTGTAACTTTCTCATCTCTGCTCCACACTTTTCCCAAGCCAGGCTCTGCGGTTTCCCTTTGCTTTGTCATGGGGAGGCATCAAATTTACCCTCCGCCAAGCTTTGCTTTGCCTCGTTCCCCATTTCAAAACACTGATCAAACTGGGAGGGGGAAGGAAGGAGCTCAAATGAGATTTACAACAGCATGTGGAGTCTTAGGCACCGGGGTTCAAATGGTCTAGACAGATAGGCAGGAGTGCCAAGGCCACCAGGGATGTGCCTCAGCCTTCCAGCAGGAGCTGTGAGCCTATCTCAGAGCTGCAGGATTTATTGGATGTGGTCAGGGGAGGACAGGAATTAGCACAGTGATGTGGAGGCTAACGAGATACACCCAGGGAGCTCCTGGGGAGATGCTCCCGAGGCCCTGGGAGGGATATCTGCTGAGAAAGCTCGAAGGAGAAAGGATTGATGAGATGTAGGTCAGGAGAGGTGGACAACACAAGCTGGGTGTTCGAAGCTGGGAGCTGAGCTGCCAGTGCTCAGAGGATCCAGCCAAGAGGCCAGGAGTGCCTGTGTGTGTGCCTGTGGGAGGAAGATGAATTTTGCAATGATAATTTGGACAGGCTAAAGTGGAGAGTAGGGAGAAGAGTCTATAATGCCTCAAATACACACTCGTCCCTCTGCATAAACACCCCTGTCACGTCCAGCACTTCACTGCACTCTTGGGGGGGTGGGAGCACAGATCTTTTCCGGTCCTAGAGAGCACTTTTCCTCCAACCACTCACCAGAGTTGGTGTTTTAAAGGAAAGGTGCCTGCCAGGAATTCAAATATAAGTATTCAATCCGTGCTCATGTGCCTTGGCACATTTCCCATCACAACTGCCAAGATGTCCAAACCTGAAACGAGCAGCACAGCATCTTTAATAATTCACTGACGGATGCTTTTAAAAAATGTGTGGTTTATATTCATGCCAGCACTGACCCTCCCTCCCCTCTTCTCCATCTCCCCTTCCTCTCCTTTTCTTGCAGGTGGTCTATTTAATTTCAATTTCAAGCTGTTGCCTCTTGCTTTGGTTCAGCAAAATGACGTGTCTTGACCTATTCATTTCATGTTTCTAAAATCTTTTACA
Source organism: Calyptomena viridis (assembly GCA_013390005.1). Classification (NCBI taxonomy): domain Eukaryota; kingdom Metazoa; phylum Chordata; class Aves; order Passeriformes; family Eurylaimidae; genus Calyptomena; species Calyptomena viridis. Next base: position 402,550 of record WEIV01025120.1, on the reverse strand, counting down.
TTTCCTGCCTCCTCCACTCCCCCCTCCCCACTTGAAAAGAAAAAACCAATTCCAAGTCTCAAAATGAAGAATTTCCCTGCATCTGTAGAAAATCTGGCCTCACTTATACCTGTAAAAACAGTTGTTTCCCTTACAGGAAATGGGCTGCTTCGGCACCTGAATTTTGTTTTGAGCTTTTTTTTTAATCTTGGTGAGATTTTGATTAATATCTGCCTGATTTGGGGAAGAAATGGACAAACTCCATGCAGGCTATGTTGGTTCTTTAGCCTTCCAGAGTACAGGAATTCACTTTTCCTTAGGTTTTCTCAGTTGACTCCAGCTGAGACAAGAGCTTTGTGGTGGGCAAAAACCTGAGAGCAGCCAGTCCCTGTCCCCAGGATCTTGCAGGAGAGCAGACCAGCATGACACGGGCTCTTTTATCAGCTTGGGGAAAGTGCTGGAGCAGAAATCAGCCTCTTGTCTTCAGCTACCCAACTTCAGCCCCTGGATCAGGAACCTAATTGAGGATTTATCTCCCCAGAGTTTGGATGGCTCTGTGTCAGTCAGAGGTGGTTTTAGACACATTGCACCTCAGTCTTTATTGAGGAGGGTTGAGTAAGGGAGTCAATCCAGGTCCCCAGCCCAAAGGGGAAAGCCAAGATTCCTCTTCCTGCTGGGCATAGTGTGGATATCCCAGAGATGACAGCGAGGAGCAACACTTGGTGTCCTTTGGAAGATGAGTCTCTCCTTGGAGCAAAAGACACGGGTGGGAGCACTGACCTCCCTCCCACTGGTGGCCAGACATGGCCTGGGGGGTTTGTCCCCTCAGCAGGGATGAAAAACAATGGGACAGGTTCTGGTGTAATGGAGAGATGATGCTGAATTCCCAGTAATCACAACTGAAACAGGGCTGTATGTGTGGACTGAATCATGGGATGAACCAGTTTCCTTTCCTGCTTTGGCAGCATTAACTTCTACTTTGAATATCTCCAGTTTGAAGATGTTGCACTTCATGTTTTCTATCTACACGTGCCTGTGTGTGTGTTTGTGTATCTACCTGAACACACACAGAAATTCGACTTGAGCTCACCTTTTTTAACACAAAATGGAATTATTTGATATAAAAACCAGATCAATTTACTCCCACAGACACTGTGTGTCATCTGTCACCTCACCTTCAAACCCAGCCCCACAAAGCTCAGCCCTTGGGCTGCACAGCCCTTGTTCTTTGCCACTGCAGACCACACAGCTCTGGCAAAGTGTGCCCTGGGGAGGGGGCAGGAGGTGTTGAAGCCCCTCTATAAGCAGGGTTAAAGTTGCTGCAGGGTCTCTGTGGTCTGTGGTGGCTGTGTTAGCAGTGGTTCCAGGGGCTTGGAGCTGTTAGGGAGCTTAACTTTTCATTTCCTGTGTGGTTTCATATTGGGTATGGTATGCACGATTGGGTTTAATTGATACACAAAGCAATGTTTTATGTACGTGCTGGACTTCCAGAAATAACTGGTGGCAACATAGACACATCAGCAACAGCTTTTCACAGCCTCCAGGGAGCCTGGCTGCCAGAACAGAGATGTGTTAATGTTTGGTGTTCAGAAACCTCTTTTAGGTTTCCCTGCTCTGGACCCCAAAGGAAGAAACACAGGAGACTAATAATTTGATTAAAATCCAAATCTTCCTAGTCAGAACAGTCTTGTATTCTGAAAGAATAAAATTTGCAAGGCTGAAAAGGCAAAGCAAGTGCTGCTGTAGGTGCTGAGGCTTATGGGGTACCAGGAAGATGTTCCAGGAGTGATTTCTCCTGACTCCCTCCCTTCTCTCCATCATCCCCCGTGTTTCTGAGATGTTCTGCTCCTGCTCCACTCCATGACAGGGCTCTGTGAGTCTCTCTCCTGGCTGCCAATTTTTCTCCTGCTTTTTAGCCATGTTAATAGATAGGGATGTTTGAAGCTCATGGCAGTGTGAGAACAGAGGAGCAGGGCCAGCAAAATTATTTCTTTGAAAAGAAGGAGATATTTTGTTTTTCTGGCATGTGTTCCCTGCATGCTCAAAAGGGCTTTTGAGCCAGGATGCAAAATTGCCACAGAAAGGAGCAGAGAGCAGGAGAGACACAGAGTGAAACAGAATATGATGCCACTGAAGTGGGGCAGAGAAGGATCAGGGATGATGAGCATCTTCTTGGCTGCTAAAAAAAGAGGGAAGCGGGAGGGAGTTTCTTCCTTTCTTCTCTGGCTGTGAAGGGGAAAATCTAAACTGAAAACCCATTCCATCACCCCCACTGCATGCTACAGGATGAACTTGGGATTCAATAATTGCATTTATAATAACATGTATCCATAAATTAAATAGGACAAGGCTCATTCTATATCTTGGGGTGTCCTGGCACCAGTCAGCTCACTTCATGCAACTGCCCGTGGCCAGTCCCTGGCATCTGCTGATCCCCATCTCATGCCTGGACAAGGCTCTGGAGATGGTTTATTGGCACGGGCCAACATCCTGCTAGGGCACACACATGCAGTGGCACAGGGAAGACCATCATGGGTCACTGGCCCTGTTTATTTTGTTGGCATGGATGTAACCAAGAAGACCAAGTTCATCATGGCCTTCCACTCAACTCAGGGTAGTCACCAGACACCATTGCTTCTGTTTTGTGGATGGTGGAAAGCAGAGGAGGCCTGATTAAAGTATGCAGGACAGGAAATTCAAACCTTCACTAAAAATAGAGAGCTTTCTGCTCAAAACCTGCTTCAGCATCTGTGACTTTGGTCACATACGTACATTAGATTCCCTCTAGGGCTGGGGTGGTAAATCTGGCAGATGAGTAAGAAAGGGAGGTTTTCCTAAGGCAGATTAGGTGCCTGGAAATCAGCAACTCTGCAGGGTTTGAGGCAGAACAGGGATGTCTTTCAGGTGCTCCATTTGTCCACATCATTAGCAGATACCCCCGATGCATTTTAGTCACATCTGCAAGGGAAGCAGGAGGAATGGTTTGCTTGAAGACTGGTGTTTGAGTTGAGCTGAGATCAACAGCAGGTGCTGAACCCCTTGTACTGAGTTATGACTCCAAGATCCACCAGTGGAAAGCAAGAGAAGGACAGTGATGGCAGCCAGGGAACTCTCCAGGTCAGACCAAGGTCTTCCAAACTACCTGTAGGACAATGCCAGGAGCAATGGAGGCTTCCTCCATGGAGCTCTCTGTGTTGGCATTATATGGATGCTCCTGGCCATGAGAGCTTCAACTGCAACTTGAAGCTGTGTTGGAGTCCTCGTCCCTGGAGGTGTTCAAGGAACGACTGGATGTGGCACTCAGTGCTCTGAGCTGGGTGACAAGGTGGGGATCAGGCACAATGGTCTTGGAGAACTCAATGGTCTTGGAGGTCTCTTCCAACCTAAAAGATTCTGTGATTCCAGGCATGGAAAAGAACTCAACTGAATTGTGCTGGTGGTTTTCTGGGATAATGCATCTTCTAGGAGCAGGGATGATTTTTTTAATGCATTTATATCACATAGTTTGGGGCATTATGAAAACAAACCCAAAGTGGTGCTTTATCCTCTGAAACTCCTTCTTTCTTCAGGACTAACAAATAGTGTAAAATCCTCAGGAATCCCATTAAAATAAAAAGGTATGGTTTTTATTTCTGTAGTGTGACGGGTTGAATGACTCAACATAGAGCTGAGTATTTTAGTCATAATACTCAGTATTTCCCCTCGAGTCATCCCTCCTTCCCTCACAGAAACATAGGAATTGATCTTTTTATTCATTAACCTTAAACCAGGCTATGGCAAAACCAAGTGTGATAAGATTGCACACATGTGCTCCATGGCTACTTTTGCAGATAGATTGACTTACAGTAGACATAACATCTTAATTAAGTTCTATTTTCACTCCATTTCCCTCCACCTACCAGACAGGAATCACCATGAAGCCTGCAGGATTTTACTCTCTGTCAAGCAGAGGGTCCTGCCACGAACAAGCTTCTCAGAAGTCCTCGCTCAGTGTGACTCACAGACTCAAGGAAGTGTTGTCTAGACAAGACCCCGGGTTTTCGAGCCACAGCTATGAGTGGAAGAAGTGAGAGAAGCCAAGTGGTGTCAGCAGGAGGGATGGACTGTAAAGCTGTGTGGTGTCTGGAAGTGCTGGATTGCCCTGGTGCTCACATGGCATTTCCTTCAAGAGGAAAACTCACACTCTGCTGGGAGGTGACACATCCTGGGACGTGCTGGGTGATGAGAAGGATTCAGGCTCTCAGGCTGTGACGTTCACTGAGCAGCTGGAGCGGGTGGTGGTGGGGTTTGGTGTAATCCATCCCTGCCTTGCATATTCCCAGACACACTCCAGGCAGCACCAGCAGTGCCTGTGGATGAGTGTTTGCTTTGGCACAATGGTACAAGGCATCCTGAGCTTTCAGTTGTGCCCAGAGGCCTATTTAAAATTGCTGAAAGTACAAGTGGGGTTATTACTTTGTATAGAAAATGTTTAGTAACCATTAAAGAACCCCCAGAAGTCTTTCAGAGAGAATAAATTGAGTTTTATACAATCTCATCTTCTGGCTTCAGAGTAGGGTTCAATGAGAGAATATCAGTATTTGGATGGCAAAGGGTAAGAAAAGCTCGGGTATAATTAATTTATGGAATTGCTGGCTCTCAGTGGAGAAGGGCCATGGCTGTGTCTACCCAAGGAAGTGATTAACAAAGGGAACAGCTGAACTGGGACAGAAAATAGCTCACAATTCCTGCCTGGCAAAAACCCCGAGGTCAGGCTGCCTTGGGACTGGTTGCACCATTCCTCATTCAGCAGCACAGATTTGTTGATGTTCGGAGGTGATGAAATATCAGATAAAAGGATCATAAAGCTGAGTCTGTGTTGATAATTCAGGTTTGGACCACATGTTCAGCACCTTTTGAATTGCAGATAGCTTTTCAGATGAGCCTGGACAGAGGCAGACCTTCCTTTCTAGTGTGCACAGTGCGAAAAAATACAAAATAAATATCAAAGCTTTGAAGTCCCAGCTGTAGTTTCCTGTTTCTAAATTGACCAGTTTGGGTAGAGGACTGGATTTTCTTTCATAAACTCCCAATTGTAGTCAACTGAATGGAATTCTGAGATTTTACTTGGCTGAGTTTCCAAGCCAAGTCAACTGCTTTGTTGTGGAGAGCTGGAAAACTACTTGATGGAGCTCAGAATTGCCTTCTAGGTGTTGTCTCACTGCGGAGAATCCTTTTTCCTTCTGTGTAGGAACAGACAGATGTATTTCTGAGTTAGCAAAAAAATCATTTGAAACTTAGGCATAGAAAAAAAGAAGTCTATAAAGCAATGATATCTTCTGAGCCAAGGATGTTTTTGCTGCCAAGTGCCTGCTAGTTTGAAAATATTTGAAGTTTTTCAGGGAGAGATCCACTAGGATATCTTTCAAAATGAATGATTTTGTACTATAGGAATATTGAAAAGGAGTGTATGGTGTGGAGAAGTAATTACACTTGTTCAAATGAGTCTCTAACTATTTCAAGGTTACAGAAAAATCTAACTTTATTCAGATTTATATTCTTGTGAAATTCCTCTGACTTCAATTATTTTGTGTATTACTCTTAAAAGGGAATATATTGTCCTTCCATTCCTCCCCCATCCATCAATCTAATCTAATTTAATCTAATCCAGCCTAAACTAAAATAATGAAGACAGACAACCCTTCAGAGCTAAACACAATTAATTCATCCACAGCCAAAATGAAATTTCTTTTTCCATTTGGAATTTCCCTGTTGAGTTGGACAAGACCTAAATTTTTGCCATAACTTTAGTAAAAGCAGGTTATCATCTAATCCAACATAGAGCACAAAAGACCTGGGTGTTCACAGAAAACATGGTGCTACTTTTTCCAAGTTAATTAATAAAAAATCAAAATATCTGAAATTTTAATGCCTCTCTTCAGGCATTTGCTACTAATGTGACATGTCCTAATGGGAAACTCTCCAAAGATAATTTGGATTCAAATTTTTCATCCTGCTACTTGGTATGAATACAGAGAATCTCTCATATATGGGAGAAACACCCTTTTCCTGTGCAGTTTTCCTTCCAAAGGCTCATTTGGCACCAGCAGGGCTGGATGCACCAAGTGCACTAACAGAGCTGAGGGAGGAACCTGCAGCTCTCACAGCTTGTCCAGCTTGGGAAGAAGGGGTTTAATATTCTGTGCAGAAGCTGCTCTTTCCAGCTCAGAAATTCATTTTCAAGTTATCTCGTGTCATTTTGGAAAAGGTTGAAGCTAAAAGTTTAAGTGAAAGGTTTAAGCTAAAGTCCACAGCACATGTCCCCAGGCCACTGGGCTCTTTGGTTGGCTCACGTGTGTAGGTGTAAATCTATCAGTATAATGCAAAAACCTGAGCTGGGAAGGCAATCAAGGCCCTGCTTCACTGAGATGGGCTGAGGAAAAGCAACTCTGCAAGTGGAAGAGAAGAAAGGCAAAGTTAACTCACCTCAGCAGGGCTTGAGCAGGTAGAAAACCTCAGAAGTCTTGTCAAAGTGGACAACAACCCCTCTCTTGACCAGGGAGGTAACTTGAGGTGGCTGCTGTGCTTACTCAGGTATCCCATTATCAAAATTGAGGTGGGAATAGGGATAAATGGGTGTTCACACAGCAAAACCACTCACACTTCTCTCCCAGTTCAGCCAGGGGTGGAATAAAGATACAAGGAAGGCACTGGAGAGCTGGACATGGGTGGATTTTCTTGCTCACTTTCCAGCCTGCAGTGCAAGGAGATCTTATTTTAGGTTGGGCCTGTATTTGTAGGATATTATGGGATGCTATAGATGTGTGTATGTTATAGGGCTTCCCTGGGCATCTGTTCTCTCATGTCTTTGGCAATTTATTCTGTCCCATGTGTGGTTATCCCATGTGCTCAGGCAGTGGAAGGGACCCTGAACTGCTGCTCAGGTGAGAAAACACTCACTGAACTTGCAGTTTTTGGGGTAAATCTACCAAGTTTACCAGAGCTGTGCCCAACTTTCACAATTACAGCAGGATTTGCAGTCCCCTCCTGTGTATTTAGTGGGACATCTCACTGTGGAAGGTCAGGGACAAGGAACAGCAGAAAACCCCACATTTTTAGATCTCTGAGGAAAAGCCTGTGAACGCTGCCAGCGATGTGAGCCCTGTGAACTCCAAAATCAGAGTGTTTCATGAACCCTCAAACTCCGATGGGCTTTGCTGTGCTCAGTGAAAAGCCCCCAGTTTCTTGTCATCCCCTTTTTGTTACTTTGGCTCTGTTTTATTAGCAGGGAAGCACAGCTGTACAACCTCTCCCATCTCAGTGTAATTGCATTAGACACTTGCAGGCCGTCAGATTGCCATTCAGGCTGGTATATAATGAATTTACTTGACATGCAGAGGTCCTTATGTCACAAAAGGTTTTCTCATTATATCTGAGCTTTTACTTGTTTATCGAGAGTCTCCAAACCCACAACCTCTCCCCACTCAGAACAGGAGAAGTGCTGCAGGAAGCTGCCTTTTAGTGCAATATTCATCAGAAAAGGCCCACCTGGCTCTAACTTTTCAGTTTCATTTGCAGCTTTCAAGGGAAGATCTGGCTGTAAATACCTGCTGTGAAGAGTCAGCACTAGAGAACAACATGGAAAGGGGTGATTCTTTATAACTGGCAGTGTAATATTCTCCCTGAGGTGTGTTGGGACACCTGGGGGTTTTATCTCCCCTCCCCAGTAAGATTAAGCAGCATTAAGCAGTGGGTGCACCTTTGTCCTCATTGAAAGGAATTGAAGGCAGAAATTAGTCCTATGATCTGGTGTTGATAAATGCTGTAATGCATTTAGGCACACGCAGTGGAGCCATTCCTGGGGCCTGGATTTGACCAGTTTAGCACACAGAGGTTGCAAAGAGCTCCTCAGTGTGCAGTGCCTTGAGCCTTCAGCAAGGTGGGAACAGGGATTTCATATCATGGCAATAGGCAGTTGTGCAAAACCCCACAGAAGAGCCACAGAAAGGTTGTGATTATGCAATTCCCCCTCCACTTTGGTCCCATTACCCTTGGGAATATTTGTGACTGAGTTTTCCTCATCACTGGAGCAGCATCTGGGCTATCCAGTTAGAGGTTGCCTGCTCCCAAAGAACTTCTGGCATGTGAGGTAACTGCAGGCTCTGCATCTTGACAAGTGTCCCCTGCAAACCAAAGCCCAAACCCTCCTCTCTGCAGACAGGCTCAGAGAGGGATTCCCAGACTGGCTTTTAGTTGCCTCCTTTGGCACCAGGTCCTTCTGCCCAGATGTGGTGGGAGAGTCCCAGTCCCTCCTGATTAGCCCCAGTCCCTCCTGATTAGCCCCAGTCCCTCCTGATTAGCCCCTATCTGAGGCTGAGCTGCAGCACCTCACCAACAGTTCCTGCCCATTGTCCAGGGCCTTTCTGGCAGGGATGTGATATTGTTGCTTCTCCGTGCTGGGGGCTCTGGCCGGCTCCTCTCTGCAGCAAGGGCCGGGGTGGGAGCAATGTCTCACATGAATGAGATAAGAGAAGACAAAGCAAATGGGGAAGAAAGGAAGCTTGTAGCTTTTCAAGTTCAATGAGGCTTACCAGGCTTTCGGGGGCCTCTTCAAATCAGAGGCCGAGTTAAAAGAACATGCAGAATTCAAAGCCTGTCCTTTTCCAGGCCCTCTGCCGGCTTTGAAAATCCTCCCAATTCATGTTTACTCTTGTTTCTCTCCCTCCTCCCCCTCTGCCCTGCCTTCCCCACGCAGACACGCACTCAGTCCTTCTCCCCATGTCGTTCCCCTAAAATCTGTTCAAAGCAGGTCCTGCTCTGGTGATGCCCAGCCCCAGGAGCAGGTGGGGTGGCTGTTTCCATGTCCCCAGATCCTGAATGTGGGATGTATGCAAATGGCAGGGAATGGTGGGCAATATCAGAAAAGGATACAATGGACCCCCTAATCCCTCGTTTCCCAGAGCTGTCTCTCACTCCAGTGAAACCCAGCACCAAAATGGGGTATAAACAGTTCCTTCCCATTGCAAACATTAAAGTGCTTCTTTCGCTGGCATACTTTGGAAAGTGGCTGTGATGGGGAGCACAAAGGCTGGGTGTTTTCATCCTTGGAATTACAGTATGAACCATAAGTTTCTGGAATGAATCAAAGGCTATGAGGCTGGAAGGACAGGAGGGGATGAAACCTCCATTTTTGCTGCTTCGGAAAATGACAGTGTGACTTTATTTGCAAAAGGAGGTCAGTGCACCTGAGACACTTCCATAAGTAAGGGCTCTGCAGTGAGGGGTGTCAGACTGGCTCAGGTGGGACCTGTGTCTGGCTGTTTAAAGGAGAGGGTGCACTGGGCTGCACAGCTGTGGTGACTGGGAGGGTTGGCCTCATGTCCCAGCTCACCCCCATCTCCAGGGAAGGCACAAGGCCTTGTGGTCAGTGACAACAGGCCCCTGTAAATTTGGGGTCACAAAGGATGGCAGGTAAGTGAGGAGGACCTTTGCCCACCAGCTGCTCCACTGCCTCTGCTTGTGGCATGACTTCTGCCTGGACCATATTCTTCCTGTCCCTCTCACCACTCTGCCCCCTTGGGAGTTCTGGCCTTGAATTTCTGAGGAAAGACAGTCAAAAACCTGTCAGAATGGAGATTGTCCATATACCTGAAGAGAGGATCATCTCAGGTGGGTGATTTCTTTGGTGATTGTAGCCTGACGTGGAGGTTGAACCCTGATCTGTTTTGCCCTTCCCAAGCCCCTGATACTGGGATTGGGAAGGGTCCTCTCCCAGTCAGTCCTTCATGTACTTTACCCAAGTGTATGAGCCCCAGTTCCTGGTTCACTGTGGCTTTGCCCCAGCTCTCAAACCAACAAAACATGCAGCTGAGGCAAATCCACAGCCTTCCTCTGATCCTGTGCTGCTCTGGAAATCTTCAGCATCCCTTTTCCTTGTCTGGAAATGTCGTTCTGTTCTAGGAAAGTACCAGTGCTGAAGGCTGAAGGCAAGTTATTGCTAATACCTTAATTTTCTTGCCTAGGATCTCAGTGCATGTTTAAGACAGTCGAGGTGTGAACCCTTGGCTGGCTGGACCTTCACCTTCATACTATCCACACGATCCTGAGCATAGTTCTCTAATTACCATCTCTTCTCCTTGACCAGACTTACAAGAAGGAAGAAATGGCAAAACTCCCCTCACAGTCTGCCTGCTGTCACCCAGCAAGGTGTGAGACCCTGTGAAATACCCCTGCAGGTTTTCCATCCTCTGCTGTGCCCAGGTGGCAGTGGGAATGTCCTGTCTTGACACAAACAAGTGCTGGAAGGAGCAGAGGGAGCATCACGCTCCAGGACCAAAGCCCAGCTGGGCAGCAGTGACTTAGGAAGGATATCTGGTTCTGCTGCACACCTGGCAGGGACCACAAATAGAGCTGCCACTTCTTTTAAGAGCTGCCACTTATTGTTTAGTTTTGGGTTTTTTTTTAAACAGGGCTGTAAAAGTGTCTGTCAAGAATCTCCTCCTGAGCCCTTGTGGGAGGTTTGCATTCCTTGTGGGAGATTTGCATTCCATCTCCTGGCACTTCTTAGGACATAGTCGACAGAGTCAGCAACTGCTGAGTTTTTCTCCCTTCCCAGCCATGCAAATGAGATGAAGGGGTAGAGGAAGGGATTGATGGAGGAGCAGGGGTGGGGAGGGGAGGGATGTGACAATCACAGGAGTCCCCAAAGCAGAGGGAGCGCCACAGCCCCTCTCGAATGCAGCAGAGCTGGCTCCAATTCTCTGTGGCCCCATTGAGCACAGGGAGGTTTCTGCAGCTCAGTAACACAGAGGTGGATTGTGCCTCGTGGTCTCAGTTGTCAGTGAGCAGCAGGGAGATGACAGATCAGGACCAGCTCCTCAGCTGACATGAGTTGCTGAAGTGTCACTGACCTTGTGTGGCCCTTTGTCACTATTGTCTCAGCTCCTCTGAAAAGAAACCCTTGGTCTTGTTCTTCTGCTCTGGGCTGGGAAAAGTGATTATTATTATGTCCTGGCCTTTGGTTGGTGAAAATATGTGCAGCCTTTGTCACGCACTTCTCTATCCCAAGTGCATTTTCCCCCCCTTTTGCTAATCACACTTTGTGTGAAGCTGGTGTTCATTAAACTGGCAGAGACTGAGGGAGTGCAGGCAGGGAGCCAGGTACACCTCAGCCCTGCCTGGCAGACCCTGGCCTTGATCCTCACAGGGCTCATCCAATGCACCCTAAATCTGACCCACAGCACGGTTCTGGCCCCCCAAACCTGTGCCAGCTCCCACTCCAGCCTTCCCAGCACCTCCACCAGCCTCTCCTGGGACAGGCCAAATTTTGGGGACAGGGGAATTTCAGGCACACAAACGACAGGGAAAGATGAGGAAACTCATCAAACCCATTCCAGTAAGATGTTGAACCCTTGACTCAAGATACTGTAGGCTAGGCTAGGCTAGACTAGGCTAGGCTAGACTAGGATGTGTGTATTTATACCTACATAGATACACTGAATGCCTGGTTTGCTCTGCTGTTTCTCTTTTTCCTTGCATCACCATTAGCCTTTGCCTCACTACAATGTGAGTGTAGTTCCCCCACCCTGGAAGTTTCCCATCCCTAGAAGTGTTCACAGCCAGGTTGGATGAGGCCCTGAGCAATCTGGTCTAGTGGAAGGTGTCCCTGCCCATGGCATAGGGTGGAACAAGGTGATATTTAAACTCCCTTCTGACTCAAACAATTCTGGGATTCTATGAAAGCTGGTTTAAAATCTTGCCCTCTTGATTTAACATCTCTCCTGTATGGCCTCTGCAGTGGTGGCATCACAGCCCAGGACACAGGGCAGTGGCAAACTGGTCCTGAGGGGTTTAGACCTGTGGATGCCAAGACGTAGCTGGAATTAGCTACATGCCCAACTGTGTTGGCAGGGTAGAAGTTACCTGTCTGTTCAGGATATTTCAACATTCAATAGCACATGTTTTGGTATAAAATGTCTTCACTGGAAGGGTGGTCAGGCATTAGAACAGGCTGCCCAAGGAAGCAGTGGAATCACCATCCCTGGAAGTGTGAAAAAGCCATGTGGATGAGGCACCTGGGGACATGATTCAGTGGTGGCTTCTCTGTGCTGGGTTAGCACTTGGGCTGTGCTTCGTGTCTCTGCCATGGGGGTTGTCATGGCTCTGCCTGCTCATCCCCCTGGATCCCACCAGCCAGATTCAGCCACCAAGGAGCAGCATTTCCAGAGATTATGGGAGAATATTAACTAATAGGGGAGGCTGAGCAGGGGGCAGGGAGGGGGGCAGACCCCCAGCCCTCAGCAGACACACAGGAACACCCAGATGAGCAAACACCACATCATGGTCCTTTAAATGAGGAGCAATTGCTGTGCCTGAAGCTACTTATTGCTAGGACTGAAGCCAGTGTTTGAAATAAATCTTGGTGGTTGTAGCAGCTTTGCTAATGCTTGTGCAAGAAATAGACTTTAGTGCAGTTACTCCTGATTTATGCAAAGTGAGAGAAGGATTAGATGAAAACCTGAAAAGCAAGAGTCAATGTCCTCCAAGACACTCTTAAATGGGGTCAGGAAAAGCAATTTAGGGGGAAGCAAAGGGCTAAATATGAATCCTTTGGAGAAAATCCTCCTGTGAGACATTCAGTGTGAGACACTGGGTCAGCTGTTCCAACACCTCTCAGCTGGGAGGCTGCAGGAGGGTTGAGCCATTTAACTGCTTCCTATGACTGCCTTAGTCCTGAACAACTAGACTACAGACTTGCAAAAAAAAAAATAAAGTCAGATCTCATTTATAAAATGATTCTCAGATCCTGGCAGTGAGTTGGTGTCTATAAAATACAGTTTTGTAAGAGAGATTTTGTGAGTGAGGTGGCCATAAAGCCTGGCCCAGTGGGGTGGCATCATGGCTGTGACTGTGGTGTGTTTGCCAAACTCACTTTAGAGAGATTTAAATTCCCCCTTCACCAGGGCAGGAATCAGGCAGTGATGGGCTGTAGCACCTGGTCTTTGGTGGGGCTTTGTTTGAAGTTTGTGGATGGCCACTGAGCCATAGGAATCCAGCTGTCTGGTAGCAGGTGTCTTCGATCTGTAGCTCATGTGTGCTCATTCAGAGGATAAAGACAACTTTTCCGAGAGCAAGGAGTGAAATGTGCCCTTTTCCTCCCTGAATTCTTCTGCATTGCTCTGGTGGTTGTTGTTCTCATTAACTGCAGTCTCATTAATGCCACTCTCAGGAGACTTTGCTGTAACAGAGACCATCCTCTTCTGTTTCCTTGTAGGGTGTTAAAAAGCCACAGAGAGATTTCAGGTAAATCTGAGAACAGACCTTTTCCCTAAAAATGGACCAAGAGGTGAAATGAAGCCAGTGCACCACCTTGGGATGGGTGAATTCAGCACTTCTTTAAAGCTGCAAAGGTAAAACCACCAGTAAAGATAAAACCAAGCTGTGGATATAGTTCTAATGTATGGAAAAGTTCAGATTTCTTTTCTCATGGTTCGAAGACAAATTTTGCTCCTCTGCTACAGTGAAAATCTGACCATAACCTCAGGGAAGTTCAGAGGGGGGTCATTAAGTGTGAATGACTTTCAGAAGATGGTTTGAACTTGTTTGGGAATCTCGTGTCATGGAATTTGGATAAAAACTGTTTGTTTCTGAGCTGTCAGGGCTCCTGGTTTCTGTCAGAACTTGGGAACAGCACTGTCCAGGGGTTTTCCCTCCTTCAGATCCTTCTTCCTCCACAGGTGGGGTGGTTGCAGCAAAGACCAGTGTTTATCCCAGGTGACACATTATTCCAGTTCACTGCTGATGGCTCAGCAGTCACAGCCAGTCTTTGCCTGGATCCTGCTGGAAAATGTTCCTGCTTTACCAGTACCCGCAATTTCCAGACTTTTTCAGCAGGCCTATCAGAAAAGCCAGTGAATAAACAACCTGCCTGAACTGAATTCTTTCTTTGCCCCACGAAAAAGCTCTGTGGCTCAGGGTTAAAGCCAAGAGATGCCCTGGGAGGAGCTTGGATTTGCCTGCCCATAGTGCTGTGGTTCTGTGAATAACAGGGGTCATTTCCTTTCCAGGACTGTTGGTCTTTACATTTAATATGCCATTTTTCACAAGGGCTATAATGATGAGGAGAGCCAGAGATGCTGAGGATCAGGCAGGTCATTCCTTGCAAGCACCACATGATATACAGCAAACTATTAGCAGGGCAATACACTTCCTTCAGAAACTGAGCAAGGTTTCTTATGTAGCCCATGGGTTTGATCTCCACCAGGCCAGCTCTTTTTATCATGTTTGTCAGTTCTAGTGAAGCAGAAATATTTCTGCTTCCTTGTCTGTAATAAATTCAGACTGGGCTTGTGCTGGCTGCAAGGCTAAAATGGCAAGAGGTTCCTCCCATGGCACTGAAAGCAGCTGAAAAGAGGGACATGAGCAGATTGCCAGGGAATCAAATAGCCCCAAGGTAAGCTGTGCTGGGGGATTTGCTTTGGTCTCTTGCTGGTGCCCGTTTTCTTTTTCCTCTCACAGCATCAGTACTTTCTGCCAGATGGCTGTTATTTTTTACAGGACTACAGACAATTATACTTCTCAAGGGCATGCCAGAGTAGTTAGCATTTATGGTGTTAAGGAGATTACCTTCTAAATGTTAATAGCAGACAGAAATGTGGTAACTTTCCTACTCAGGATCAGCATTAGATCACTGCTTTGGGTGCTCTGAGATTCACAGATGTACAACACCATCATTCCACAGCTCTGCAAACACATCTGCACCCACCACACAGCTGCTGCTCACACCCTTGCTCACCACCCATCAGCACAACAGGGGCTTCCACCATTCACACACAACCAAGCTGTGCAATGGTCAAGCCCAGAGAGGTTTGATTTCACCTGCTTCTCTGAGCTGGGTCCCATCTGCAGGATCCAGGAGTTGCCGTGTGTTTCCTGGGCTGTCACATTGCCATTAGAGCCAAAATCAATGTGAGGACACACTAAGTTGCAGCTGCTTCCCTGTGTTTTCCAAGGCCACGGGGTCTGATGGGCTGACAGAAGCTTGGGAAGGGCAGCACCGTGTGGGTGGACATGGACAGGGACGTGTCAGACGTTTTATGCCCCCAAGGCTGCTGGTGAGTCACTGAGTCCTCCCAAGCAAGGATGTGCTCAGCTCAGATTGCACACACATCAAAGCAAGAGCCAACTCTTCCTGTTTGTTTGATGGCACCTGGTGCAACAGGGCTCAACCAACACTTCCAGCTGCAGCTGGAAGGAGGAAAATTCAAAATAGCTGCTTGAAATGGCTCGG
The DNA here is from genome assembly GCA_013390005.1 of Calyptomena viridis. Classification (NCBI taxonomy): domain Eukaryota; kingdom Metazoa; phylum Chordata; class Aves; order Passeriformes; family Eurylaimidae; genus Calyptomena; species Calyptomena viridis. The sequence continues at coordinate 387,303 of WEIV01025120.1, read as the reverse complement.
AGACATAAAGTTACACCAGAACCATCAATCTGCTCTTGATACACTGAAAAACATTCCTAACCTGGCAAACCAGAACCATTTTTCAGATGTAAAACTGGGATTTACTCAAGAGCCTTCCACACCTGGTACCTCTCAGGCTCAGATCTGAATGCTGCCAGGTTGTAAAGTAAAATTCTCATCCTGGTCCTTTATCCTGGAAGGTTCCACCAGTCATCAGCAGCACTTTGCTCAGTGTACTCTATACAGACTGTGCATTGCATTTGGGCAAATGGAAAGCAGCCCATTTGTTGTCCTGTTGTGTTTTGGGTCATGAAAAGTGAAGGCTAAGGCTGAATAATGAATTCTCACAGGATATTGCTGGGATTGCACATCTAAAAGACCCCCATGTTTGGCCCCAAGGAGATATCCCTTTCCCATGGTCCCAGGAAAGCTGAATTAAAATTCTCATAACAAAATCCCTTGGCTTTTCCTCCTGGTCTGCAGCCAGGCTGGTCAGGGGGTGTTTCAGCTCCCTGTGCTTCAGGCTGTTTCCTCTGTGTGAAGGTTTGTTGTGCAGACACTGGGCAGGATTTGTGACTCCCAACTGCAGGGCACAGCAGTGGTTAAGAGCAGGGGCAGGCCTGGCCCTTCCTGTTTATTCTTTCCAAGGGCATTTGTCCTCCCACGCTAAAGGGGAAGGTAAAACAGAAAGAGGAGAGTGTCCCACACACCGTCCTTGGGGGAAAGAAAGGAAAACTGAGTGAAGAGGCGAGGAGTTAAAATGTTCTGTTCTTCAGGTCTCCTATTTCTGCCCTTGACGTGTTAAACAAAGGCAGAGGTGAGGGGGGGTTAGCAAACCTTGGGAGGGGCCCCCCAAAACCCAATTTGTTTGACACTAATTTGGTTAAAGAATAAGGAGATTCATTGCTGATTCTCATGTGTGACTCTCTCCCTCAGCACAGAGAAATCCCACAGCAAAGTCACCAGAGGGATGCCCTTGGCAGACCATGCCCTGCTCTCACTGGGCCAAATTCTGCTCTCAGTTACACCAACATGTGCAGGGTGACTCAGTTGAGCTCAGAGCAATGGGGTGAACCAGGACATTGCTACCAAATAAGAGTTTGACTTGGCAGAATCTTGCTTTTCCCTTGCTGTGCTACGTTGTCTTCACAGGGTATCTCCCCCAACTCATCCAGGAGTCTGAAGGGATGGGAGCGAAGATCTGCTTTGAGCAAACAGGGGTAAATATGGCTCAAATATCTGTGGTGTGACCATTTAGAGGCAGTATCTGGATTTTATTTGGGAAAGACACTTTCCAAAGTTCATAGGATAATTAATGAGCTGGAACCAAGAGTGTGGGGTTGGCAGGTGAGTTGCTGCAAAGACAATCCAGGCCATAGTTGTTCACCAAACCCCAGATCTGTGCACAGAGCATTTCCAGCCAGAGGGATGAGTTAATAACACCACACAATGTGAATAATCATCTCAGGTGGGGCAGTGTCAGCCTGACTGAGGCATCTTGATTATATCAATGAAGGGAGTGTTCTGGTCCTGCCAGCTGAGCACCTTCCCAAAGGAGCAGCAAGGAGGGAAGGCTCCCAGCACTGGCATTCTCTACAGGGAAATGTAATTAGTCCAAGACAAGACTTTGGTGCATTACATTAACTCATCAAAAAAAAAAAAAAGGCTCCAAATCCAGGAAGAGTGAAAGCAAACCAAACAAATATGTTTGCACAGTGTCTCTCTGCCTGTTCATCAATTTGGCTGTGGATGTTACAAAATCACCTCTCACTGAAAGAACTTTTCTCACCTGACATGTTCCAGCAATTGCAAAGCCTTTTCAGGAACACTGTGAGCTTTGCCAGCTTCCCAGGAACAGCAGAGAGAGACATGAAAGGTCTCGGACTGGCAGCAAATGTGCCATTTGCAAAGCACAGCATGATTTGTTTCAGGAGTAGAACAGATTTCACAACAAAGCTGAAAGGCCTTAGAAGTGTCCCTTGCATTCCTGAAATCTTTAGACAACTAAAGTCCCTGAAAATGAGGCAACATTTCCACTGGTTTGGCAAGATCTGGATGGTTTGATATTTTAGTTGATAGTCACATTTTAATGGAGAGTTGGGGTCTGGCAGAAGCAGAATTGAGTTCTTATTTCTCCAAGCAGGACATTTATTTTGGTCATCTTGGGAACCATTCCAGGTCAAGATTTAAAGTGGGATCCTAAAAATAAAAGTCCATGTCCACAAAAATTCAGAAAAGTTTCATAGTTAAATCATTTTTGACACTAAAAAGAACAGTCACTGGAGTTATGAGGTGGCACCTTCAGCTTTTCTAGAGGGGATGTTACTGTTCTTTCCTTTATAAAAGCTGGTTGAAGGTATCTCACATAATTTTCATTACATCAAAGTTTTGAAATTCCAGATTTTTATAGCAGATATTACACCCCTCCTCCACTGCCCATTAGACTGGTCCTTATTTGTTTTCTTCTGACTTTAATATTTTTAGCTTCAAAGTATTGAATGATTGAGTAGAAAAACAATTAAGGAGCAATTTCCAAAAACTGCTTTCCCTTCTTCCACCCTTCCTGTTTTCCAATGCCTTCTACACCATTAAATCTGAAAGAGGCAGCACCTTTTCTCCTTTGAATATCAAACTCTCCCGTTGCAGAAGGTGCCTATAGAGATACACTATAACCACCATCTTAAAAGTACTAAATCAAGGAGGAAAAAAGGCCCTTTGAAGAGTAGAAGCATCTCCTTTGCTTTGTTGTTGTGCAAGGCTGTGCAGATAGTTAAATACTGGGAATGTTGGCTGCAGAAGGGAAACACTGCAGCATCTGTGCTTGGAAAGCTTTTACTTGAAAGACCTTGGTGTCCAGCTTTAATTCCTGTCAGGCTGAAAAGATTTCTGTAAGTCTGAGCTAGAAAGGCAAATTCTCACCTAAGCAAGCAAACTCATCTGACTCTGCCTGCAGCTCCTGCCCACTGAGGAATTTCCATCACAAAGCCCAGCCTGGGTACTCCAGCCTGCTCTTTTTTTGAAGTTAACAGAGCAACACAACTTTACACAGCCCAAAGCACCCAGCTCAGAGCGCTGCAACTTCCAAAGGCAGATGTTTCTCTCCCTCTCTTTATGCTTGTTCATATGATTTTATTCCCTAGATGTAACTCAGAGGAAAAATACCTTTTGGTTTCGAAGGGAGGCAGTGACATCTTATCTACAGCAGTGCAAACAGCTGTTGGGTTTGTTTCCTGCAGTTGTTTTATGTATCAGTAAAATGCAGTTGCTGCACAGTGTGAGGAAGGCTTTCACAGGGCTTACATTGCATTTTTCCTGGTTTGCAAGGCTTGACCTAGAAATGAAAAGTGTCCATCCCAAGGGTGTGAAACACCAAAGGATTGTGTGCCTTTTAATAACTCTGCTTGGGACATCTACTGGGTACAAGCAAGATCACCAGCCCAGGCTGCTCCCATTTGTTCTAGGAGTTGTATCCCTTACAAAAAGCAGCAGAGCCTGCTTCCAATCTGCTCAGTGTTATAGAATCAGAGAATCACACAATGGTTTGGTTTGAAGGAATCTTAAAGATCATCTCATTCCACCCCCCTGCCATGGGCAGGGACACCTCCCATTATCCCAGGTGGCTCCAACCTGGCCTTGGACACTTCCAGGGATGGAGCAGCCACAGCTTCTCTGGGCACTCTGTGCCAGGGCCTCTCCACCCCCACAGGGAAGAATTCTTTCCTAATATTTAATCTAAATTTCCCTTCTTTCAATTTGTACCCATTCCCCCTTGTCCTGTCACTAAGGAACAGTTCCTCTCTGTCTCCCTTGTAGGCCACTTCAAATACTGGAAGGCTGCTCTGGGGTCTCCATACAATTCTTTGTATTGAATAATACATATTCTTTGTATTATTCAATTTGGGACACTTAATCTCAAAAACAAGGTATGGGGCAAGAGTTATAGTTCAAAGCAACAAGTAAATGCAATTTGAAGCCCAGAAATCCTCACCTTCAAGAATTATCTGCAGTTATTCATCCTGGACAAGAAAGAATAGTGTTAAAATAAAGAAAGGCCACCTGAAAAGATGTGGAAAGTCATCCATACCTTCTACCCATGCAGGGGAAAACCCCTGGCCTTAAATTTCAGCAAAGATCAAGGTTAGAGTGCCCTGATAAGCAAGAAGGGAGCACAGCATGGGCCAGGAATGTGAGGAAGGCACCAAATGTCCACCATGGGACATCCCTCACATCAGCAGCAATGAACCCACCACCTCAGTCCTGAAGCCCAGCCCTGCCAGGTCTCAGCCTGGCTTTTCTGCACAAAGAGCTCTCCCCAAGTGCCCTGATCAAACCAGGTCAGTGTCACAGGGCTGGGAGAGAACTTTCCATTGCTCCAAAGAGCTTTTTCATTGAAGGGCACCTAATGCATTAGGAGAAGGAGAGGTGCCACCATTCACTCCACTTGTCACTTTACATCTGGTCAGTGGTGCCAGGAGTGAAATCCAGCAGTGCAGGGGAACAGGATTAATTTGTTAATGAATGACAAGCCAAAGCCCTGCTGCAGAGGGTGCTGGAGAAGTGGTCGTTAAGGAAAGAGCTGTTCCATTGATGCATGAGATAAATGCAGAGATAGATGGATCCTGCTCAGAGTGAAATGCTAAAGTGTATCTCAGAGGCATAAGGTTCCTCCTAGAGAATCGCTGTGATATATTCGGGGTTGGATTTTCAAAGTCAACTAAAAGTAATTTCTTTGAGGGTTTTAATATAATATATTGGTTTGCTTGGGAAAAAAGAAACCAATTCATTTTAAACAACTAAGAGAAGACAAACAGTCAGCTGTAATTTAAAAGCATTGAGGGCTGCATATCCATTTTGAAGAGGAGAGTGATTTTTCAGAGCTGAATGGAATAAAGCACCCAGCTTCTGTCGTATTTCAGAGGGATGTCAGCACCTAATTCCCTCTAGTTAAAACTGAAACACAATGGATTTCATGTCAAACCAATCCTCTGTACAGAACAACATGCAAAAAGGTTTCCAGAGGATGTTTAGAGGATAACACAGGGCTGTAATATGAAATACATGGCAATTTAACATACAGCTACAGTTGTATTATGCAGCCGTTATCGACAGCACTGAAACAATGTCCAATTACCAAGGGGGAAATGATATCTCCTGCAGCTTAACAGCTACTGTTAAATATGGTCAGTCTGTGCCTTGGGAGAGTTGTTAAAGTGGCAGAAATTAGCATTAAAGTAATTGATTGGCATTTCCTTAAGATGCAATAATATTCCCATAAATCTTTAGATAAGAGGAACGTACCTGAGACATTAAAGGACTTTGGGTATATGTGCAGTGAGGGTGACACTCAATGAATAATAAATGGCTCAGGGTGACTTGTTGTTATGGCTCTGATACTGCATGATATTAACTTTTAAGGGATGCCTTCAGAACTCAGAAACTTTATGGACTCCAATGTTTTATGAGCTTGTAACCTCAAGTCCTTCATCCTGGAGCCTGCAGAATCCTGTTCCATCTCCTGATTACCAGGTAGCTGCTGGCACCAGTCCCCCCTCAGCACCTTTCTCTCCAAATCAGCTCCCCTAATGAATGTTAGTTTTACTGGGCTGGAATTGAACCACTTTAGATCATATTTCCTCAGCCATAAAAAGTTATCTAGGGTTTTACTGATCCTAAGTGATGTATGCACATTAGCTAATTAATTAATCTTGCTGAGTAGCATATTAATTTCTTTTAATTTCCTATCCCTACTTGAAAGGGAACATTTCCCTGAAACCAGGGTGGTGGTTAGGAAAGGATTTGTAGATTTGGGCTTTCAAACTCAGCTTGGAGGTTTGGGTCTGAATCATGCAGCAAAATACACACTTTTTTATGAGTATTTGTGTGGACACACACACAGAGTCTTGCCTTCAAAAGACAGATATGGACCATTTTTGTCAACAAAACAAGCATTCTGGTTCAAGATGGCCCTTGATTTCAAGCAAGTGATCTAGGAGCTTACCTCCTATTTTCAAAGATGCTTAAAGACAAAGGTCTTTTGAGGAATTTGCTCAAAATTTTTGAGGAATAGCTATCAAAATTGAGGAATTTTGATAGCTAAATCCAACATGGAATCCCAGCCCCACTGTTCAGCCCCTCCTGCTGCCTCCATACACCTCTGTTTGCTGACAGAAACAAGGCTCCATTTCTTGCCATGTACGGAGGTACTTTGGTCCTCTCTGAAGAGCAGCTGTGCTGTGAAGCTCAAAGCAAAGCTCTCCTCCAGCCAAATCCTCCCCAAAATTCACTTAATGGTCTCTCTGAAGGACCACAGTTGGACACCAATTTTACCTGTGCCTCTGTTTTCCCTTCCAGAGCTCATATTCACAGAATCACAGGATCATAGAATGGTTTGGGTTGGAAAGGACCTTAAAGATGATTTCCTTCCACCCCCTGCCATGGGCAGGGACACCTCCCACTATCCCAGGCTGCTCCAACCTGGCCTTGGACACTTCCAGGGATCCAGGGGCAGCCACAGCTTCTCTGGGCACCCTGTGCCAGGGCCTCCCCACCCTCACAGGGAACAATTTCTTCCATACATTGAACCTAAACCTCCTCTCTTCCAGCTTGAAACCCTTATCTGGTCACTACATGCTCTTGTAAAAGTTTGTCTCCTGGAGGGACTCCAAGCCAACAGGCTGGATGGGCTCTGGAGATGTGTCCTGTGGACAGTCCTGGGATATGGGGAAGGACATCCCAGCCTTAGAACCCTAGAGGTGATGGTCAGACTGGATGGTACTTCTGCTTGGCAGAAACAATGAGACCTGTATCACACTTGTGATAAAGGGACAGCGACCATCCAGCCTGATTTATCTGTTCACTCATTATAAACCTCAGCCCCCAGAGTGCCACTCAGGATTCAAGGACATTTCAGAACTGCTTTTGCCCCCAAAAAAGCCCATTTCTGAGCTGTTCTAGGGCTTTGGTGCAGCCTTACCTCTCCTTGAACCTGCACTTCATGCAAAGGCTTTTATACCAGTCTCACACCTCATATGGGACATGCAACCACAGAATTATTCCAAAACGTCAGTGTCATCATATGTACTTCTGGAAAAAGGCTTGGAAGAAGCCACAGCACAGACCCCAGACTGGGAATCATTGCCTCTCCTAAAGTCTCAATGCCACCAACAGGACATTGCTGCCCTTGTGAATTTGTGTGTTTTCCCTTAGCACTGACTTGGTGCCACCCCAAGGCCTTTGACATCAAGCAGGACCTCAATGAAACACAATCTTCTCAACACCCTGTTTCCTCACACGGGTGATCACAGAAATGCCCCAAATCAACCATCACCTACTGCTTTTGCTTGTCTGGTGTGGTGAGACCAGTTATCCACCTCATCACCACGTCTTCCCAGGATGTGGCTCTCCCAGGAGGGCAGAAATGGTTCTCTGCAGGTGAGGGTTGGCCACTGCCTTTTTGAATTTCACATGATTTTTGCATTAAATGTTCTGCCTCTTCCTCCCCAACCAGCACATGCTGCTTCCCAAGACCTAATTAAGCCCCTTCATCCTTCTCATTTATCCAGTGCTGGAAGCAGTGACAGGACTGACATTCCTTCACTGAGCTTCTCAGGAACTTCTTTTTTTTTATCCTTTTCTTCTTTTTGAAGATTTCTCAGCAGTTCTCATCAGCTGTTTATATTTATAGGTTGTCAAACTTGTTTAATTTAGCAAGAGCATTCCCCCCTCTGAGCAAGCTGGAGAGGGCAATGCTCCCTCTCCTCTTCACTCTGAGGCTTATTAATTGTCTTCAGCTTACAAATGATGAGTAAAAAAAAAAAAAAAAAAGATGAAGAAACAAGCAAAAACTGTAGGTATTTTTCCAAAGTGACACAAATTCAGATCTTTCTTGATTCTGGGTTGGTGGTGTTCCTGCAAGGGGGGGTGAAACTCCTCTCTTCTGTATCTCTCATATGGACTGAGACTGCTGGAGTCAGTGCAATGCTGCACTCATCCTATATAAAGTAACAAATTTGGGGGTTTTGTTCAGTTTCCTAGGGAAAAAAAGGTAGTTCAGAGCATGCAAAATGTGCCATTTTGTTTAGGACAACTGGGTGCATGGCCTGGGGTTTAGAATGTGCTTAACTGAATTGAAGTAAGTTTGGAAATCAAATTCCTTTCTGAACTAAAAAATTGCATCCTGTCACACTGAAAACACACCCGAAAATTACTGTATTGCTGGAGAGCACAGGAAACACCTTCAGGGATGAGGAAAGGAGTCTTCAACACATATATTCACATGAAGCTCCTTCAACATGAATTTTGAAAACAATTTAGCAGCTCAGAATTCGCTTTTTATGGGAAGGGTACAAAAAAAATCCACTGCCTTATAAATGCCATGTAAGTGTGGCATAAATTCCTGCTCCCACAGGGCAGGACATGACTGGGCACTGCTCAGCCTCAGATCCTGGAGCTGCAGCACAGCACTGAGCACATTTTCACACTGTTTCTCCAAATGAGCCAAGCCCTCCGTGGTACCAGACACTCTGCTTCACTCCAGAGGTGCTGCCCTTGCAGTTATTGTATAATTTAGGGGAAAACTCTGTTTTCCACCATTTTCCCCCCAATTTGCTTATCTGATATAGAAATGGAGTAAACCAGTTTGATAACAGGATGGTGTGGGCATCCAGGGAGAGCTGGAAAACTTGGCTGGTGTAAACATGAAAGAATCAAAAGTTTGTTCCAAATGGTTCTTTCTAATTACACTTTCCTTTCTCCAGACAATGTAGTTAGTGGATGAGAGAGAGATGTGTGTGCATAAAAGCAACATCTTCTCCACTGAGAGTGTGAATTACACACACACAACTCTGGGTGGGGAGGGGGAGAACACAAATCAAACCCAAACACTGTTTTTTTTTCACATCGAGCTGTCTGGGTTGTCAGTTAAAGAAATTAGCCCATCTATCACATGCCTCTAATTTCCCATCACTTCCACTGAAACGTGTGGGCTTTTAAAGAAACTTCTTAATTTTTCCCCACTTCCTCCAGTTCTTAAGTAGGAAAATCCCAGAGGATTTAAGTGCATGAAACAGAAACTTTGGAGCTCTTCTGTTTCTTGCATGAGCTCACAGAGAAGTTCCAGGGAACAGGCAGTGAGGGATGACCTGTATTTGGGGAAGAGAAGGATCCAGGGTGTGTCCAGCCTGCTGTTGATGCCTTTATGGTATTAGTGGTGTTTGGGAACGTGTTACAGGGTGTTTGTGCAACACCCTGCCTACATGTTTGCTCTGTCTGGGGGATTTGATGCTCTCACCTCCTATACCCGTGTTTGTTTGTGTCTCCTGGTGCTGTATTTGTGTAGGGCTGTGTGTGCTGTCACCCTACACACCACGGCTCCCCATCCAACCCACCCGCGGCTGCACTTCCCTCACCCTCCGATTGTGTTCACCCCACACCTTCAGCTCCCTTCTTCATTTGTTGTTTCATTTATTGTTCATTTGTCATTCCCTGCAAACCCTTAAAGTTTCTAAATTTCTGAAAATGCCACCGTAGAAAAGAACTCTGGAGCAGCTGGGGATGCCCTGGGGACGGCGCTTCCTGGCCCCAAAGATTCCCGGGCTATCGCGTTGCACTTAATTGTTGCAGCGTTTAGCAAATTGCATTAATTAAAGTGGCACATCTGGCCTCTTTATCAGGGGCCGCGCAGTTCTGGTTTTGATCCTGCAGTGACAGACCCTGACGGTATCAGCAGCCCCGGGTAAACACCCCTTACACCGGGGGAAAGCTTCCTTTTTTTGGAAAGCCGGGTCCAATGGAAGCACAGAAGGCTCATCGAGGAGCCTCCAGGAAGCCCTGGGAAGGCAAAACCAGTCGTTAATAAAGTTCAGTCACCGCGGCTCTGCTGATAGCACAGCTCCCCAGCCCAGAAAGGCTCGGCTTTCCCTTTTCCCAGTTAAACCAGCTTCCACTCACGTTGTAAGTCTGTGCCCAAAAAGTAACTGAAGAAACTTTGTCAAACCTGAGCCTCTGCTACTCTGGGGACTCACCTTCCTTTGCCCCTGTGCTGCAGCCCCTCGTACCGAGAAGCTCACAAGAAAATGCTTAATTTTGGCTAACTCTTCCAGCCTCCTAAAGCCAGGGAAGGGAGCTGAAACTCTGCAGTAAAGGATTAATGCACTATACAATAGACATATTTCCCAGCTCTGATCCTGCCTACAGTTTGTTGGGGGGGAAAAAACGATTTTTCAGCACAGGACTTGGTCCCTGCACTCCCAAATCATTGTGAATTCCCTCCATTGTTTCATCCCAGAGAGTTTTAACAATGCATCACCTTAGTAGCACAGGTAAAGGATACTTTGCCCCCTATATCAGGAGCTATTCTTAAAATAATGGAGACAAATTGCCTAATGGAGCCAATTATCTTAGCAGGTAATAACGTTCAGGTAGTTTTCCTATAACCAGAAATTTAATCTGCTTTTTATTTCAGCAATGTTTATATCCTGGTGCATTGGGCATGGCATTAAAGATCTCATCAGTCAAGCTTGGCAAAAGGAAGTGACAAGAGGTAGAGGAGGAGAGAGAAATGAAATAGCAGGACTCACCTCAACATACAATGTCAAAACTGACTCGTGTTTGCATTTTAGGCAAATAAGGGATTGAAGGAGTTGACAAACTCACATAATAAAAACATGTCTGGGTGACAATTAGATTAACATTTCTAACTTCCTAGTTAGAGCTGAGTGTATTTAGGGGCTTTTCAGGAGACAGCTTCAGAAAGCCTGTAATTTGTGTGCTAATAGAGTCAGCCCCTCTCTGAGCTCTGCAGCACTGCTCGATGCTCCCGAGCCCTCTCCACCCTCCTGCTCCTCAATAACAGGGCAGAACTGACCCCAAGTGCTATTTGTGATGCCTGGAAATTGTACATAATGACATGGTGTCCAGGACAATTGCTCACCCATCTGAGGCCACACTGCCATGGTAGTTCTCCCTTTGGGATGGCTGCCTGTGTGCTCCATGGGGTCTTTTTTGGAAGAGGAGCTGCCAGCAGCCAGACTGGGCTCTGTTGCCTGTTGGGAGTCAAAGCACTGAAGCACTGGTGATGCACAGGCTGTTGGAAAGAGAGATGTTTAGGAGTGCACCACCTTAATAGTGCAAGAAATGATGCTTTGCACCTCACATCAGAGGCTATTCTTGAAATAACTGTAAATCAGGCTGTGAGTGGAGCCAAAACACCTCCTGGAGCCAGTCTGAGCTGCAAACCAAGCTGAGTCACAGCTTGCTTGTTTAGATCCTCCAGATGTAGCTGAATTGTCAGCATGGACCTCGCTCCTCCAGGAAGCCCTTGGTCTGAGCTCAGCTGGGTCTGAATGTTTGCTGACACCTCAGCATCCTGCTAGATCTGTGTGACAGCACAGAAAGGTTATTTCCTCGCTAAATTAACCCTGAGTTTAACCCTTCCAAGAGCTCAGTCCCAGGTCAGAGCAGACTCAGACACCGTGCTCAGCACAGGGTGGCTGGAGGGGCTGTGGTGACCAGGGCCAGGAGCCAGGGAATGGCTGGAGTTGTGTCAGGGCAGGGGGAGGTTGGAGCTCAGCACCAGGTGGTTCTTTGCCCACAGGGTGGGTGGGCACTGCCCAGGCTCCCCAGGGCAGTGGGCACAGCCCCAAGGCTGCCAGAGCTCCAGGAGGGCTGGGATGATCCTCTGGGGACAGAGGGTAGGTTGGACTCCACGATCCTTGTGGGTCCCTTCCAGCTCAGCACATTCTGGGATTCCGGGATTCTGGGAGGCAGGTGCTCAGCCTGGTGCCCATCCCACTGCCACAGGTTTGTCTCAGTGTCCCAGATCTCAACCTCCCCACAAACATGAGCAGTTTATTTCCTAAACACCCGGGGTCAGATGCTCATCTCACACAGCGTGGTGGGTCCCCACTGCCTCCAGCACAACCAGAGGATTCCCACCACAGCCAAAAATCCCTTCACTAAATAACTGAGAGGCGAGGGAGGAGAGAAGCCTTAGAAAGCCTCCACTCGTACATTCAGCCACGGCCAGGCCCCCATCGGAGGCACAGGCACAGAGATACAGTCGCACAAGGCTGGAGCAGATTTGCAGTTGTATGGGGTGAGTGTTTGCTTCCCTGGCTGCACAATTACTGTCACTGATATCATTACGCTGCTCCACTTGGCACATCCGTTCACTTGGCAGCTCCGGCTGAGGCGCTGGGCTTTCCAGCCTTTAGAAAGCTTTGCAGCACTTCTCGAGCACACGCTCTGCAGCTAAACGAGTAATTACCCGGGAGCTTTAATCAACAGTCATTCCAGCTGAATTTGCCACTAAACTTGTAGCAAAGCCCGGAGCCCCCCTGGAGCATCGAATGCACGCTGGCATTTTGTGCGGGGAGAGCCTTCAATTGCCTCGTTGGTCTGAACAGAAACTTTCTGTCTCCTCCGACTGCTCTCGCCTTGCAGTGTTTAAATGAATGGGTGCTTGGGAGCCGAGCAGGGGCCGCAGCAGAGCTGTGTCAGGAAACAGCTCAACATCTGCCCGGGTGTGGGATGTGTTATTTATGTTCCCCCTGGCAAAAGAAAAAGAATCTGTGAGCAGGAGGTGGTAAGAAAAGGTGTTTCCTAACAAAAACAGCCGCGGAGGTTGACTCCTATATGGAAGAAAAGTAAAAAATGCAGAGTTGCAGAAGAAATCTGAAATGTGCCAGGATTTGGCAAGGCTGCCTGTGGTCCTTACAGGCGATTTCCACTTTCTGTTTCCATCATCCTGCACTGCCCTGCTGCTCAGTGCCCCTGGCACTCTCGGGGTGTGCTGGAGGGCAGGGTGTTACCTGCAGACAGGCAGCTTTGCCAGGAGGACCCTGGTGCCTCCATGGGAGCGCAGAGGGAGCTCAGACCCTGCAGCTGATGTGGCTGAACCTCAAGCAGCTGCTGCTCCAGGAGGAAGAGGTGGGCTGAGGACAGGTTTGGTGGTCTCACAAACCCCTGTCATCCATCTACACAACATTATTCCAACAGAGAAGTTGCAGAACTAAACATTTCTGCTGTCTCACCAGGCATGTAGAGACATTGCCTGATTCAACATCAGGAACAGTCATTTTGTTCACATAGAATCATGGTAATTTAGGTTGGAAAAGCCCTCCAAGATCATTGACCAGCACTACCAGGTTCACTACTGACCCATGTCTGCAGGTGCCACATCTACACATCCTTTAAATCCCTCCAGGGATGGTGCCAGGGCTTGACAACCCTTTCAGTGAAGAAATTTTCCTAATATCCAGCCCAAACCTCCCTGGTGCAGCTTGAGGCCATTTCCTCTTGTCTTATTGCTTGTTACTTGGGGGAAGAGATCAGTCCCCACCTGGCTACAGCATCCTTTCAGGGAGATGCAGAGAGAAGGTCTCCATGGGTAGTTCCTTCTGAAAATGCTGGTTTATGCCCCTCCTTGAGTCTTAAATTCATTTTCCTCTCTCATCAGCATGAATAATTCCCTAAATGGACCAACAGGGGCAACTGAGCACCTCCTATCCCCATACAGCCCCCTCCATGCCCCACACTTCCAGAGAGAAAGGGGGGAGCAGCAGAAACTGGATCCATTCTGTCCAGCCCCAAGTCCAAACTGTGCATTTCCAAACCAGAGTCTCTTGTACACAGTTACCAATTTCCAAGACATGCCTGGGGCTGATCCTTTATGGATAGAAGGACTTGCAGGATGGATTCACCAGTTCATGTTCAGCTGAGTGCAGAGCTCATATCCAGAAGTTTTATCAGCTGGCAAGACTCTGGTAGAACAAAGTCATAAAATATCAAACTACTTCAATTTTTAGCCTGATAATAATATATAGCTGATTATAATTTCACTTCCAGAATTAAGAAGATTTTTTCTGCAAGCAACAGAATCCAACAGTTCACTTGATCACTTGTTCCAATGGTTAATTTTCCCCACCCTTAAAAATTTATGCCTTATTTCTTTTTTGAATAGCTCTAATTTTAATTAGAAGGAATTTGCTCTTGTTACTGAATTAAACAGTTCTCTTGTCTTTAATCTGCTATTTATTGCAATGCCCTTTCTTTGCTAAACTAAACATAAAGATTTTCAAATCTCTCACAATAAAGTACCTCAGGTATTCAATGATATCTGTATTCACTGTCAATACATGGATCTACAGACCACCAATAAAAGGAGCAGCACATGAAGTTACAGGTGGATCTGTAAATGGAGAGAGATGAATCCAAAAGCAGAAAGACAAAGGGAGCAATAGATGAATTGATAGATTGACAAAGTTCCTCTCTCCAGGCTGCAATGAGTTCGAGTTAGTGAGTGGTTTATCTTACCTAAAAACTGTGAGCCAGTTCACATAATCCATCACTCTGTTGATAGAGTCACTTGTCTCCTTAATTTCCCCTGAAAATCACCTCCTCTCACTGATCCCATGGGAAGCAGCCTCCCTTTTCACTCCCCGGATCCCTGGCACCATTATTACTATATTTAGCAGTCACTTCTTCCCACCCCTCACCAAGAGGACTTTACATCCAACACACCCACCTTCACATCTCCAACTTGCCAGACTGGCAGGAGCAAAAGCAACTTTATTTTCTTTTTTTTTTCTTTTGGTTTTTAGTCGTCTCTGGCCCCCATCCAGTTGGTGTCTTCATTTATTGTAATGAATTTGTGTCATTAATATGTTGGATCTGCCCAGCAATCACAAAGTAGTACATTAGTACAAAAGCTATTGCTCTGGATGCCAGCGTTTTATTGCCACGGCTGATTTACAGGCTGATAAGCAACTTTGCAGCCGTCCTTGAGGCTGGAGAAGGACAGGTAGTGTGGCAGCAGTGAGGTGGGCACAGCTTTGTGGCAGCCTGGGCAAGCTGTGAGATTTTCCTTGCACAGCTGGGGGTGGGCTTGGTGATTCCATCTTTCCTCTTTAAAACATCCTCACCTTTGTGTGAGCACTCAGAGATCCCAGAGAAACGCTGAGGACAAAACCTGTGTGAAAATTTCCAGCCCTTGGAAAGGAGATTAAATGCCATCCCAACCCTGTAGGTTTGGGAGCTTCTGTGTGACTGGTTCATAATAGAGCCATGTCATCACTTTATTGCAAAGATACAATAAAGACAGGCATTATATGGTGTTAACATTTAACAGCCATAACTTAACTTTCAAAAGACTTTGCAGGCCAAGTCACAGTGAATTGTTTCTTTCTGTGCATTTAATCCTTGGCTCACATGCCATAGAGCAAGGGTGTTTGCAGAAAAGATAGAGTGCTAAGCAGGCAGACTGACAGACCTGTCTGTCTGTCAGCTCCAGAGGGTAATCCCTTGAAATGTAGCCTTAAAAAAAGTATTTAAAAGGAAAGCATGAAACAGGACCAGCACAGACAACATATCTGACTGTCCAAAAGAAACACCAAGCATCCCCCTTCTGACATGGATTTTGTGCCCAAAGGACTCAGTTCTGAGCCCCTGGATGTGAGGCAGGGCCAGGCACGAAGGTGAGAGGCACAAGAGACTTGGGCAAGGTCAGAGCATCAGTTCAGATCACCAGCATTCTGTGCCTGTGGGCCAGGAGGGACCCGGCCAAGATGCTCCATATCTTGGTGTAACGCTCTGCTTGAGCCCCAGAGCTCATCCCAGCACAGATAAGGAGTGAATTTGAAGAGTGAACTGTTGGTCAGATGTTTTCCCAGGAAATATTTTCCCCGTGGCACTCGTTGCTAGAAGGTATGACCAAAACCACTGTGAGACAAAATCAGATGGTCCTTCATAGGAGTAACTCGAGCACCCAGTGTTATAAAAGAGGGATGATTTAGCAGACAACATTTTTGGTGCTGGATCCTTTTGCTTTGGGCTGTGAATCAAAGTTTCATTCCTGGGGAGGAAGAAGCAAAATTCCCTGTGGATGAAGCAGGGGAGGGAGGATATTATTGATGTAACCACCTGATCCTGCCTCTCCTTCCTCTGGAGCAGCTGCTGCAAGGCATGGCTGGGATGAGCTATTGATCCAGGAGAGCCCTGTCCTCTCCCATCTGGCCACCTGGAAAGCAGGAGGAATGATCCCCCCATATTTTACAAGCCCTGAGAAAATGGAGTGGGCAGTCCAGGGACCTCCAGCCTGTCACTCCCCATCTTAATTAGGACTGTCAGCTTGCCTTGCATTTTAGGCAATTAATTCTGCTGCTGTATAGCTGCATTTCTGGTTGACCCCAGCTCCTTCTGATGGGATGGGTATTGGTTTGACCAGCTCCCTGCCACCTCTCTGTTTGTTTGTGCCTCCAGTCAAGACTCACCCAAAGGGAAGTGTTTAGTAAGTGCTCAGGAAAATACCCAACAGCGTTATCTGAGCACCAAATCAAATAGATTTGGGCCAGAAATGGACTCAGCTGCTGAAAACCTATTAGCAGCATCTCAGATTTCCTGTGTACCAGCAAGTTTGGGGGCAAGCACTTTGCCACTGCCCACAGCTTGTGCTTAATTACTGTTTGTGGAGTTACTGTGTGCAGCCATGCTTGACAAAACGCCCATAAAGACAAAAACGAAATGCTGGCCAGTTTGGGATGGATGACACCTGGTTCCCCAACCCTTCCTGCCCCACTGGGTTCCAAAACACCTGCCAAGACAAAGTGGAATTGGTGCAGGGTAGAGCTTTGTGCTGGGTGGGAGCAGCAATGCCCTGGAGCAGCCAAGGTAATGGGACTTGGGTCCCAAGGTGTGATCCCACAACATGCCATGACTCCACCTGGCACTGCACATGTCCCTGCCTGCAAGCCAGGGTAGCTGTCAGTGTGGCCAGTGACACAGAACACCTGGAAGTACCTGCTGGAATAAAGTCAGAGTTGATGTGGCAGGAAAACAGGTTATTTTTAGCCCTGGATATTTTCCTCTCTTAAGGGCTGTGGTGCAACATCCTCCTTGGACTGGTCCAAACTGTTGGGAAGAGCACACTAATGTGGGGAAGGAGCAGAGTGTGAGCTGGTGGGGTCTGGAGGTGTGAGATGGGCTGTGCTGGGAGTTCAGAGGGCCAGGGCAGGAACAGGAATATGAGCAGTGCTTGAAGTTAATAGCTGTTTGCTGTTTGCTGCCTGCTCTGATGATAAAATCTCTGGGGAACGAGAAATAACTCAATCCAGTGCTGGGTTCAGAGCAAATGAAGGGGAAAAAGCAACAGGGAAGAAGGAAAATTATAGAAAAAGCAAAGGGAAGAAAGGGGCTGATGGCAGGTATCTGTTGACTTTCTGTGTTTATATGAATTCCCATTTTTTCTGGGACACTGCAAGGTGGTCCTGAGGGTGGGAGGAATGATTTTGGTAAAGGTGGACAGACTAATTTCTGTGTATCCATCCCTGAGACCCTGCTCAGGGCTGCAATGTCAGGGCCCCAGGATCCCAGGCAGAACTAGGGGAAGTCTAAGAAGCCCCAACATAATAAAGTGCATTGAAAAGCTGGAAATGGGTGTGAAGGGGGTGGGCAACCCCAGTGTTTGGCCCCCAGCCCACTTCTGCAGCACCAGCTCAGGGGACAGGTAATGGGGTTGAAGGCCATGACCTGGGCTGGGTGTCCACTGCTGACCTCTCCCAGGGGTGGTGACCTGAGGGCTGAGAGTGACTAATGCAGAGATTTATGTCTCGTTAATAACAGAATTGAGCCATCACAGTAATGAAATCCATGCCCTGCACTAACGAGTGGCCGAGGCAGCGGGGGCTGAGCCTTGTCTTCTCCCAGGGTGGGCAGAAGGGGTGAGGTTTGCATGAATCCAGTCACTCCCTCCAAAAAAAGAGGTCATGGCCAGGCCAGGCAGGACCCAGTGCCCACCTGAGTTTTGGGTTTGCTACTGGGCCAGCCCCATCTTGTGAACAGACACACAGCAGTGCAGTGATGATGAGCTGCTTGTCCTCCAACAGCTTTGTGTCCCTTGGACACTGAGTGTTGTCCCATGGCATAGAGAACCTCAACTTCGTTCCCCTGGAATACAAGTTGCAGGTTTAAATCACTGCTGGGTTCAGCCTGGATGTTTTGGGTTATTTCTCCTCCATAAATTCCTGGCTTGTTTTCTTCAAAGAGCAGGAATAAGAAGGCATGAAGAGGATGGAGTTCTGCCTATGGCTTCCCTAGTAGATATTAGTTGTGTGGAGAACTTATTGCAACCTTCCAGTATCTGAAAGGATCCACAAGGCAGCTGGAGAGGGACTCTTTATTGGGGACTGTAGTGACAGGACAAGAACTAAAGGGTTCATTCTAGAAAGAGAGATTTAGGTTCAGTGTATGGAAGAAATCCTTCCCTGTGAGGGTGGGGAGGCCCTGGCACAGGGTGCCCAGAGAAGCTGTGGCTGCCCCATCCCTGGAAGTGTCCAAGGCCAGGTTGGAGCCACCTGGGATAGTGGAAGGAGTGAAACCAGGTGGTCTTTAGGATCCCTTTCAGTTCAAACCATTGNTAACATTAATTAATAAATAATATTAAATAATAGTAAATAACAAATAGGTTAATAATAAATTAAAATATTAAATTTAATATTTAAAATATTAAAAAATCTTTGCATGAAAAAAAATATGCAGGAAAACTGCACTGAAATGACTCAAATTTTTCCTAGTCACTGTCACATGCAGCAGATTTTAAATTCTGACATTGTGATTCATTCACAGCTAAAATTAGACCATGGTTCTGTGAGTCACTTGATTTTTGTTTCAGGAGGGCGGAATGACTTAGGCAAAGATGTCATGCTGCTGCACAAAGATGCAGCTCCAACAGCTCTCCAATATCAGCTGTTCAGCTCCATCTCTTACTGGAATATGGCCTTACTATAATAATACCAGTTCTATTCCTGGTTGTCCAGCAGGACTCTGGGCTTGAAGACCAGAACTTAAAATATGAGTACAAGTGCACATGTTTGGAAAAAATCAAATTTGAAAATTATTTCTCTTTTTTTTTTTAAGAATCTGATTTATTCTTTTCTGTTTTATTATTATTTATATTATTATTATATTATTATTATTATTATTTATTATTTTCTGTTTTATTATTATTTTCTGCTTTATTGAAATATCTACTTTTATCTAAATAGTATTTAAAGAATTGATATTTATCTGTTTTATATTGTGGGGGAAAAAACATCCAGAATCAACTAAACTGCTAAGCACTGCTAACATTCTGTCTTCAATTGTTTAAAAATATCTTCCAGAAGAAAAGTGGCTGTGCTTTAACTTCTGTGGGAAAAGCAATTTTGAGGAAGCAGCAGAGCCTCGTTAGCATCTGTCCTGTCCCCTGGATTCAGTGTCCACCTGCACAGGGCACAGCCAGCACTTTGTCACGTTGCCTTTATCTAGTCAGCTGCCAAGAGAGGAATTTGGAGGGAAAATATGCTGTGAACTTTGTGTCCAAAGCTCTGCAATGGAGTGACAAGGAAGGGAATCACAGAATGACAGAATCCCAGGATGTGCTGAGCTGGGAGGGACCCCCAAGGCTCATGGAGTCCAACCCTCAGCCCTGCACAGCCCCATCCCCAAGAGTCCCCCCTGTGCCCAGAGGATCATCCCAGCCCTCCTGGAGCTCTGGCAGCCTTGGGGCTGTGCCCACTGCCCTGGGGAGCCTGGGCAGTGCCCACCCCCCCTGTGGGCAAAGAACAACCTGGGGCTGAGCTCCAACCTCCCCCTGCCCTGACACAACTCCAGCCATTCCCTGCCTCCTGGCCCTGGGCCCCCAGAGCAGAGCTCAGTCCCTGCCTGTCCCTCTCAGATTCACAGCCCTGGACATGGATTTGTTTGCCACAGGGTTTTCCTCAACAGCAACAGGAGGAGAAGGATGAGCATCCACAGGGTGACAGGCAGCTGCCACTCTGTCTGCCACAGGGAATGAACATCTCCAACAGGTTATAACACATCCCTGGGGAGTTTGTGCCCAGGGACCCAGCAGAGGATCATCTGTTGCCATTAAAGAGGAAGAAGTTGAAGCCCAGCGTGTCTGGGGGATGTGCCTGGAAAGGGGAGTGTGCTCCAAAACCTGCACACACCACTTCTTGGACACCCCTCACTGCTGGAACAGGAAACATCCCATCAGCATTTCAGTATTTATTTCTCTTTAACCTCCCACCTCTGCTCACTACCCCGCACTGGAGGGGCAATTAAGGCGGGTTCCCATGGGAGCAGAGGGAGAGGGGAAGGAGAGAGGCACTGGAAGCAGGAACCTTCCCCCCTGTGTCATTAGTATAAATTGTGTTTGTGCAAGTTATATTTTACGGCAGGCGTGTCAATTAGTGTGTGAAATTTAATAACCCAATTGAGCTTCCCTCGCTCAAAGCTAAATTGAAATCTGTTGCCTGTTTGGGAGAGGGAAGGGGCTGTCATGGATGGGAGGCTGAGCTGCTGGGTCGGGTCAGGGCGTTTTTCATGTCGATTAAGACCGAGGGAGTGGTTTTGTCATCCCTGGCCAGGAGATAAACACCAGCTTTGCTTGGACAGGGCAGCTGATCTGACTTTTAATTTTTTTTTAAAGGTAGGAGAATGCTTGGGATGGACAAAGGGAATATTCTTTATTTGATTACATTTGTTATGCTTCTAGTGGTGGGTGAATTTCCCCACTAATGACTGCAGTGCTGAGAGCAGCTGTGGAGCAATCCCAGCTCCCAACACCTGGAGCTTTGCCACAAGGAGGAGACCATGCACCTCACCAGCACCCTGTCCCATGGGTGTTACAGCTGTCTGCCCAAATCCCACCGGGGCACAGGCACCAAAGCTGATACTTGAAGAGTTTAAGGCAGTAAGACCAACTCTGAGAGCATGAAATGATCAGAGTCTGCCTGAAAGAGGGACTAAAAAACTCCTGAATAGGGCACTCAAGGTGTGTATGTTATTGGGTCATTTATTTTGCTCCAGGCTTTAGGATGGATGGTGGTAACAACTGGATTTAGGATGGATGGAGGTATCAGCTGCTCTATCCTGCTGTTTGTCTCCACAGCTGTAATAGAAATATATTCAATAAAACCATCAAATTCAGTGCTTTCACCTAAAGGCAAAGCTCCAGGAGCTGAAGACTGAAGGAAATCAGCAAAACCAGCAAAATTATTACACTTGCATGAGCTCATGCCAGACTTTTATCCTCACTCCAGTAATATCTGGTGGTTTTTACGGAAATCCCATCCCAGAATCACAGTTTTGATCCCCTCTTGCCATCGAGGGATGGCCCAAGAATCACAGCCTCATTCCATGTAGCTCAGTGCTCTCCCCTCTTCCCACACCTCCACATTACTCCTGTCCAACAGTAATGTGTGCATTGCTGCACTTCTCCTCTCCATATCCCAGGGGACAACATCTGGCTGGGAAACAGTCCCTCTCCAGTCCCATGCCTGTTTTTCTGAGACCTTTTCCCCCTCAGTGGCAAATACCATCCAGCCAAGCTTCCCTTCCAACCTCTCCTGGGCTGCTGGTCTTAAAGCTCTCCAAATAAACCCATTTTCCAAGAGAGAGATTCCAGGACTGCTTGGCTTTCCTGGAGGAAAGAAATACAAAGCATCATTCTGTGGTAGCATCTTTCCACCAAGCCCTGCTGTAAATAAGCAGCGAGCTGGAAACAGCAAAGGAATGTTTATAAAATTGCTTTCATGGACACTGCACATGTTTGTAAATCAGGTCATGCCATTCCCTGAAATACATGGGCAATGTTCTGGATATTTAACAAAATAAAGATGTGATTAGCTTCAGCTTTTTCATGCTTTGGGAAACAGCATCACCCTGGTTTGAAGGGAGCTCTTAAATAAGATTGAGTTACCCTGCTGAGCAACCCACTGCCAAGATACAATCTGAGGAGGGAACCTGACCCTGCCAGGATTTCCTCTGCAGAGTGTTTGTATTGTATCAGCATCTAATCTGGAGCACATATCTACATTTCCCTGTCCCATTCAGACCCCAAAACCTGAGGAGCTTCATTGAATACTGGAAGAGAAAAAATTTGCTCCAGGAAGGAAATTTTCAGGTTATACTCTGCAGGGTCCAGAGTGGGTTTTTAGAAATGTCAAAGGTCTCTCATGTCTTCCAAAAAACCTTAAGAGGAAAGATAAAACACTGCATAGCAAAGGCCTTTAGGAAGGGTTGCAAAGCAAAAAGAGATTAAACATTAGATTTGGGCTGTCAATGTACTCATTTTTCAGTGAACAGCAACGCACCCTGAAGGAATTCAGTCTCTTCCATGCAGGGAACCACCAGCACTGCCTGAGGTATCCTGGGACACCAAATCCACTTGGGATCTTAACTACCCAGCTTCTTATCCTGATTCCTTATCTTTTGACCAGAAAGGCTCGATTTCCAGAGGAAGGGGATTAAATATTCTAACAGGATACTGTGGAGGCTGATGAGAATTTAGTGGGAGGGTGAGAAGAGGTGCCCACAGTCCGAGCTCACATCCCCAGCTGGGTGCTGAAGGCAGGGCTATAAACTACAAAAAATGTGTTTAGGACACCCAAAATCAGCAAAAATTTCATGCAGCACAGAAATTAGAGCCAATAAATAACTCATTGCCTTGGCCACTTCCCAAACCTTCTACACTTCCAGCATTGCTAAAGCCTAGAATTAAACAGCTTAAAACACAAATTTGAAACACTGGGAAAAATAATTTGTGTTTTGCAGGCACAGAGAGGGAAGGTCTTTAAGCCCTTCACCAGACAACCTTAGATTGACCCTTCTCCAGGGTAGACTCAGTTACCTGTTGATCCAAACAGGAATGAGGACCTGGAGGTCTTACAGCCCTGCCAACTGGGAAGGACTCATCTCCATTTAGGAGCACAATTTTCCTTTCAGGGAGACTCCAGGCTCCAAACTGGAGAAATACAATCCAGCACTGTGGAAACAGAGCAGTCAACTGTGCAGAGAAGTATGCTGGCAAAAAAATATTGCTTTCAAAAGAAATGTTTGGTTCTTTTTCAAGAGAGAAGGTAACTGGAATGTTTTCAGGGACAAAAAAAAATTTAAAAAAAAGTTTTGTAGTATTTGAAAATAACTCGCGTGAGTCGAGGAAAATGACAATAAAAATGAGAAATGTTGAAAATGGAAAGAAATGTGGAAGGCAGCACAAGACTTTGAGGTTTGAGTCCATGGGAGAGAGAGGTCAGTATGCAGCCTTGTGAGACACTGCAATTGCAGAGAGAGAGACTTATTGGAAAACGAGGCGTTTTTAAGGTGTTTCATTGAGAGCTCTCCAGTTTGGGGAAGCACTGAATTTTCCCCAACCCCTGCCCCAAGGTGAAACTATTTCTCTCACACCTGCAAAGCACAGACTCCCAAGAAACACCGTCTCCTTCTCCCCTTCCCCTCTCCATCCCACTTAATATCTCCATTCTCAAGTTGCCTGATGTGCCATTTATGACAGAAATAACCTGCCTTGGCACTGACACTTGAATTTCACTTAAGGTTCATGGCATTATTAATGACAAGATCAATAGAACCGAAGCCACAATAAGATCTCTCACCATTCATCCTCCTCCCGCCCTCTCTTCCCCAGAGCTTTTAATACTCCATCTCTTTTCAAGGGTATTTCCCTCAGCCCTGGAAGGAGACTCACCCACTGCCAGGGATGGGTCATTCCATCCCCAGCAGCCCCTGACATATTTCTCCCAAGCCTTGAAACCTGAGTGATAAGGCTCAGGAGTGGAATAACCCACGGATTCCCTCTAATCACAGCGGCTGCCGTGGCCTTGCTGAACTCTCCCGCTCCAAGGAGTGATCAGGCTGCCAGACAGGCCTGATTCACCTCATTTTACCATCAGTAAAGTGATATCTATCACCCCCATGACAGACCTGTTATTGCCACAAACCACTTCGACCTACCCAGTTAAAAGCCCCTTGTAAAAGAAAAAAAAAAAGGGACTTGGATGTATTTTATGGCAAATTAACTTTTAACGTGTTCTTTCCCTCCTTGTTTAAGATCATATTCCATCTGACATTTCCAATAATGTCTGTGCTCCTCACCAGCTGCAAGGGCGGTGCTGGGAAAGGGCTGGCAGCTCCCCTTCAGGGTTGGAAAGGATTTAGGATAATCCAGAGAGGTGAATTGCCCTCTCCTTTGGCTCATCTGCCTTGGTTGACTCCGGAGGAAGCCCTGGTAAGGTGAGATTAGTTCAGTGGGATGAATCCTGCTCCAAGGACACATCTCTGCTCCAAGGAAGGCAAAGGAACCTAAACTCAGACTGAATTTTTCTCTGGTCTCTTGACTATAGAATCCCAGAATGGTTTGGGTTGGAAGGAACTCTAAAGCTCATCTCTTCACAACCCCCTGCCATGGGCAGGGACACCTCCCACTATCCCAGGTGGCTCCAACGTGGCCTTGGACACTTGCAGGGATGGGGCAGCCACAGCTTCTCTGGGCACCCTGTGCCAGGGCCTCCCCACCCTCACAATGAGTTGATACTGAAATTCTTTGGCTTTGCTCCTACTGGACCCCTGACACAAGTCAATGAAGGCAAAAATGAAACATCATTAATTAAAACAAACTCTGGATCAGGCCTAAAGAGCCCCCAGCCCTACTCAGTGCTGGCTCTCAGTCAGAAATGAGGGGTTCACTGTGACCTCCAGCCTGCAGCATCCAACAGGCCTTGAAATTGTAATCTTGGTTTAGTTTCTATTCTGGAAATGTGGTCTGGTGCTGCAGGTGGTTGGTCACTGCTGGGTTGAAAGGACACAGAGTGTTGGTTTAAGGCACATGAAGTGTTTCAGAGGCTCCATGGAGCTCAGGACTGACCCTCAGCCAGGACCCATTTGAAGGCAGACAAGGCTCCATTTTGGGAAAGCATTTCAGTTATTTGTCTCACAGATGCAGGGCAATGAGAAACTGTATCTTTATCATCCATTTTTAATGAAATTTTCTCAGTTTTGATTTTTTCCTGTTTATCAATTTCTTCTAGACCTGCACCTTAACAAAGTCTAAACCTGTTGTATCAAAGTGCAGCCAAGCCATTCCAGGAAAATACCTTCTCTACAGAACATGAACTTCCCATTACAGAGGCTGTGTGTGTGCACTGATTGATCCCCAAACTGGCATTTCAATTTATTTCCCACTGGAGAACTCATTCATTATGGAGAAATAAGACCATTAAATGCATGATAAAGCACATGCATCAATACATGAGGTTGGTGGTTACTTTACTGTACCTGTCTACACAATAGCTGGTAAATAAATCTATTTGTGATCACACAGGGCCTTTTAAGATGAATAAGAAAGCAGCAATTATTAAGCAGAGATAAGAAAAAAAGGAGTTGCTTGCCAGCATTACCAGCCTGTGCACAAACACATTTTGCAGCTGTGACTGCAGGGCAGAGGTGGGTCAGATGCTCAGATTGTGAACAATCCTGAGCCTCCAGAGCTGCTCAGAGCCCCTGTGGCCTCTCTCAGGTGCAGGTCTGTGTGTGCTCATGTGTTCACATGGGAGCTTGTCTCCAGCAGCAGGGAAAGGAGACCAGGCAAGATGTTTTGATCAAGAATATTATTATCCATACTTTTTTTTCCCCCCTTAAACTACTTTTTCACCCAACCACTCTCTGGGGAGAAGCAGGATGCTCATTCTCTATAAAGATGGACCTTTCCTTAACACAATATTTATAATTATTTTCCCTATCTGCGCTGAAGAACAAACAATATAACACCTGGGCATGTCCCTGGCAGGTAGCAGGGCACGGTGAGCTCATGCCTGGTGGGCAGGGTGGGCTGTGGACCTTCCAGGGACTACTCCAGGTTGTGGTGGCCAAGTGACATCTCAGATGTGCAGGTTGGTGCTGCTGTGGTGCCGGAGGAGACATTGCAGAGCCACAACCCACTGCCCTCAGGCGCTGATTTAAGTGAAACAGAGGGGGGAACTCGTGACACATGAATGGCCACTTTGGGCTTCATCCTAAGATAAATCAGTTATCTGCTTTTTCTCACTGGGCAGGGAAAGGCAGTTTCTGAAGCAGCTGTCTGAAAGGAAATTTACTGGACAATTAAAAGTGCTGACTTTCAAGCAGTGCTCTCGAGGTGGAGTCGAAAATTATTGGGTGTGAAATGCAAATAGATTTAACAGTTTTACTGCTATTTATATGACGTTCACCCATTCCCAGCTATTTTCCTCCCTTTTTTTTTTTTGCTCTGATTTTAAACGGTCCCAACTTTCACAGGTTTTAACAATCTCAGACACATAAAGTAGAAACTGAAGCATGTTCCAAGGCTGGACAAACCCAGATCAGGGGTGTGTGCTGTGAGGGAGGGTGGATGAGAGCAAATTCTATCTCAACCCCCTAACAAAATATTAATTTTGAATTAAGCTGGAAATCACGTTCAGCTTCAGGTCCGCCCCAAAATCCTCTGAGGTGGTTGTTGTTCAATAAACTTTTGGCAAATATCCAACAAACCTCCTACTTCAATAATCACCAATTGACCACACTAGTTTCTCTCTAGCTCTAGGAAAACCTTCCCTGAGGAGGGATGTGGGGAACCCACACCATGGCAGTGGGTCAGGCTCCAGAGAAATCTCGTTCCCATGGGCATTCCCATGGAGAACCCATTTTTCCTGATGTTCCCCCGAGGTTCAGCGTGATCTATCAGAGCTAGGATGGAGTTTTTATGAGGTTTCATTCCCTGCCTGCTACATTGCATTAATGACCAAAACAATCCATGGCTTAATTAAAGATTAACTGTTAAGATCAGGAAGGCAAGATAGTCTCAGCTTGGCCAGGCAGGGCCCTGGAGGAAATGTAAAGGGATGAAAAACAGTGGGAGAAGGAAAGTGAAGCAACTCCTCCAGAGCCTCCAGCACTGAGAATTAGGAGTTTCATGACTTCTGGCTCTTGTGACTTCTTAATCAAGGGCAAATATCTGTTATTCCAGTCTAACCTCTCCTGGATCTCACTTCAAAAAAGGTGCCACTGAAGTGCTTGTTACAGAGGGGGATTTTTGTGCTACTTGTAATGGGCCTCTTGTACCCTTAATAGCTGGTGTTGCAAGATTTACCACTCCTGGGGAGAGATGTTTGCTTCTGAGACATTTTAGGCAGCTGTGTGAGGTCCATTGTACCAAAACAATTCTATCTCAACCTCATTTGGAGCCAAATCTACACATTTGTTGTTTATGGTACTGTTTCTGTGCTTGTGACCTTCACCATCTTTCATGAAGGGGATCAACAACCTCCCCTACCAGACTCCTCCATCCCCATGTTGTCTGGGAAATAATAGTTGTTACTGCTAAAAATTCCCACAGTTGAATTCACAAATCGTGTTTGTGGTACAATATCTGTTGTTGTCATGTCCAGGTAGGAACATCCATCCATCCATCCATCCATCCATCCATCCATCCATCCATCCATCCAGTTGTCCATCTGTCATGTCACCACTGTGACCTTGGTTCTGCACAATTAGCTCTAATAAACAGATTTACCTACCTCAGAGTCTGTACAAATCTCACCCTTTGCCTCCCTCTCTATGCAGAACTGTACTCATTTTGTTGGATTTCTTTCTCATCTCTCTTTGAACGCAGCCCTGGTGAGAGAGATTTGGCTGACAAGTGTCGAAGTAAAGCCATAAATTTGATTTGTCTTGATTTAGTCTCACCAAGGGGCTCCTCTACCACCATCCCTCCCCTGCCCTACATGGCCCCAGCTATGTGAGGACACAAAATACTTTTACAGGTACCACAACACTCCTGAAACAAAAGAAAGGTGTAAGAAACACACCATATCCCTCCCTCTTTGTAGGGGCCTGTGATCCCACATGGTCCCACTTGTTTGGGGATCAACACCTACTTGCCCTGGTCTGGGACTGGTGCTGAGCAGAGAACTGAGCAGGTCCCTCAGCAGGTCTCTCTCCTCCCCCTCCAGCCTCCTCCCCAGTGATCTGAACCACTTTTTGAACTCCAGTGTAGTTTGATATACTCCAGTGTAGAGATCTATTCAGCTTTTCCTCCATTTCTTCTACAGAAATTAAATCTGATGTGGAAAAAGCAAAGCAGTGTCTTGAATGTGACCTCTACCCTCCTGTTACAGGGCTCGTGCTCCTATAACTCACCCATCAAGAAAAACTCTCCAGGATCCTTCCCTGCAATCCAATAAATAATAATAATAACCATTCTACCAACTCATATTTCTGCAAGCTGGCACTGATTTATTCTTTTGGCTCTTGCATCTGAAAGAACTGAAAATATTCAATGGAGTAATGAAAAAAATCTGACCTTTAATTCTGAACTGAAGTTTGCCAACCTGAAAAGTCTTTGGTAATGATTTTCTGATGCACATACACTTGCTGGGTCTCCATTTGGCAGCTACATTTTGATTAAATCTCTCTTAGTCTGTACATCATATATGCAAATGTAATTATAATCACTTGTGGGGGTGGGCAGTACAAATTTGGGGACTCACTCAAATAGTTTTGACTTAGGAGAAACAGTGCTCCTGTTACAAAAATACAGGACAGTTCAGTGGAAACTGTGCCCGTGCCAAGGGGATTTTGCTCCCGGTGCAGGGCAGAGCAGGGGTGCTCACAAGCACTTTTAGCATAATTTTATCTGGGATTTCCCAGCTGGAAATGTCTGTGCTTGCCTCGTTCACCTTGCAGGCAATGAGTCCAACTCCTCCAAGCAGCAGCNAAGGTCCCTTCCAACCTAAGTCATGCTGTGGTTCTCTGTGTGTTAATTCTGTGTGGATAATTTACTCAGGAGCTGTCGACCTCAAAGCCTGTCTGGTGTTCCCAGATGGAGAGAAAAGGGCACATCCAGGAAAACGTGGCTGGAGACAATGATCTCCTCAGCCACAAATAAGGATTATTTCCCATGTGTCCAGCACTGTTTGGTGCAGTTCCCAAAACTCAGGATTCCCTCAGGCTGGGGCCAGAGCTCTGTGCAGCCCCAGGAGCCACGTGCCTGCACCTCCTGCTCCATAGTGGGACCTTGGACATNGATGGAGCAGCTCTGCTGGGAGGAAAGGCTGGGAGAGTTGGGGTTGATCAGCCTGGAGAAGACAAGCTTTGGGGTGACCTGATTGAGGCCTTCCAGGACCTGAAGGGGCTACCAGGAAGATGGAGAGAGACCATTTCCAAGGGCCTGGAGTGACAGGACAAGGGGGAATGGCTTCAAACTGACAGAAAGCAGGGTTAGATGGGATATTGGGAAGAAGTTTTTCCCTGTGGTGGTGGGGAGGCCCTGGCACAGGTTGCCCAGAGAAGCTGTGGCTGCCCCATCCCTGGAAGTGTCCAAGGCCACGTTGGATGGGGCTTGGAGCAACCTGGGATAGTGGGAGGTGTCCCTGCCCATGGCAGGGAGTTGGAACAAGATGAGTTTTAAGGTCCCTTCCAACCTAAGTCATGCTGTGGTTCTCTGTGTGTTAATTCTGTGTGGATAATTTACTCAGGAGCTGTCGACCTCAAAGCCTGTCTGGTGTTCCCAGATGGAGAGAAAAGGGCACATCCAGGAAAACGTGGCTGGAGACAATGATCTCCTCAGCCACAAATAAGGATTATTTCCCATGTGTCCAGCACTGTTTGGTGCAGTTCCCACAACTCAGGACTCCCTCAGGCTGGGGCCTCTGTGCAGCCCCAGGAGCCACGTGCCTGCACCTCCTGCTCCATAGTGGGACTTTGGACATCCATCATCAAGTGCTGAACAGGATTCTATGGATACTTTAAAGCTGGGTCCAGCTGAGGTGGGATTTGGTGAAAATGATGTCAACAGGGCAGGAGCAAGCAGAGTTAAGAGAGCAGGCAGGGTTAAGAGCAATGCTCTTGTTTTCAAGTGCACTCTTAGCTGCTACTTGTGTAGGGACAATGGGGGCTATTTGCTGCAATGTGATAACCCCAAATCTGTTGTGGTACATCCCAAAGTGGGTTGTAGATCCCAAATCCCTACAGAAGGGGGGGTGGGGACAAACTAAAGAATGATGGAAATTACAGGATGGTCAGCAGAAATAAAGGCCAAGTCTGGAGCTCCTCTTTTACCCCATGGTGCCTCTGGATTCATTCCACGGGCTCTTGTGGTGGAATAAAGCCAGTGTAAATGGGAAGAAGGCTTGGCTACTCATAAATACATATATATATGTATATAAATAAATCTATATCTGTATATTATTATTTTCCTGTAAAACAGTGGTCTTTAATTCCTTGCCTGTGTTCCTGAGCCTTCCATTTCAGCAAACCTAGATTGTAACATATCCCATATTGGCTTCTTGGGGGAAAAAAACCTAAAGCTCTTTATCCTTTCCTGTTTTGCTTTTCCCAGGAAGAACCATTTGAAATTATAAAATCATGTTTGGATTGCATGCGATTTTCTATTAACCAGAACAAATTAATACAAACTGCAGGTCATGGTCCAAATAGTGTAGAAAGGAAAAAAAAAAAGGGAAGCCAGAGCAGAGCTAAAGGGTTGCCTGGGGCAGGGGATTTCATAGCTGCTGAAATGTCCAAAGTATGAGTCTGTTCCATAGGGTGGGGACTGATTCACTTCAGGATGGGATTGGAGACTCGAAGGAGATTTCTAGATGGGATTTCATGGTTCTTGGAAGATAAGGTTGGACAACAGACAAGAAATATTTTAACCAAGAAAATACAAATAAAGTTTTTGTGAAGAAATTAAGAGGTGGGGAAATGGGGTGGGGAAAGAAAGGAAATCATGCATAAAGTGTGTTTGAACTTTCTGGATCAGCACAGGAAGAAGTTCAGGTGTCTCCTGCACTCCCACCTCAGGTACAAACCAGCTGTGCTTCAGCAGAGAAAATCCACAGAAAGTCAGATACCTCTGACCTATTTATTTGGCAAGTTTAGATCATAGAATTATAGAATGCTTTGGGTTGGGAGGGACCTTAAAGATCATCTCATTCCACCCCCTGCCATGGGCAGGAACACCTTCCACTATCCCAGATGGCTCTAACCTGGCCTTGGACACTTCCAGGGATGGGGCAGCCACAGCTTCTCTGGGCACCCTGTGCCAGGGCCTCCCCACCCTCACAGGGAAGATCAAGTGAGATCAAGTTCAAGCAAGAGCCACACGTGGTTCTTTAAAGAAAGGCACTTAAATGTGGTCAGTGCTGAGCCAACTTTCTTATCAAATGTGGCCATTGGACCAAACAAAGTCTGGCCATCACATCTGGAATTAAACAGCTGGCAACCAAGCATGAGAGGAGAGAGAGGAGGGTAAAACCTCTTCCATGAAGTAATTTCATTTCAACAGATCTCATTTTCAAAGATTTTGTTTCAAATGTCATGTTGATTCATTTCATTTTGACTTTTATATTAAAACACTAATTGTATTATATATAAATGTTGACATTCTATTAATATATTAATGCATTAATATTGTGGGATAATGTAACAGCCAATGCAAAATGAATGGAAATGACAATGCATGTATCAGATGTGTGAGCCCTGCTGAAAGTGAAACTTCTCATGACATTTTCAGGATTTCTTTCTGCCTCTTTTTTCGTCTGATCCTCTCATATTGGATCAACCCAAACTGTCTCAGGGAGGGCTGCAAGGAATAAGAAGCTTGTAGGTTGTACAGGTTCCCACATGTCCTCCCATGCCATGACTTGTGACAGAACTCTGCTGTAGTAAAATACTCACTAAAACTCACTTTTTATGAGCTGGTTTGAAAGAGGGTCCCTTCCATCTTGTGGAAAATATGGTCACATTTTTCCTAAATTTGTAAACAGAACTAGAAAGAAAAAAAGCATCTTTAGGTCTCTTGGTTTTTTGAAAACAAATTTTTTTTTTCCAGTTGAATCCTTAAAATCTGTTGCCAAAACCCCAAAGCTTTTGGATTTTCTGTCCAAAAAAATAATGCCATGGGGTTTTGAGGTATTTTTTTAGCAAGAAAGCAACATTTTGAGGCAAGCAGATGCTTTCTGTTGGAAAATGTCATCTTGTCAAGAGCACAATCTTCCTTCTCAAAAGACATTCATGACAGAAAGCGTTCCCTCAGCTCTGTTAGGATTCCTAATTCTCTTCCAGGAAGAGCAACACGGTGGCTGCTTTT
Organism: Calyptomena viridis; assembly: GCA_013390005.1. Classification (NCBI taxonomy): domain Eukaryota; kingdom Metazoa; phylum Chordata; class Aves; order Passeriformes; family Eurylaimidae; genus Calyptomena; species Calyptomena viridis. Next base: position 355,364 of record WEIV01025120.1, on the reverse strand, counting down.
CAACAGGATGAGCTTTCCAAGAATAGTTACTGAGGAATCAGGAATTTCTGATCATATCAGTGCTTGGTACGCAGGATTATGAAAGGAGCCAGTCATATTCCAAACCATAGGATCCACCTATGGCATGGCATGCTCTTAATAAAGTGCCTCCACACTTAAATGCAATTCCTCTGCTGTATAAATATATATTTCCTCGGCGGGACATCGTGGTTACTTTGAGAACTGGAAGACATCAGAGCATCACGTTCCAAGCTTGGCATTGAGCAAGAAGCCACCAGAATTAAATCAAAGTGCTTCTTTCTGGCAGGCAGAGCAAGTGTAATGAAAATTCCAGCCTTGATCCTCTGCCAGGGATCAGCAAATGGAGTTCATGCCCACCACTCCCAAACCAAGTCCTTCAGCCTTGCCCAGGATGCCAACGAGCAGAAGTACAAAAGATGAAAACAGGCTGCCAGCCAGCAAACCAAAGTGTTCCCTCCATGAAGAGGAGTTTATTACTCTCTTCCAGCTCCACCCAGGAGCAAATTCATCCTCCTTGATCACGTTGGGACTGATGAAGGGAGGTTGGCTGCTCATGGTGAGTTTGACATTCTGGCAAAGCTTTGGAGATGCCTCCTCCAGCCACCAGGACCTGCCCTGATCACCCCCCTTTGAAGATGCACATTCTTTCCTTCTGCAAGGTACAGTAAAGGCAAAATCCAGTGAGGCTGGATGGAAAAATGAGGAGAAACATCACAGAGAGGGGAGGAGAGTGAGTTTGGAGAGAAGGCATGTTCACAAGGCTGCCTTGTGTTCTCTCAGTCACAAAGATTTGAGTAATATCAATTATTAAGATGAGTGGAGCTGCCTTTCTTCCTAGAAAAACTGCTTTAATGGTGGTATGTGGCACACACACCTCAGCTGGGTCAGACTGTGCTGTGCCCACCCAGGCAGCTCCTGCTCCACTGGGGATGGAGGCACTGGGACAATAAGGAACTTCAAATGTGTCCCAACCCTCCAATACAGAGGCATCGACAAACATCAAGTGGGCAAAAACAAATTGAGAGCAATATCCACATCACCTGCCCTTTGGTGCTGGCATGCTGAGATTTCCCATCCCACTGGTGAGTCCCCTCCAGCCCAGGCCTCCTGTTATCCCTTATCTACCCAAAAAACAAATCCACACACACCTACATGAAGGTCCCACCACCTGCTCCTGCCTTGGTCACCCGAGCCTGGCCCGAGCCAGCTGATGGGACAGGGGAGAAGAGAAAACCTTTAGTTAGCTGGAAAAACCATACTTTGCCCTCACACTCCTTGTGCCTCCAGAGCAGCTCCTCTGAGACTGCAGAATTGCTGCAAGTGAACAGAAATGAGGCTAAAAAGCAAGCTTTTCCTGATGTAGCTGCAGTTAAAAGCTTGGGAATATTGCTCCAGTGCTGGATTCATGGGGGGAGAGGAGAGGATTTTGAAATGGCTCAGCCCTATTTTCTTAGGGACCATAGTGAGAACAAGGTTAGATCAACACTGAGTGCTTTTGAAGGTGCCATCCAGCCCTGAACAAGAAAGTGAGGCTTTGAAAATGCTGAACAAAAAAAAGGGGCCTTTGAGATTTTTATTTGAAAGTTGGAAGAGCAGCATATCCCGATTAGTGAACACCCCCTTTAGAAAACACCAGCAGCTGTCTGGATCTATACATTCATTACAAGAACTGTGCCATTTAATAATTAATGCCTATAAGTGCCTAGCTATGAAAATGCAAAATGAAATATTAAATAGAGTCGGTACCAAATGGAAGGATTTCCAAAAGGGAACGAATGAGAGCCATGTCATTCACTATTCCCAGGGAACAATCCCAAGGATCTGGAGCAGAATGAATCCAGGTGGATGAGTGTGAAGTGTTTGGGAGCAGAAGAGAAGGAGGGTCACCGATATTATTGTCAGCAGCCCTGACCCCTCACAAAGTGGGACAGACAGGAGGCAAATCCCTCCCAGCAGTGACTGCTTTGCTCCTTGTGCCAGATTCATCCCAAATTTCAACAAGGCATATGCAGAGCAACTTCTGGGCCACAAATTGGTGAGGTCTGTGGCTGAATATGAATAATGAAGAGTGAAACTCGTGGAGATAACAGCACAGACTGAGATGTGTGTGTTCAACCTCCATTCCCATCCCTTTGGAAGCTCCTGATCCTCTTCTGATGGAGAGGATGCTTTGGAGTGACCCAAAGGTAATCAGCCTTAAGTCAGAGCAAGCCATTTCTGTTGTCACTGCTGGCAAGAGCTGGGGTTATTAATTGTGTCAAGACTAAGAAAACCTGGGTAGGATGTTGAAATGGATATCAGGAGTATTTAAAGTAGTAAAGATCTTGGAAGCCAAGTTAAACCTCACACACCAGAGCTCAAGATAATGGCTGTTAGAAACCAAGCTGAAATTACTGTGGGTTACAGATAACCACCTTTCTGCTTTCTCTACGAATGGTACATCTTTCTCTGGCAGAAGCAGCAGTTTGGGGAAGATTAATTTTTTCAGGTTTTCCTGGACGTTCCTCCTTGAAAATTTTTTGGGGAAATTTATCTGTGTTTCTGGTTTTCCAGGATTCCTGATTGGAGCAGATGTGTAGTGTTTCCAGCCAGGCTGGTGACTTACAAAGCGTGTGAAAACCCAACCAACACTGTATTTGTGGTAGATCCAACACTTCTGGTAAGTGCTGGCCTCACCACAAATGCACATCAGCCTCCAGAAAGGCTGGACACGAGCCCCACAGCTCACACCCATCTGGGAAACCCTCAGCAAATGAGCAGCAGTGCTGGGTACTGGCAGTCAGATGTAAAACACTGGGTTTGACAGTCCTGTCCCTGTGCCTAAACTCATCTCTGTGCTCTCCCAAAGTGCTGCTTCATGGTGCAGAGGTTCAGCACTGTTCCTGCCTCACCATATGGACTTTAGTTTCCACTTGCACATAGGGAGATTCCATGGGGAGACTGTCCTGTTGTCCTCAAGAATTGGCACCATCAGCAAATAACCCCAGCAGAAAGGGGCTGTGTGTGGAGGGAGAGGAGCAAATGCAGAGGTACAGAGCATGAGGAGAAGCCTGCAAAACAGAAAGATTTTGGCTCTTATGTGGAACAAACTGCAGCTGTTTCCAGCAGGCAGAAGGAGCTGATCAAAACATGGAATTTTCAAGGGAAAGTAAAGACGTTGCATTGACCATGAGCAAAAGGAATCACCTCTGGGTCTAGGGCAGTTCTCCCTCACTTGGGTTTTATAATCCTGTTCCACGCATCAAAAAGTGCTTCCTTGAAACTAAGAAATGTAAAATGCTGAACTAACATGGGGCCAAACTTTCAGCTGGCTGAAATCTCCACAATCCCAGACAGCAAACCAGCCCAGATATGTCCTGTTCAGCCTAAAAATGAGAACCTCCTTCATATGTTCCCCTCCAACTTCTCACAATGAGGAAAGCATGAATGCTCTGAATCGTGCCCAGCCGACTGTGTATTTGTAATTTTCTGTATTTATTTCCAACTCCAAGATTAAGCAAACGACTGCAGTACTGCAACATCCATACAATTAAATGTATCATTTTCCCATCAACTGCCTGGCTGTGCCAAGCTGAGCAGCTCAGATCCCACTGCCATATGGAATGGATCTTTGCCTGCACGAGACTCAAACGTGACAATTAGAAATGGGATGGATTTCCCCCCTGCCCCCATAAGCAGCAAAGCACTCTGGAAGTATTCAGTGGGGCTGAGAGGACTTCACTGTGTTAGCAGAGCTCAAATTATTTATCAGCCCTTCCATCTGGGGCTGAACCAGGAGCTTTAACTGATGAACCTCATGGGAGGTGGTGTGAGGGACTCATGTGGAGGCTCTTGCCCAGGTCTGCTTATCCTAAGCAGTACCAATGGCCCTGATCCTTTCAAAACCACATGAAAGCTCCAGTTGGAAGTTATCTAATATACAATTCCCAAGAGCCAATGGAAGGTACCAGCCTTTGCTCCCTGTCCCCTTTGCTATAGCAGGAGCTGTTCTCCAAAACAGCACCAGAAGATTTAGCTGCAAAGAGCACAGAGATGTCTGTTTTCCCAGAGTTATGGCAGCCCTTGCCCATCTCATACCCATCTTCCAGCAGATGATAGCTGAAGGAAAGGGGACACTGCTCTGCAGGACAGGCTGTGCCACCAGGGCTGAGTTTGGCAGTTCCTTTCAATGCCATGGATGTGACAGAGGAGTTAAGCTGAGCCCCTCTGCCCGTGTTGAACCAGATCTGACCCTCTCTTTTGCAATCTCCTGAGATGACCTTGATCTTCTCCATGTTCCCACTGCTCCCAAGGTTGGGTTACACCCTTGGTTCTGGACTCTGTTTTGTCTCCCATGAATTAACAGTGTCAGGTCTCCACACAGCTATCTCAGGAATGCAGCCAGGCTCATCTCCGTGCTTACTCAACGTGACATTGATTCATTTTTCCTCTCATTGCCCAGACTACATTTTGAGAATGTTCTTCATAACATCCTTGCTCATCCACCACCACCCAGCTCCCATCCCTGACCTCCACCTTTGTCAGCCCCCTGCCCTGGGATTTGGGGTTTCCTCATCACCAGAACACGCAGCCAGAGGCACTTGGAGTTTGGGAACAGGCTGAGAGGTTACATTTAGAGACACATCCAAGGTAAGTTTTTGAACACAGGCCCTGTTCCTACACTCTGAATATTTCATGCTCACACACCAAGCAGGCACAGCTCCAGGAAAGGAAAAAGAGCTGGGAATGGGAGGACCATCCCCAGATCCAGACCTCAAGGTCCATCCAAAGGGGAACATTTGCATCTTAAGTGATTGGCAAGAAATTGCTTTCATATCCAGCCCCTTTTCATAGCTTGGACCCACAGCACCTGGTGAGTGTCTGAGCTCAAGGCAACACTGAAAAAAGACATCTCAGCTTCACCACTGAGGTAATTTATTTGTATTATGTGGCTGAAAGGTGTTTAGGCAAAGGACTAAGGTTTGTAAAACACTTCCAAGTCTTTGTTTCTGCCAGTCTTTGAGGGAGAGCTTAAATAAAGGATTCTACTTTGGAAAAATAAAAACAACAAGGGGAAAAAATAGACAGATCGACATCTGGAGTGCTGAACAAGGCCCACTCCTCAGGCTGACCTAGTTCCAGTGTTTGGGGAGAGCTTTGCAATCCTGTTCAACTGGAGGAACAAGCAGCTGAGGGCTGAATTCATCCTTGGAGTAAACAAACACAGCTCTCCCCATGCCAGCCCTGCACTTTTCCACCAGGTGTCCATCTGCTCATGGCCATCGAGAGCTGCAAACCTCCCATCCAGCATGGAAACAGCAGTTTGGAGCGAGTTATCCTGCCCCTGATGCCAGGAGATCCCAGATACAGCCCCTCCATGGCTGATGGATGTGCCATGGCTCAGGGAGGGCAGATGTCCCCAGCTCAGCCCTGTGGCTCCTTCTGGGATTCCTGTGCACCAACAGTGAGGACAAACACAGGCAGTGCCTCTGCCAAGGGAATCAGCTGCAGCTCTGCCTGCTTCTGCTCCGTGTGTGGCTCTGGAGACACGAGTCCTGTGACAGTGACATGTCACCCCACAGCCACGTTCAAGTCAAACAAATCACCTTTACATGGACAGATAGTGTTGGGAAGGGGTTTTAAACTGAAAGAGGAGGGACTTGGGTTGGATGTGAGGAACAAATTCTTGGCTGTGAAGGTGGTGAGCCCCTGGCACAGGGTGCCCAGAGAAGCTGTGGCTGCTCCATCCCTGGAAGTGTCCAAGGCCAGGTTGGAGCAACCTGGGATAGTGGGAGGTGTCCCTGCCCATGGCAGGGGGTTGGAAATGGATGATCTTGAAGGTCCCTTCCAACCCAAATCCTTCTGTGACTCTATAAAATTCACTGAAACTCCAGTTCACTGCCTGTGTTCTCCCAAAAACTGACAAAAGCAGCACCTTTCACACCTCCAAGTGAAGTAATTGTTGGAGTGTTGGCAAGTTTCCTGAAAATCAATCCTATTTTTCAAGTTTAAAAAATAAGAACTAAAACTGATGCCCACAGGGGTTTTTTTTGCATGTTGAAGTCCATCCACAGCTGCCCTGGGAGAGCTGGGACAAAGTGCAGATTTGATTAGGCATTGCCAAACAGAATTGGCTGGGAAATTCTTTATACTCAGCTTTATCTCCCTCAACCTGCTACTATTAACCTTTTACCAAAACTGATTTCAATTTAAAATCACGGTATTTACAGTAAAAGACAACTTTTATTAATTATTATTATTATTAAAAGATGTTATTCATGTTGTTTACAGTAAAAGCCTGGATGTTTCCTGGGATCTGGCTTTTGTTCACTTAAGAAAGGCCTCTGAAAGGCAACATTTTGTAAAGCAAATTGCTCGAGGTATTTTGGCACGAACCCTTCCAGTTGTGAACAGGAGGCAACACAGAAGCGAGATAAACAAAACTGATGTTTTGGAAACATGTGGGTTTAAATCAGTGTTTTGGCCCTCACGCTGATTCACTGAGGAGTCGTGCAGTTCTTGCCCAACCCAGAACAACCCGGGGAAAAATGATCCCTGATAAAACAGGGTCAGAGGGATGAATTTCTAAACTGAAAAAAATAAAGTCAAAGAGAAGAATTCAGAGCGACGCTGCTGGACCCACAGGAAAGGTCAAAGAGGACAAAGCCTGTAAGTCACAGACAAAACAAGCCCCAACATCCCTATCAGTGAGGCCTTGGAGAGATGCCTGTACTGTAAACGCCACCTCCCAGGTCAGTGTCCTTCAATTCATGACCAGGACAGTTTGTACTGTTAATTTTGCTGTGAGGGATGTGCACCCTGGACTGACAAGAAACCCAGTGTTTGCTGGAACAACGTCCTCTTCCTGATAAGAGCTGCCCTTGGGACAGTCCCATCGCTCTCCTAAACAGCCAGACCTCCTGTTAGTCCCCAGCAGCACCCCAAAAAGCAATTTATTTCTTATTAGGTCTTAAGACAGTTCCTAATATGCCAGTAGACTCCAGCACACTGTGCCAGACCAAACCCACATTTCTATTAATATCTTCACTCCCTCCTTCCCCCCAAACCTGCACAACTTTTCTTCATTATAAGCACAGAGAAGTCTGACCTAATAAAAGTAAAGGCTGAGGAGGAAAGGCAGGAATTCTCTTCAGATCTGAACACTGAAATATCTCATGCTCCTTCAGGGATCTTGGAGGTCTCCAAACCTTGTGAAGATGTGGTGCTATTTGGGTCTCACTCTGCAGCAGGTCCCCAGAATATTTCAATTTTAAGCAAAGAAAGAAAGCAAGCCCCCAAAAGCTCAGTTCCTCATTGCCCCAAACCAAAAATGGATTCCTTCTCTTTTAACAAAACCTCACCACCATAGATGAAAAATGTAAGTTTGAGAAGAAAATGTGCAGCCTGCTGATAAGATTTGTTTGTTTTTTCTGTATTAAAACAAACCAACAAGGCTGGATTGAAACTTTCCAGCCTTCTTTGCATTTTCCTTTGCTTCTCAATGTCAGATTTTTCCACTTTGGATCTCTCAGTTTGAAAAGCCACAGCCTGTTTGCTGAAGGTGGCCTAGAGCTGTGTCCCTCTCCTCCATCATCCCTATCCCATGTACCCTACGGACCTTAAATATTTCTATTTAGAGCCTATGGCTAAATATGCACAGTTATTTTAAAGAAATTTAACAAAAATTGATGTCTAATTAGTCAAGAGAGCTGATGTTGGGGTGAATTTGGTCTGCACTCAGGAGACAGGAACTAAAGGGAGTGGCAGATGTCAAACACCCCAAGACTTTCTGGTGACATCCAGCCCCTTTCTTCTGCTGCCTGTGAGCCTGGTGTTCACCACCCAAACATACCTGGAGACCCAGAGCCCCTTCCAGTGTCCTCAGGGGCCTAAAGGGAAGCTGGAGAGGGGCTCTTCCTCAGGAACTGTAGTGACAGGGCAAGGGGGAATGGCTTCAAACTGACAGAAAGGAGGTTTAGTTTGGATGTCTAAAAGAAATCCTTCCCTGTGAGGGCCTGACACAGGCTGCCAAAAGAAGCTGTGGCTGCCCCATCCCTGGAAGTGTCCAAGGCCACGTTGGATGGGGCTTGGAGCAACCTGGGATAGTGGAAGGTGTCCCTGTCCTGGCAGGGAGTGGAACTGGATGAGCTTTAAGGTCCCTTCCAGCCCAAATCCTTGTGTGATTCCATGATTCCATGAACCCCAGGGTGCTGAGAGCAACCTGTACCCACGAGGCAGCTGAGCCAGGGGTACAGCCATGCTCTGCTTCGAGGGTCACTGAGAGAGGAAGGTCCTTTTTGTGCTGGGGATGAACAGGGAGTTTGTCCTTGCTCAGCACAGGATGTGCCTCCCCCTGCCCCCTGTCACATGTGTGAGCAGAGGTGGCACAATGTGCCCAGAGCCCAGTGAAGCCACACTGTGCAGTCCAAACAAAGATACCTCTGGGGGCATCAGGTCACAAAAGCTGCTTTTTTTCCTTTGGGATGAGCCAAGTGGGAACTTGTATAAAGATCCTTTCTCCAGGCCCACTGGGATGCTCAAAGTTTATGGCAAACTTCCCAAAAGAAAAAGCAGTGATGAGAATGGAGTGTTCTGGGTGGCAGAGCACCCACTGGGAGGAAGTGAGTCAGCACTGATCAAAGGGAAAGGGTGAGCCTTGAAGGAGACAAAAGTCCACCCTGCTCTTCCTCCCCAACAGGTTGCACCAGGAGTCAGCATGGAATTTTCTGCTGGAATTGGTTTTTTGCTAATAGAAAATAACATTTCTACAAAGTGAAACTATGTCATGGCAAATGCTCTTTTGATTTTTTTTTCCCCCTATACAAATTGAATTTTTCATCCAAGATGAAACTTTTCCTTCTGGAAGAGTTGAAGCCAAAAAAGGAATATTACATTTTGTTGGAGTTACCTGAAATGTTCTATTTTAAAATGGGGCTCTATAAATATCCAGCTCCATTTCCCTGTTACTTAATGGAAAGTTCCTTCTCCCACATGCTCCTATTTTCAACCTAGGATTGATCCCTTTGAAAAACTCCCTCCAAAAACCTTTCTCACCATCACAAGTACTATGGATTTGGGGAGTCATTTCACCCCACCAGACCCCCAGAACAGCAGATTTTTTAACAAATATCTCAAAAACTCTCCAAAGCAAAGCAGAAAACGTGACCCTCTCTTGCAGTATCTCCCACCCCCCAGAGAAATAATTCCAGTTATATCTAATGTTGCTTTAAAAAGTCTTCCAGCTCCATTAATAATGTAAACAGATACTGGGGGTCTAATTAGCAGGCTAATTGGACAGCATGGTTAGGCATGTACTCAGGCAAGAATATTTTGTCAGTGGAATGAACAAAGATGAAATGTTTGCACTAAAGGCCATGTTTTGTCACTGATTTATAGCAGGGGCTCAGCCCCATGTGCTGAGTCTTGGCCTAAAGCAGTGTTTGACCATCACAGAAACAGCCAGGCTGAGGAACATTGAACCCCTTGCATTCACCAACCAGGAGTTTCTACACTCACACATTAATTTCACTTCCCACGAGCCATTTAAAATAACTTTCCATCAGCTTTCCAGTTTGCACGACATCGGGAGAGGGGGGTTAATTTTCTAAGAGTTTCCAGAAGTCTCAGTTATGTCATGTATGTGTCACATAAATGTATAGTGCAGGAAATAGCTGGATTTCAACACCTAAAATTAAAAATTTTCCAGGGTAGCATTCCCCTTAGCAGCCTGAAGGAAAACATCCTCTCCTTTCACTCCTGGAGGTTGGCATTAGGTGAGAAATCCTACCAGAGACACGAGGTCCTCACGGTGTGGATCTCCTGTGGTGTTAAGGGCTCTCTTTGCCTGCACACACATTCACCCTACAATAGCCAATAACATTTATAATCATCATTATAATACATATTATTATATACAAACAGACCTCCTAATAGTAAAAAATAATAGCAAGTAAATAATTCCAATTAAACAGCAGTTTCTCTGCCCTGGGAAATTGAAATTATGACAATTCTGTAAATGTGTTTGTGGTTTTACCAATCCCCAAGTCTGCTCAAAAATCAGAATTTCTGTTCCACTGCCTGATTTGGTTGGTTCAGCCCCAAATTGCACCCGGACAGGTAGTGATTCCCCGTGTCCTCTCAGAGCCAGGTGTCCTGCCCAGGCCCTGCCCCAGCTGCTCTCACAGCAGCAAAGCCCAGGCACATCCTCAGGGACACATTCCAGGTCAGGAGGTGGCTCCCAGGCAGTAAACATGAATTACTCCTGAACTGAAATTTTTCCATTCCATTTGAGAAATGAAACGTTTCACTAACCCCCGACACTGGCCTGTTTCTCCTGATGGGAATTTGTTTTTTAATCAAAGTTCTGATTTTGTGGGAAACATGTTTTTTTTTTTCCTCCCGAAACCCCTTCAGCAGTAAATCCTTGGCAAGCTCTGCTGCTGTTATAGCAGGGCCACATTTGACTGGTTTTAAAAGATGCCACAGCCCTGGGAACACCACATGGCATCCACAGCACCACGTGTGCTCCAGCACTGTGGAAAGGCTGACAAGAGCCTGGGAGCCTGGTGTGAAAATCCATTGTTTTATTAAATGTAAGTGTCTGCCAGACCATGTTTGCTCCTGCTCAGGGATGGGTCTGACTGGCAGTGGACACACGCAGGGGCTTGAAGGATAAGAGGCATAAGTAGCACAACACACCTTCATTGCTCAGTCGAGCATAGGACAGAAAATATATGTATTTTGCAAGAAAGGCATGTTTTTTTGCACAAAAAAGAGTCTCTGTGTTGCAGACAGTTGAGATGGTTGAAGGTTCACAGCTCCCCTGGATGGGTTTTGGCTTTGGGGCTGGGCACTGTCAGTGTTCACTGAGATGCAAAAACACCTCATGTTCTGACAGCCCCTTCTGCTGCTCATCTGAATTTCATGTGGGCTCCAGGCTGTGCCACACTCACTTCCAGGTAAAATTCCTGCTCATTCCTCTCATTTACAAATACAGCAAAGGTGGCCATGCACAATTTAACTGCTCTGCCTCAAGTCCCTGGTTTGTTATGTGACATTTTCCAGCCTTTTCTAAATAAATCCCATGATTTTTTATTTTTTTTTCCCCAGAAATCATTCCTCACTTAACCACTGACAGCACAGACTAACCTTTACCTGAAAGATAACCCCTGAACCCGGTTTAGATCAGGGATGGGGAAATGTAGACACTCTTGTACTCTCCCTGTGGCTACAGATGCCCCCAAATGGTTTTTCTCCCAGGTGGAAAAGCTGAAGCACAGCAAATCACCCAATTTCATGTCTGTATTCAGGGATGGAGTGTTCAAGGCGTGATCTCTGAAGGGAAACCAGGAGCACCAGGGCAGCGGTGCCTCTGGGCTCTGCACACCTCCAGCACCTCAGCCCCAGGATGGATTCCCAAAACAGGCACCGGTTTGGCTCAGTTCAGCCCCAAACCTCCCCCATTTAACAGCTCCGGGGGCCAGCAGGACACCCGAAATCCCAGCCGGCCCACGATGAGCCCTTAGGGACAGACACATCCCAGAGGTTGGAACTCCCAGCTGCGAGATTTGCGATGGAAAAGGGAGAAATGAAGGCACCAAAGGTGCTGCCTCCTCTCCCAGCAGCGAATCCCAGCGCCGGTGCAGGATGGTGCAGCCCTTTCCTCCCGCACCGGGTCCGGGCGATCCCGCACAGCGAGGGGGGAAACACACGCACTGTTATTCCCGGTAATAAGATGCCTGTCAACATATAAACCAATTAGGTGCAGCTTTTGTGTTCGTAATAAGGCTGGGCAAAATGCTTTCTGTGAGCAAGTGCTTTCAAGTGAAAAATAGCTTCTGAAAGAATCTGACAGTTTGCACATGAGGTTTCAGTTTGCTCGGGGTTTGGGGTTTGGTGTTGTTTTTTTTTTTTTCAAATTCAAGTAATGAAAATTCTCACATTGTTTCAAACCAAGAAACTGCGTCTCAGTTTTCAACAATCCTTCTCTCTCACACACACTCCATTGCTTTTAGCTTTTTCCCCATTCTGTCTCCTTTTTTTTTTTTTATAATTACAGCAGAAAGATGGAAAAAAGGGAAGAAAGGAAAATCCATGTTTGAAAGGAAAACACTGGAAACAATTATTTTCTTTATTTTAGTCACATGAACTTCTTTCTAACTAACATTTTTTTGTGTTTCCATGCATTAGCAAACAAGACCCACATTTTGGGATGAGAAGTATTAATCATTCTAGTCTCAGTTTTTCAAATTGCCAGTTAAGCCCTGGAAGCACAGACTAGCCTTTACCTTAAAGATTAACCCCGGATTCTGGCTTAAATCAGGGATGGGGAAACGTAGGCACTCTTGTTCTTTTTTCTGTGGCTACAGATGCCCCCAAACTCTTTTTATTCCATGTATAAAAGCTGAAGAACTGCAAATTTATTCCATATATGATATAATTTCTGAGAGGACCTTAATAACTCCTGTTTAAATGGAAGCATTACCCAAGTTTTGGTTTTGGACTTCAATCACCAATTGAGACAGTGTGATTTAAATTAACAAAACCCCATAGATGCTCCCCAAAATAAGGACCCAGCAGCCCTGGCTGGGTTCCCCTGTCCAGGTAGGGAAGGTCCCAGAGAGTGATTCAAACCTCATTCCAGCCCTGCAGCTGCAAAGGCTAATTGTAGTTTGTTACTGAAAACACAAGAATTGCAGATATTGGGAGTCATTCCCATCTTGGAGAGCCGTGGGATCTGTGCTGCAAACAGCCAGTGCAGCAGGATCACGATGGGAAGCAGGAGCCACAGGGGAAGCAGCAGTTGCACAAAACTGCTTGTCCAGAGCCCTGTTTGCACAGCTCAGAGATGAAATACAGCATCTCAATTTGGCTGGCAAAGCACCAAGAGTCTCCTCCTCCCTGGGATGCTGCAGGTGGCCCTAAACCATCACACAGCATCTCGAAATAACTCCAGAGCGTAAATCACTGAGTACATCTGAGCCATCTGTGCTGCTACAAAGGAGTCAGCAGGATTGCTGGGGTTGTAACCACAGCATCAGCACTGCCCTGGGCTTTTCCAGGCTGCCTGGATACCCACAGCTATTTGTGCAATGCGGGACTGGCAGGAAAAGGAGACGGGGATAGGAGGAAAAAGCAACTCGTGCTTTTTTTACCCAGGGAGGAGCGGAGAGCTATTCTGTAATCAAAGGCAAAATCAGCCCCCTGGCACCTGCAATCCCCTTTCAATAGATTCATAAGTTGCAGAGGCACTTTTACTGTGAATAGCTGGTTTGTTTTAGAGATGGATCAGTTTAGGGAGGGAATTGGCAGGAATGCCTTGCACCAGGATCTGTCCCCACGTGTTCCCTGCAGAGCAATTCCAGCACCCGGTGGGCTCTGTGTGTTCACTCCAGGGCCCACCTGTCACAGCTGAAGGGGTTTTGTTCCACCTTCCAGGATGAAAAACTTGGGGGGAGGGAGATATGAAACCTACCCAAATGTTTAAAGGGAAGGAAAACCCTCCCGTCACAAGAAATAGCAAAGCTCTCCACATGTGCAAAAGCCATTTCCAGAAACAAGTGCAATCCAGTTCCCTCTTTATAAAACAACAGTGAGGAAGGAGATACAATGACAACAGCACAGGAAAACAAGAGGAGACAGAGCACTTGGAATCATGTTTGATGTTTGGAGGCAAAGGTGTCTTCAGGTGGAAAGTGCTCACAGTCCTGCAGTTTGTAGGACTGTGAGTAATTTTGCCCAGTACCTGCAGCCTTTGCCTCCCACTGCAGGAGGAGCCTGACAAGCATCATTTAGGCTGCAAATTCAAAGTATCCACCTATGCACGACCAGCAGAGCACAACCAGACACAGCAATTCTTGCTCAGGATCCTCACAGCAAGATTTTTCCATTTTGTGTGAAGCAAGAGCAGGTGGAGTAGAGAGACCAAGGGGCTGAGAACAATATGTACCTATGCATGTGAACAAATAGATTCCAATTGGAAAAAAAAAAAGGGATCTGTAAAGCTTTTCACGGCATGAAGGACCTGGGGAATTCCCAAGGGCTGCTTGGAAATCCAAAGTGTTGTATTTTGAAATGGACACAGACCTTGGTGGGAAGTGGGGGAGCAGACAGTAATGGTTTAATAGACTGTGGAATGGCTATAAAAAAAAAAGGGGGGGGAAGAAAAAGCAGATGGCAGCCCCTTCACAGGAGCCATAAAATTTCATGGTGTATTTTCTATCCATGGCTTCACTGTAATTCAAGCCTTGGGGGCCAACTTTCTCTGGTAGTGGTTACTGAGGGGCCTTGGAGGGCAGGAGTAACAAAGGGTGGACACTGCTTGGGCCCACTGACCAAATGCTCCTTCTTGGACTGGAACGGGAAATAAAAGGGGAATTGTTTCAGAGAAACACCTGGGAGAATTCCTGAATGCAGCCTCGAAGTGCCAGGTCAGAGTCCACAAAAGGAAAACCAAAAACGTCCAAGGAAACAGAAATAGAAAAGGGTCTTTTTGTATCTGCAGACAGAAAACAAAGCTCACAGAAGATCTGCTGTCTCTCAACACACTCCTCATCTTGCATGAAAAGCATTTAAATTTCCACGGTTGTGTCCTGTCTGGGACTGGGCTCCTGGGAAGGGCACAGGGTCAGGCCAGGACTGTGTCTGTCTTACAGGCAAACCTCTCCAACTTCCACCTTTCATTACAACTGAGCTTAGACACTGCTCTGTCACAGAATGGTTTGGTTGGAAAGGACCTTAAAGCTCCTCTCATTCCAACGCCCCACCATGGGCAGGGACACCTTCCCCTATCCCAGGATTCTCATACAGGTACCTGCTCTAAACTTGATCTAAACAAGGCCCAACTCAAGATCACATCTAGATTTGACTTTGCCTTGTTACCATGTAAGATTTGAACCAAGTTACCAAGAAGGAATTCAAACAGGTTAGTTATAAAAATTAAGACCTTTCCTGTGAGAGGGGGAGGCCCTGGCACAGGGTGCCCAGAGAAGCTGTGGCTGCTCCATCCCTGGAAGTGTCCAAGGCCAGGTTGGAGCAACCTGGGATAGTGGGAGGTGTCCCTGCCCATGGCAGGGGGGGGATGAGATGAGCTTTAAGGTTCCTTCCAACTCAGGCCATTCTGTGGTTCTGTGCCCTCACAGTTACCCTGGCCCTGTGTCACTCACTTGCCACCTCTTGCAGATACAGGAGAATGTCACCAACCCCAGAACTGCAACACACCTGCTGCTATTTCATCCCCTCCTTCTACCCAGCCCACGGTCATTTGGGATATGAATATAACAAAAGTGATTAAATGTTAATCTGTCCATGATATATAAATAAAACAGAGCAATTACCATAGTGGAAGAAAAAAGGGGAGGAATTATTTTAATTTGATCTATCTTGCAAATATGTTTTGACATTACAGTTCAAAGATTAAGCATTCCACACCCATTAGAGATAAAAAGCAATAATTAGAAATGAATGCAATGAAAACTCAATTTTCCTTCCACCTGTTTCCCACTGGAACAATTGCTGTGTGGAGCATAAGGAGAGAAGGAAAGGGAAAAATATCAGCCTTGAGAAGATGTGTGTTTCAGTTCCATTAATTCTAATTATTCCACGATTTTTCTGTAATAGATTTGCAAAACTATTTTCTTTCAAATGATAACAAAACAGGTTGGAAGATGAGAAATAGTTTCTCAACCATTAACGATTTTTTTAGAAAAAACATAATTTTAAAAACTCATCACTATGAACAATTCTCTGTCAGATGCATTTCAGGATCTTCACACAGATGTTTGGACTCTGTGGTGAAACGTGTGTATGTGGGGTTGAAATCTTTTCTTTTGGGGTCAATAATGCAAAGTTTATGGTAGAAGACAATCAGTCTCAGGGGCTGCAAATGGCCAGTGTTACACAAACCTGGGGTAACACTGAGGAGTTCAGCTCCCAGAGCAGGAGTGGTGCATCCTCATTACACACACAAAAACCTGCAGAATCCGAGTAAAATCAAGCCAGTCCATATGTCCAAGTATTACACAGGGATGTGGATATCAGCAGAGGGAACACATGAAGGATGCTGAGGGCACAGAAGTGTCCTGGAGTGTGTTTTTGTGTGTTTGTCTGTGTTTGAATCCCCCTTTCTCTGGCAAATCCACTCTCCAGCCCCGTGCCTGGATATCCCTCCCTGCCCCAGTGCCACGGCTCCTGCCACCAGTACAGCCCAGTCCTGAAAGGCCTTTCCAGGGAGGAAGAAAAATACTGGAAACCTGGTGATTTGGGGGATAACAGAGAAGGAAGCAGGGTGAGGGAGTGTGAGCCCTCTGCCTGCATGAGGAATTAGAGCAACTGGAGATGCAGGGAGTGAAGGAAACTGGTGCTCTCTGTTAGGAGTCCAACATTTCAAAGCACTCAGACTCTAAAATTAGGCAGTAGAAAAAAAAAAAAAGCTTTTCTTATCATTATACTTTTGGCACAAGACAAAATGGCCCATTTTCTCACTGAGGTGCAAAGAGGAAGGAATGAGGAGTAGCAAAAAGATTTTCTCCCTCTTGGTACATCACTGGGACCCTTTATGGCTAAAGAACTGAACCCCAGAGGTGCCATCACTCAGCAAATTACTTATTTCAGCTATTTCTTTACAAAGATCTCACAGGTGCACATCATTGGCAGGGCACCAAAAGTCTATTTTTTCCATTTCTAAGCTCTCAGGATCTATAAGAATGAAACAAGTGGGATTCCCACTGGTAGGAGCTGGCACCATCCCTCCTGACCATGGGTTTGGAGAAGGCTCTGCCTCTGTGTACAAGCCAGCAGCAACATTTCCCACTAATGAGCAATTCCTAAGGATGGTTAAAGAGAAGTCAAGATCTTTTTTCCTGCAATTTTGTGCCCTCCTGCCTCTTAATTTCTTACTTTACCTTCTTTAAAAGAGGAAATTTTCCACCAAAAGACATAAAAACCTGTGGCTATTGTTATATATTTCCAGTAAATTACAAGGAAATACAAAATCTGGCAACAGACCAGATGGCATCATCTTGTCTTCACCCTCAGTGATCTTTGCCCTGTTGTCATCAGCATTTTAGGTCTCTCTCAGCTCTTTCCAGGGGGTCCCTCCATGGTAACACCCCAAAAGAGCCCCCAGGACCCTCCTCTGACACAGGGCAACTGGGAAGATGAAACGTGAAATGTTCCAAAGAGACCAAAGGAAGCATTTCTAATGTGAGTAATTATCCTGTGGCGCTTCCTGCCATGCGATACAAGAGAAGCAAATAATGCAGAATAATTCCTCAAAGACTCAGTTACTGAGTTGAATAACAGCATCAGCTGCAGTTTCGCTGCCTGGGTCTCGTACTATGAAGGTTCCTGGTCCTTGTGCTTCCAACTAATCCCCTGCTGGGATCAGAAAAGCAAACAATATCTCGGTATCAGTGACACTCACAGCTTCAGGTAATAAGTAGGGCTCAGGCATTGCCTAGGAAGGAGATGAATCATTATTTTTGCACTCACTTTTCCAATGGACTGCTCTAGTTTTCCCATGCTGACTGGAGGAAGCCTGTCTCTAACGGGGATGCCTCTCCTTTGCCTAAAGCCAACTGCTTAGAACTCTAAAGCACTTAGAAGTATAAGGAACTTGCACTTCCTAACAAGCCACCACCTCTGGCTGCAGGGAGGGTCCAATTCCTGTTTGTCACCTGCCAGCACCTCCCGGGCGTGTTCAAGTGGCTTCACACCACAATTTTTTGGGTGCTGAGCATCTCTGTCCCAGCCCCTGCAGAGAGCACGTTTTTGAGAGCCAGCCATCCCTGCTCATGAGGATGAAGGACGATTTTGTCCCGCCCTGGGCTGGGAGGAGCTGCTGTTTTCACGCTCAGGTTGGCACAAGGCTCCTCCCCGGGGCAGGTGCCGGGGCCACCGGGCCGTGTGTCATTAGGAAGCAGCTATTTCATGTCCTTACACAGTAACCTCGACGCTGCTACACAAGTAAATGATGAAGTTACACATTAGGTCGTAACATTTCGGGACCCATTAGGAACAAAAGTGCCTTTGTGAACATGCAGGTTACTGAATAACCTCCTCCAGCCCCATAAAAAGCAGTGAGTGGGATTGAGCTTTTTTCTTCTTTTCTAAAACAAAATCTGGTTTATATGCAAGTCTTGAGGCTCCTTCTTGTGTCTTCATAGTTCTCTTGTCTTGCTCTCAGCCATTCTCAGAGCAGGATTTCAGTAGGACTGAGCCCTAAACCAGCTTTTGGGTCCCACAACAAAAAGATCTGAGATTCTGCTGTGTGGAGTAGGAGCAATAGTGCCCTTGAAACGTTCAATCCCACCCATCTCTGGTGCATTACACCTGCTCCATGCTGCCCTAGGGGTGAATTGGAAAACAAGTCAGAGGGGTTTTTTTTCCAAAAAAAAGCAGAACCACCTTGTGGAGAGAGGAAAGGAAGAGAAGGAGGAAGAAAATAACAACCCATGTGTACATGTAGTCATGCTGCTGCTCATCTGCTGACATGAGACATCCTAGTTAACAACCCTGAGGTCAAAACGTGACCTTCTTCCAGTGCACAGTGGTTGGGTGGATTCAATCATACGAGTGATATCGGGGCACTGGGCAGTCACTGACTGGTGCACACAACCCCTCAGCCCCTTCCTGCCCTCCGAGGACATCACTGTTCAGGGACTTGACATGACTATTTATCACAAGAACATTTCTCAATCACCTGTGAAGCCACTGGAGGGGAGCCAGAGCTGCTGTAAGTAGCAGACTCTGACCCTGCCCAGCACATCCGAATGTTTGGAGGCTGCTCGTTGTTCCTGCTGCTTTCCCATCTGCCATCTCCTCTGGGCTACTCTTTCCCAGTTTTCCTCCTCTTTGCGATAGATTTTTTATGGATTAGTCGTAACAGAGACACCAGAGTGCAGCGAGTGCTGGTCCCTCCACCTCATTATTGACTGTTTTTTGTTTTCTGCAGCACTTTCTCACACAGACCCAGCCTGTGCCTTAAACCCAAGTGTGACAGGGAGCCCTGGGACTGGCAGGAGCAACCTGAGCTGGAATTCTGTCCCTCTGAAAGAGCTGGTCAAGGAAACTGAAACAACACAGCTCCTGCTCTTGTGCTGAACTGAACTGATGTCAGGTTCTAGCAGCAACCCCTGGTTTCACACAGAGCCAGCTGGGTCTTCTCTCCCTTCTGCTGAGCTTTCCTCCTGGAAACCTCCCCTACACAGAGCCCTGGGAACTCAAAAGCAACAGCTCTGTGCTTTTTGACCCTCGTTTCCTCCTCTGAGCCAAAGAGAGCGATTCTCTCATAACCAGACTTCCCAGACCTTGCACTTGAAGGAGCATTAATGTTTCTGTAACTCTAATTATGTTACTGGCATTTCCCACCGTCTGCACTGGGGACTGTGCTGGGCAATGCTGGGCTGCTCAGGCTGTGAGACCCAGGCAAGACCCAGAGGCACTTCTGTCGTCAAAGACTCACCCAAAATCACAGCAAAGGCAGGAGCAAAGTCAGCATAAGAGCTCCCATCTCACAATTCCCAAAGTAGCAGCCTCACCGCTGGATAATGCACTTGAAAGCACATCTATAAATAAACCTAGGCCTTATATAAACCCAATTAGAATACACTAGCAAATTATTCAAGGAGGCTGGCAGACACATTCTTTACCTCAGGTGTCAGCCACGGGAGAGTGTTTTGGGGTTTGCATTACAGGGAAGGCTTTGTGACTTTGAGTTATATTGCACTTAGCCTGTAAGTGAAACAATAACAGCTTGGTCTATGGAGATAACACCCCAGATCAGCTCCCTCCAATAAATTAGTGAAACATTCCACTCCCCAGCCCTGCAGTCTCACACCTCTAAATATCAACACAAACTCCAAGGGTTTGATGGAAAAAATGGTGTTAAGTCTCATGGTGTTTGAGGAATTTCCCAATATGCACTAAATTAACTTTCTGGCTGCACTAAACAGAATGGTTGAAACCAGCCCCATCTGAGACAGATGCAGGGGGAGAGATCCAAGCAGCTGTTTTGCACATGAAATCAGATTGAGATTAACACTTAACCTTGGAGTTCTCACTCTGGGGGTAAAATACAGCTTCAGGGA
The DNA here is from genome assembly GCA_013390005.1 of Calyptomena viridis. NCBI lineage: Eukaryota > Metazoa > Chordata > Aves > Passeriformes > Eurylaimidae > Calyptomena > Calyptomena viridis. The sequence continues at coordinate 335,277 of WEIV01025120.1, read as the reverse complement.
CCCCCCTGTTTAAAAATACCTCTACTTTCTCCAGTGGACTTGGATGAATTGGGAATTGGAGATCTCCAGGCCATGAGATGTCAAAGAATAAAGATCTCTCTCCAAAAGCAAAACCATTGACTTTCATTCATCCACTTTGTTTCTTCTGGCTTGGCATTTTAAGGATTTGGCCCAAATTATGAAGGTCTAGTTCATCAGATTCAACGGAACAAAACCACTCACTGCTGCAAGATGACCAAGGCAGCACAAAACACGACAGAAGGACAAGGATAAAACAAGGATAGAAGTGAAGTTTTGTACAAGTGATGTCTCTTAGTGGGGAGAGGTGGAAGAAAAGGAAGGTTTTCATGAATACAACATAAGGAAAACTTGTGCACTGGGAGGATCGACCACGCTTTGTTCCCTTTTATTGGGTTTTATACAAATTCAAAATCCTGGAGGAGAGAAGGAGCAGTCCAAGTGCTGATGTGGATAAAATGGATCAGGATTCCCTGAATACTGGCCTCTTTTACCCCTTCCCTGGTTAAAGGAGGGCCTGAGCACTGCAGTAAGCAGCCAGTGCATCCCATGAGGTCTGGCAGCTCTTCCCAGAGGATTCAGCTCATTTAGGCCACTCGGCAGATAACACGAGTTTGTTTGGGGAAAGGCAAAGCAATCTGTCCATAAGGATTTCTCACGCTTCATATGCCAAGCCCTGGCCAAGGAAATACAACATTAACTACATCAAAAGAAATTGTTGAATGAATAAATTATAAAAGCATTCAGGGTACCTATCTGGGGTATTATTTTCCACGCTGGTGCCGGGTAGGTTAAAGGAGCATGTTTTGCTGTTATTGCATTCCCAGCTCTCTTTGCAGGGACTCGGCATTGCTGTGAAAGTGAGACTATGGACACGAGCTCCTGCCAGCACAGCAGGACCAGGCACAGGATTTCCTAATGTCACCTCATCTCCAAGCACTTCCCTTCAGAGAAAGGCAGCACACGCTGATCCCAGGCAGAACAAGAGGAAGAAGAGCCCTCCAGACAAAGCCAGACATGAGGCCATGGAAATAAGTCCCTAAACTGCAATTTCACAGCCCCACGCTGCCTGGGAAGCTCCATCCTCCTCCTCCTCACTGGAGCCACACAGCTCAGTAAGAACATCTTCCTCAGCCACCATCCACCACCCAGAGACACAGAGCTCTTCATAGGAGCACTTAGGTACCAATCCACACCAGAGGATTTCAAAAAGCTTTGCAAACATTAGACAATTAAGCCTTTCTACCCTTGTGTGGATGGGCTGAGCATTATCCATCACAGTTTCTCAGCGTGGAAAGAAAAGGAGGGAGTAATTAAGTACTTTATCTAATATTACACAGAAATCCTACAAGAGAATTAGGATTATCACACAGATCTCTGGATTACCAGCCTTTTTATATGCAATTTATTCCTGATCAAAACCATACAATCCACTTCAGGGCTCTGCTCATGGGAAGGTTTCTATCCAGGTACTGTTCACACAGTTGCATTTTTCTAATGGGTAATAATGAAAAAGAAAGAAAAAGAGAAAGGAAAGAATAAAGGAGCCAGCTACCATTTCAACTGTGCTTTTCTGCTAAGAACAGTCATTGAGGAAATTCCAAATCAAAGTTTCCTAAATATTAAAGGGAGGAGTACCCAAAAGTCTTGCTGTTAATCCCAGAATTACCTCCTTTGCAGACACCCAAGCTCCATTCATGGAGCAGCAGGGCAAAATCCCGACTTCATAAAATTACAGGATCACTGCCATTCCCATCCATGGGGCCAAGATGGTTAGTGGGTGAATGCTGTTGCTTTTGGCATGATAGATCTCCCTGGGTCACTATAAATTATTATAAACCGATATTAATTTTGGCCTTTTACCCAGAGAAATAAAAGCTTGCTTGGGACTAGAGCCTACCCACATGTAGACAGGCTACAAGCTTCTACCAGGGGGGAAAAAGCAGCTCAGAGCCAGAGGCAAAAACGTAGCTCTGCTGCTGCCTCACAGCAAATTCAGAGTCCTCATCACAAAAGATTTTAATTTGGCCCCTGCTGTACAAGCACAGCCCCTCTTTGGCCAATCTCCCCAGGCAAGGCAGTAAATTACACATCCCTGCCTCTGGCCCCTCTGGTCCCCTGTCCATATGTCACCTCAGAGCTGGTTACCAGGGCTTGGGGACCCCCAGCCTGGGTGTCCCCCAGCTCCCCCAGCCAGCAGGGTGGGTGATTCCAAGGTATATCATCCCAGCTACCTCCCAGAGGTGTTATTTGCCATCTGGAGCTGGGCAGACATTTCCAATGAGTGCATTATCCATCAAAAAGCAGTTTTCTGCAAATTGAAATTGTTTAAATTTGAAGTATATCTTGTTTGGAAAAAAAAAATCAATTAAATTATTGGTGTTTGCATATCAAAATACTTCAGTTTTCTTTTGAAACAGTGTTCTTATTTTTGAAGTGAGAACAATCTTCATTTACAGAGAGAATCTGAAAGAATTAAACACTTAAATCCAAAAGAATATTTTCTGACTGACTCAGGACCAGTCAAAAGGAAAAACAAAATCCCCAGATCAAATCCATGGCAATCATTTCCCTCTCTCCATGCCCAAAAAATTCAGATCAATCCAATCCAGCTTTAGCAAGTCCCACTAAAACCAAACCCAGTGAGACAGTTGTGCAATAGGAGGGATACAAATGCTCCCATTCCCTTCTCTCTGGGTCTACGTGGTCCAAAACATACTTGAGCCTGAGTTTTGGGGGAACCCAAGGTTTCACTCTGAGCTAATTTACACAATGGTTGCACAAGGGGGTGACATTTATTCTCTAAGCCTTTCTTTACCCTAAAGTTGCCCCCTCTCCCTGCTTTTCCACCCCCAAACCAAGTTTGCAAGGACCTGCAGATGTGCCAACAGCTGGGCTTCCCTGAGAGCCATTGTGGGCCTGGCAAAGCCCAGCCTGAACCAGCACCCTGGGCCAAGCTTTCCTAGTGCTCAGGGATCCATCCCTGCAGAGAGGCTCTAGGACAGGGAGTGGAAGTGTATCACAACCACAGTCTGAGCCTTTTTTCTTCTTTAAATGTGTCTATGAAATGAAATCATTTTGACTCCAGGCTGTTTACAGCTGTCACATCTGAAATGGATTTTGCCACTTTGGTGTCAGAAGGCTGGGTCTGCAAAAAGAGACATAACATGAAAATCCCTCATGATAAGGAGCCAAATCTTTTGTAAATTGAGCCATGGTGTCTTTGGGGGTGTGACATTCATATAATTCTCTTACTGCCACGCTTGGGCAGAAACACTCCCCACCTAGCAAGGGATCATAGGAGAAAGGTAATAACCACACAACAAAGAGCCCCAGAAACAAATAACGCCGAGCTTTTGAAGGGACTGAGTTTTGGAGTATTTACATTTCAATGGGATGGAAAGCACAGTTTCTCAAGTACGCCTTGCCAAACTCTCTGAAACACCCTTTTCTTTCTGTTTGATTAATCATTTCATGCTTAGAGTCTCTTAAAATACTGCTACTTCTAGAGAGCAGATAAATGCACATCCCCTCAGACAAATGACAAGCCTTAAGGCTCTGCTCTACTTTGCTCTTTTCCTCTTCCAGCTACTTCAGCTCCTAAATCAGCAAATACACAGCACAGCTTTTCTGCCTGTGTAAGAAAGCTGGTGGATTTGCACAACTAAAGAACTGCTGCAGGTTCCCCCGCCCCAAGCAGGGCTGAGAAATTACAAAAGCCAATCTAATAAAAAGGTGATTTTTTGCAAGCATTCAACGTGATTAAAAACCAGCCAATTAAGTTTCTGATTCAATATAAAACCTGAATGTTTCCAAATGTGTAAAACACTTGACACCAGCCTGACATCTGCCCTTTCCCTGCAACTTTCCATATGGAAAAGAGATCTACCTGCCATCTCCAGGCTGCTTTGCTGCAAAGGAGTTTGGACTGAGCTAAACTGGATTTGCCAGCAAAGTCTTTGCCTTTAACACAAGTCCTAAATGCAAACACGTTTTGCTCTTCCACAGCTCCTAAAGCTGCTTTATAGCACATAAAAATGGCTCAGACAATTATCTGTGTGACAGTGGCAGCAGGAGATGCTGTTTAGAACCTGATCCTTTGTACCCACCGAGCACCCACAGCTGCTCAGTGTGGGATTCTGGAGTCACATCTCTGCCCAGTCATTTTAGTGTCCACTTATTGAGCTGTTGGGCATGACTTCTGAAAATTCCCCTTTGAATCTGCTGATTTGCCACCTTCATTATTCTGCAAACCTCTCCCATATTGCTTGTCAGAATTCTCATCTCCAAACTGAAGAGTCGTGGCCACAGGAAGCAGCTTTTCCATCCCCATTTTAGTGCAATACCTTCTCCAGCTACACCACGGTACTCACAGGGTTTATTTGACTTCATTTCAGGACTGGTTACAATAGATGAGACTGGGCAAAGTGCAATTTGAGCAAATCTGCTGGGAAGGGGCCCAAGCACCACAAGAACTGTGCTGGTACATCCTCAGTGCACAGTGAGGAGCTCAAGGAGACCAGCCCAGGTCCCGAATGTTGGGAAGTTTCCTTATTCAAATGCTGCTTTTTTCTGAGCCCATTTTTCAGCAGCACAAAGTCCTCCACACACAGGAAGACCCTCCTGTGTTCTTCCCAATCCCAGAGTTTGGTCCTGCTCCATCCCAGCTCCGTGCTGGGTTGCACAGGGTGGACATGCCCACCACAAATGCTGGAGCCTCTGGCTCTTCTCCCCTCAAAGAGAGGGAAAGGTGCTGTGTCACAAACAACTGGCAGCTTTAAAGCTGACTGACATGTTTTTGAACCTCAAGGGAAGCTGAAACTTGGTTCAAATTTCATTTTAAGTGATCACTCCTCATTCCTAGGGCTCACATACATCAGTGTCACAGGAGAGGGAATATATTATGTCTGTATTCAATGACCACACATTCAAGAAGTATGAAATACTTTTCATGTTCCTCTTGCAAATATACAAAGCTAATGATCAGCAAATGGGGAGGTTTCACATAAAAAAAACATCCAAAGCTTTTTAAATATCAAGTGCAGGAGTAGTCTTGAAAACAAAGGAAATAAAATTCAGGTTAAGAGGAGAAAGTGGATAAACACACCAAACTACAAACCAAAACTGATGTTTTGGCCTTGCAGGGAGGGTGGAACACAGGCTGCACTTCTGGAGAGCTGAGCCCTTCATTCCTGCTAGGAAGTGTTTCAATGACCTCCATACAGTGGAAAAGGCTCTTCTCCCCCTGCTATTAACCAGATTAACTCATGACTCTGCACAAATATTCATTTGTAAAGCCCACAAGAACTGCTGATGTTTCTCAAGAATCCCTGTGGGATTTCAAGCCCTCAGCAGTGTGGACAGCAGGGTGTGAGCACTGCAAGTTACCAGGGAGCTGTGAAGAGGAAAAATTTCTGTAGGAAGCAGAAATCTTTCAACAGAAACACCATGAACTCCTGTTTCCTCCCATTTGCTCCTCCAGCAGCCTCCCTGCAGGTCTGCACCATGCTGGGGAGGTGGGACAAGAGGAGCACAGGAATCAATCACTCTTGCATGTGACACTCTGACATGGTCCAGGTCCTCCTATCCTTTTGTTAAGGGATTCTGGGCTGAGCAGAATTCCCTGGAGCCCTTGTAGCTCCAAGCAAAGGTGCATTTCTTTGACTTTTCTTAGTATAATTGCAGAGAGAAATTGCTTCAAAGTCTCTGTTGGAAGGGAATGAGAGAACACAAGTGGCAGATATTCATCCTATGGCCTAAATCCTGCCCACAAGATGCTCAGACAAAGGTATAATTTGGCTCTGAGAACTTCCCCTGGATGGGACCTTGCTGCTGGAGGATGAGGAGAGACATAAATGTATTCCTCCACCCTGGCCCGCTCCTGTAGCTCATCCCATGGGAACACACTTATCTCTGTCCTCCTTGGAGAAAAGAACAGGAGAAACAGGTCCAGCTTGATGTATTTTGTCTTGGACATCCAAGGAGTTGATACACCAAAGACAGCACAATTCTACTTTGTTTTTTAATGAGACCTTTTATTCAGCTCCCAAAAGATAGGTGAGAATTCTGTTTTATTTAAAAAAGCACAACAAACCAGAGCCATTTCTCCCTTCACTTTTGCTGCTTTGATCTTGGCTGAAATGATTACAAGAGTAACACGGGATGGAAACTTTAAAGGCCAAGCCAAAGGGAAGCAGTAGGGCTTTCCAAGGGTGCATTGGCCATCCCGTTTCAGAGGCACCAGATTCCTTGTGGGATGGGTGCTGGATCAATCCTCCCTGGCACAGCAGCCATCAGGGAGGGAGACACTGCAGCTCAAACTGAATATACAGAGCAGGCAAGACTTTTCTGCTAAAGAACTCCTGTAATATGTTATAATCACAACTACACTGCAGCCCGGTATTATTTTCATAATAAGCCTGTTTTATCCCATTTTTCATCCAGGTAAGCTCTAAAGGACTATTTCTCCCAGAGTAGTTTATCCCACTCTCAGGGAAAGCTCCTCTGTTTAACATCCACACTGCAGGTTAATAAATGCCATAGTGTCATTTCCTCCACTTGCTGGTTTTAGCAAATGTCAAAGGGCAACAACGTCGTAGCAGAAAGCAAGTGTTGAAAAGGGAAACAGCAGGGAGCAATAATCTCAGAAAGGTTTTACATCCCTCATCCAAATTCTTCTAGGTTTACTTCATATTCATGGCTATTTTAAAGAAAAGCTCTGATTTATTTTCATTGTTCAGTTCCATCATGTACTGAATATCAGCAAGCTGCTGGTGGAAACATCTACACTGAGATTTTTTTTTTAAATCTACATTTTTGAAAGTCTCGCCCTTTTCTAGAGTTGTACCAAAAATGGAGCAGAGAAGTGAGTTTGAATCACAATTTGTTAGAGAGATCCATCTGGCATTTCTTTTTAAAAAGCAAATCAAACAAAAAAACCCTGCTAACAATGACAAAATGCCTTTAAACTGCTACTTCAGGAGTATTGAAAAAAACACAGACTGAAACTATAATTCTCAGGTTACCATGAGATTTATATTGGGAACACTCGAACAAGTCTTCCTCCTCTGTCTGGCACTTCAGTCAAAATATTCATATTACTATTATTAATAATCATAAATAATATATAATAGGCTTTAATGAACCATTGTGCCCAAGTAATTCACTGTGTTTACCAAGAATAATGGTTGTACCAAAGAAATGTGCAATGTGATCATTTTGTGGAAGTTAAAAGGGCAGAGATGTCATCAAAATTGTACTTTTGCAAGATATATTTTAGGATTAATGCATTTGAATGACAAATCACTGGCCAAAGCCAGGCCAGTCCTCACACTGCAGGAATGAGCAGCCACAGCATCAGCCCCCACCTCCCACCATAGCCGACCCCACTCAGCCTTTCACCCACCACAAAGGCCTCCATCCTTTTGTAGGAGGATTCTGCATTTATGGAAGTGTTTTTACACAATAAAGGCTCTTTTGCTCTCAGTTTGGAAGCAAAAATCCAAGCAGGCAGTTCAAATCACTCAGCTGCACTCCCCACTCCCACGATGGAGCCCCACACAGAGCCTCTCTATGTATTTTGGAGGACCAAAACCCACCAGCATCAGCTGAAAGCTTTTAACAAGGATTTCAGCAGGAGATGAGCAGTGCTTGAATGGCAGCTGATTAGTCAGCAGAGAACAGAAAGAGATAAGGCTCTGCAGTGACCAACTGGCCCTGAAACAGGAGGAATCATAGAATCACAATCATAAAATATCTTGAGTTGGAAAGGACCTGAAAGATCATCTCCTTCCACACCCTGCGACGGGCAGAGATACTTTCCACTATCCCAGGTTGCTCCAATTCCCATCCAACCTGGCCTTGGACACTTCCAGGGATGGGGCAGCCACAGCTTCTCTGGGCACCCTGTGCCAGGGCCCCCCCACCCTCACAGGGAACAATCTTTTCCCAATATCCCATCCAACCCTGCTCTCTGCCAGTGTGAAGCCATTCCCCCTTGTCCTGACACTCCAGGCCCTTGTAGAAACGAGCCCAGGCCATGAGATTGCTCCACCCCAGCTATGGGAGAGCAGAGACAAATGGGTTCAACGTGATCTTCCACAAGGAATGGTTTTCCGCCCATTTCCCCCTTCCCCCTTTGTCCGGGGCTGCGGATGCGCTGCCGTTGGGAGCAGGGCCCACTGATGGATGCTGCCCTGACCTAACGGGAGCCAGACCTCCAGGCCTTGACCCATGCAGGTTCCAATTAGCCAAAATTAGTCAGCTGTGGCCAGGGTTTGTCTTCCTTGACACACCTAACTGTGTGAAAGCAACAGGCCCTTTCTCCACGATGCCCACGCAACCCTTTGTGGCCGTACCCCTTCCCCAGGGAGCCTCCCCCGGTTTTGTTTCTCCCTTCACGAGCAGTGCCAATCATTAAAGGCTCTGAGCAGCCCCATTATCATCCTGGGCAATCCTTAACTCATTAGGCTTTAAAGCTGTTGGAGTGAACTAAAAAAACCCAGACCAAGCGAATGCTTAGGCACGATAAAAGGACGTTAATGTTTTACCCCACCGACAATGCCTGAATCTGTAGGACAATTATTACGGATATTTCCATGGGTTTAGTGTTACTTTTTCCTGAAGTGAGGTCCTTTGCATGGCATCTAATTAAAAATAGAAGAGTTTAATCTGCAGCCAGCCTCAGAGGTGGATTTGAATTCTCCCACTGTGAACTTTCAAACATGGAAACACGGCTGTTTGCACCGATGGGATCCAATATCCTGCCTTTGCTGTGGACTTTTTACATTTTGGCAGCCTGCATGCCCAGGATTGTGCCAGACTGCAGCATTAATAATTCACTACCTGATCTGATCTTTCAGCAGGAAACACAAGTAAAGACGACATTAAGTGCTGCTTGGCTTCCCCTCCTCTGCCATTCTCCTGTTGTGTCTTCAGATTGTGCTTAATCTAATGGGAATTTAGTATTAAATTAACACAAAAAGTCACGTTCTGGGAGGGCAAAACCACATCTACCACTGAAGAGAGAAAGCTGGATTTCCTGCTGAGTTTACCTTTAAATCCAACATTTTAATTTTTGTTTGGATCTCTGTATGAAAAAGAAATGAAATGTGTTTAAATTGGAATGCAGGAGAGGACAGCAGAAATTTTAAACTTCTAATGAACGGCATATTAACACTTCTCCCTGATTGTGTGAAAAGGCAAATTACCTGTGAAGATGAGAGGACATTTTCCTTCTCGAGGGGAAGAGCTTCATTTTCTAGCAAGATTTGCAAGTTTTAGTTCTGCATTGCAGCAGAAGGAAAACCTCCTCGAGGAGAGAAAACTGCACCAAAACATTTTTATACAGTTGAAAATGGTCTGAGTCACTTCACCAGTGTCAGATAACAAACACCCAGCCCCACACTCAGCTGCACTTGCTCAACCAGGGGGTCGTGGACCAGACACTCCCAAAAGCTTTCTGCAGTGGCAAAGCTGAATCCTCGGCACTCAAAGTGACCTAAAAGCTTTAGCAAGCCACAAGTTTTCCCTTCTAAGGGCCTGAATTTTGGTACAAGTAAAAAAAACCACCCCCAAAAAAAAACCCCAAATCCTGGAAAATTGAGGAAGATAACCTCAATTTTAACAAAACACTTTCATGCAGATTGTTTTGTAGAACGTGCTGTTTTTCACGTAACCCTGTGTGCTTCCTACTTGATGCCTTAATTATTGCATCCTAAAAGCTATTAGAGGGAAAGGAAAATACTTTGCTTTCTCTTCCAAAATAGACTGTGCTGCTATTTTGCACTCATCCACTGCTCTGGTACTGTTATCACATTAACACTTAGAGATCCCAGGCAAGGTCAATGCCTTTGTCTGTCAGCCTTTGTACAGTCAGGAGACAGTCCTTGCCCCAAAGACCTTAAAATATAAATAGATAAGACAGACAAAGGGAGAAAGAAAGGGAACATTTCTATCCTCATCACAAATAGGAAACGGGAAGATAAAATGGTTTGCTGGAGGTCAGTGACACAGAGCTGGGGAAAGAACACTCTCAAGCCTCTGTCAAGTGTCTTTAACCACGAAGCTGGCCAAAAAAAGCCTGTATTTCCTCCAGCATTTCATCCAGACCCCTGCAGAGATGCCCAGAAAAGGGGCTGTAAGGAATCAGAGCAGAATTTCAGAGAGGCTTAGCTTCCAAGAGGAACTTCTGAAAGGACATAGCAGGAACAGCAGAAGTTTCACCACATCCAAGTCCTAAAGCAGAGACCAAAAATCCCAAGCCTGGACTCCACTGCTAAGAACACACAAGTTGAGGAAAGCAGGCAGGGCTTGCTCCTCAGTGTCCATGTCAGCAGAGAAAAATGGGATGTCATGGTCAAAACTTCACTCTCCAAGAAATAAGGGCAAGAAAAATTGAGGACAGAAGGGGAGGATGCAAGAGCCTAAATGGATCTGTCTTTGGTGTGTTTGTGGCAGCAGAAGGATGTGGAGAAGATGCCTGGTTTAGTTCCATATGCTCCAGAAAGATTGATACATCAAAAAAGACAGTGAGACCTGTTTTGGACAAAATCAAAAGAACTGAAGGACTGAGGTCATGATTACCCTTCTCACTGCTATAGGATGTGGGGGACAAAAAACAAAGGCCAAAAAAAAAAAGCAAACCCTACACCATAAGCCATTTCACAGAAGAATTTGCACTTCAGCCCCATTTAGTGGCGGGTGAATTCCCTGTCATCTGAGATTTCCCACTCTTTATTCATATTTCTCCTTGTTGTCAGGAAGGATGTGAGAGAAGGAGCTCTCCCTTTCTCCCTGACAAGCTTTATGTCCCAGCACATCTGGGGGCAGCTGGCTCTGTGATTAACTGTGCACGGTGTGGTGGCTCTTAGCCCTGACTACGACATGCCAAGCAGGTAATGTTAGAAGTCTTATGCTGAAACAGAATTTCAGAGTCTGTTTAGTTAACCTAGGTTAAGTTCTGCAGTTTCTCTCTGCTTTCTCTGCCTTCCCCCAAGCATAACTGGTCACAGGAATCTGCATTTTGGGGTTTTTTTTGAGGCCTTTGTCTTGCTTGTGTTAGACCACAGCAGGGACATCTATAGTGACACAGAAACTAAACAGCAGTGCAGAGAAAACAAGCTGCATCTGTATCACCAACAGCTTTCAACAAGGGATTTGTGCTCAGCCTTGTTGCAAGACTGTTCTGACCCAAGGAAAGGAGATTTATTTGGGGGTTGGAGTGCAAGAAAGCATCCTGGTCCACACAGCCACAAGAAGAGCTGGGCCCAGCTCAGCTCTGGGTTGCTCCCTGGCCCACAAGTGGTGCTGGGGTTTGTCACAGCCATGAGTGAAAGAGCAAAGCCATGTCTGCACCAGGCTGTGCCTGCCAGACCATGGTCCCCAGCTGAGGACAACTTTTGCAACATGAGCCTGGGGCAGGACTAAACCCCAACTGTCACAGCTCCTTCATAACCCAGAAGGAGGAATAAAATCAGTTATGCCCACCCTGTAAAGCAGGAATAAGGTCTTCAGAAGAAAACAATTCTCAGCTTCAAAGTGGGGGACAGGCAGTAGCACAGCCCAGTGACAACCTGACCTATAGCAGGGTCTTCGGTGGCCACTGTACCCCAAGAATTTAGAAGGGCTCATATTTCACCCAAACCACTCTCCCTTCTCAGCCCTATAACCTGTGGCCCACCTTGGGTTTGCCATATGATTTTCACTTTGGAAACCAACACCCTCATCCCACAGTTTCCTGGAACACAGACCTTCCTGTCAAAGCTGAGCCCAGACTGTTGCTGTAGCTACTGTGACCATTCAGAGCCTTCACCAATGTCTAAAGAAAGCTTGAATTACTGATGGATGGGAGGCTCTGGTTCATGATTGTCTTGGTTTCTCCATGGCTGTAACTCTGTCAGTTTGTGCAGCCCTGGTGGGTTTGTGCTCAGCCCTTCCAGGGACACTGCAGAGCCATGGGGATCCTCTGCTTTCTAGGGGGAAGGATGATTCCCAACATGCACAAGACAGGACAGGACAGAGCCCAGAAAAATCAGAGAGTTTAGAGCAATTAGCACACAGTCAAGGTCAGAACCACAGCCTGCCTCACCAGGAATGATGATACATTTCATGCCACCAATTTGGTCATCCTTAACCCAACTCTTGCAATACTTTGTCTTTTTTTTCCTCTTCCTCACATCTATTACTCTCCTCTCCACACTTCCCACAAACAGTAGTGTCTTCCAATCCCCTCCTCTCATTTTTCTCCCCAAACACACACAGCCTGCAGAGCAGGGGGGGACCAGAGGCTCTGCTAATTGCAGTGGTCATGGAGATAGTTCGTCTCGCAAGAGCAACGTCCATGAGGCGGAGGGGATGCTCCAGTGCCCCATCCTGCCTGCAGACCCACACCTGTCCTTTGTCACAGCTGGGCTTCCCAGACCTGGAATCTAATCCCAGGAGGGCTGGGGAGGGAGGTTATTTTATCTTCAGAGAAAGGCAAACAGGATGGGCACTCATCGATCTTGAGAAAGAAACATTAGCCAAGTCAAACACACAGCAGGGTCTGAAGCAACAGGATGTCCATGATGTAATGCCTGGATTCACCTTGGCATCTCCTTTTACAGTAAGGACAGACTTGGAGAGGAAATTAAGAGATGTGAGCACAGGACAAAGACAATTCTCAGGAAACATTGACCAAATCTGTTTCAATTCAATGCTGGCTCCCCATAACAGAAGAGGAGTTCAGACTTACTGCTGGCAACCATCACCCATGTACTTACCACCACCTATCCTGATGTCCACCCAGCCTGGGGCTCACCTATCTCAAATAGCACCTTGAGCAATTCAGCCATTCACCCAAACACCTTTGCAGGGCCCCCTGAAGAGAGGTTTTCCTCTTATTTACTCTGTGGCTGTGCCCCTGGTGAGGTGAAGGTCTGACTGGGAGAAGAGCCCAGTGGGCCATTTGTCAGGTGCTGAGAAGTTGTCTTGCCCTTAAATATGTTGTTTAGACAGGTGCAGCGAAAAATAACCTTCCAGTTCTGGTCTTGGCCTCCAGAACTTGTGTGTCACAACACATGGTGGCATGAATTGGCACACTTGAGCCAAGGAAACTGCAGTGACTGCAAACAGCAGCACACAGAGCTCTGGTCCCCTGCACAGGAAGGACATGGAGCTGTTGGAGTGAGTCCAGAGGAGGAACCAAGATGATGTTATGAGGAAATGCTGAGAGAATTGGGATTGTTCAGCCTGGAGAAGAGAAGGCTCTGGGGTGACCTAAATGTGCCCTCCCGGGACCTGAAAGGAGCTACAAGAAAGATGGAGAGAGACTATTTAAAAGGGCTTGGAGTGATAGGACAAGGGGCAACAGATTTAAGTGAAAGAGACTTAAATTTGATATTAGGAAAAAATTCTTCCCTGTGAGGGTGGGGAGGCCCTGGCACAGGGTGCCCAGAGAAGCTGTGGCTGCCCCATCCCTGCAAGTGTCCAAGGCCAGGTTGGAGGAACCTGGGATAGTGGGAGGTGTCCCTGCCCATGGCAGGGGGTGGAAGGAGATGATCTTCAAGGTCTCTTCCAACTTTTCCAGGCCTTTCTATGATTCCACAAAAATGTGGCTGCTCAAGGGCAAGCAAAGAGAGCTCTGTCAAAAACAAGGCCCCGAATTCAAGGTCATGACAGGCCTCTGGCAGGAGCTTCAGCATATTGAAGTCTCTGGTGCTTCCCAGATCTAACTGGCACAGACGGTCCCAGGAGGAACCGTGGTCCTCCCCCTGCAGCCAGGATCCCTCGCCAGAGAACTGCAAAGAACAGAAACATAATTAAAAAGCATTGAGAAGAACTTAATGGAAATGGGTGGTGGCTCCATCAGAGCTGAAAGTCAAAGTTGTGTTTGATCTCCTCATTTACCAGAGGTAGTTCAGAGAACCAACTACTGGCATGGACCTCAAAAGTTTATTTCCTTGCCAGTATTCTGAGGCTTGTATTACCTTCTGTAACAATAACACTGTAAAATTAGACCTGCATTAATGGGGAATTACAGAGTATTTCACAAAAGAGAGCAGACAGACCCAATCTGACCATCCAGGCACTGTTTAAAACAGTGTGATAAAGAGTCAACACTTGCAGGGCTTGCCATGAGAGACCTGTCTTTGTGCAATGATTTGCCTCATTAAGTCCAGCACCAAAGACCTGCCATTCCCAGGCAGATCCTTCCCAATGCTCCAAACAGTTGCAAGTGGGAGCCAGACACATTCCATGGAGGTTTCCCTTGATCCACTTCACCTCCTGTTTCTGGTTAAGAACTTTTAGAAATTACTTTTAATGCCAAAACACAGTGTTTTTCAGCTGATAGGAGATCTGCACATTTCCAGTAGGAAATGAGATTTTGTTTTAGAAGGCTTTTGCTGGAAGAACACATTCAGTAAGTGGGGGGTCTTCCCATTTCCAGCTCTTCCTGAAGAAGCAGTTCATATTTCCTTTGGAAGCTTTCATTCTTTCAGTAAAATATAGTTTGTTTTTAAGCTGGAAGCTTTAGTTGTTCTGGCTGAAGTGGGGTGTTGTTACCTCTGGGGCTTTAACAGTTTAATTTTACTCTTCTGAGAAAACATTAGAGAGAAACTTACCTAAATGGGAGCCTTTATCATAAAAGGCCATTAAAAGTTTTGGATAAACTTTTGCCTGAGTAAAAATTGCTCTTAAATAACACAATAGTCCTGCTCAGACTTAACTTCTCCCTGTTTATTTTATTTAGATTCTGTTCCATGGTCCTTGGCAGGAAATTGGAGTCAATCCCAACCTCAAATATATTAACTACCCTTTCTTGAACATGCTACCAGAGGTTTGTGATTGTCAGCTTTGACTTAGCAAACATTTGAATGACAAACCTTTTAAATTGAAGAATTTTCAAAAATCTCTGTCTAGGATCAGCAGCTTGTAAATTTGCCTGTCACAACTGATTCTGTTTGTACTGTTCAAGTTTGTTCTGATGTTCAAGTTTATATCGAAAATAGAAAGTGTATGTGAGCAGTTATTGAGAAATATGATTTTAAAAGAAAGAAAAAAAAAGTAAAACAGGTTCATGAGAGAATTTCTGATTTTTTATTTAAATAAGATAAGCCCAGTTTGGAGGTTTACAGAAGATAATTTACACAAAAGATTGTCACCACAGATCACCTCATAGTGATTTTCCATTTCTGACCAGCTTTAGAAGTCACCCAAACTTAGCAGTAGAAAGAAAAGTTGTTTTAAAATAGCACCCTTGCCCACCCCTGCATCCCAGAGTAGCTGAAGGCCATTTCTCCCCAGGCTGAGTGAACAGTCACAGGAGTCTGGCTTAGCACAGTGGGGAGGGGAAAAGTCTTTTTTTTTTTTTTGCTACTTTCATTTTCTTATAACCAAAAAAAAAGGCTCAAAATCAATTTACTGCTCTGACACTTTATTCACATGCCACACTGGAGCCAGTCCAAGTGTAGCACCAGGGAGAAGGAGCCAGGAGCAATTCCTGCTGTTTGTTTTCCCTTGGTGTGCTCAGTCCCAGCAGGGCAGCACCACTCACCCCTCGGGCTCTGTGAGCTGGGCTTGGGGCACAGAGGAGCTCTGAGGTTTGATGTTCAGGAGGTCTCCAGTTTTCCCTAGTGTGGAAAAGCCCAGTTTAGACTCCCAGCTGAAAGAAACCCCATCACTATTCCCAGCAAAACCAGTGCTTCCCTCCTCTTCCTGACCTCCACGGCTCTGGGGAGCAGAGTGGTGTCAAATGCACTGGACATTCCCTCACAATGGCCCGTTTCCACCCAAACCCAGACTCATCATTAGGAGCCTTGGCACCCACCAGGTCCTGTGGGGATTGCAAAGGCTGCTATTCAGACACAGCCCCGAGCACCACCTACATTTTGGAGGGATGTAAAGGCTTTAGTGATGCTCAGTGTGCTGCCCTTTCCTCCTTGACAGATCCACCAACGGGGCTGGAGCAATGGAGAAGGTGCATTGACTGCCACCCACCTCCCAGCAGTGCAAAAACCTTCTTGTGCCCTGGTGAGCACAGACAGGTCAGACCACACAGCAGCAGCCCTGGGAACTGCACACCTTCACAGGGACACCCCTGTCCTCCCCCAGGCTGACACCCCCTGACCCTCTGCAGAGAGGGAGGCACATTAATACCTGCCCTTTGAGGAAAGGCTGGGAGAGTTGGGATTGTTCAGCCTGGAAAAGAGAAGGCTCGGAGGTGACAGAGTTGTGGCCTTCCAATACCTGAAGGAGCTGGCAGGAAAGAAGGGGAGAGAGTATTTCCAAGGGCCTGGAGGGACAGGACAAGAAGGAATGGCTTTACACTAACAGAGAGCAAGGTTAGACTGGATAATTAGGAAGGAATTCTTCCTAATTCTTCCTAAGGGTGGGGAGGCCCTGGCACAGGGTGCCCAGAGAAGCTGTGGCTGCCCCATCCCTGGAAGTGTCCAAGGCCAGGTTGGAGCAACCTGGGATAGTGGGAGGTGTCCCTGCCCATGGCAGGGGGGGGGACTGGATGAGCTTTAAGGTCCCTTCTAACACAGGCCATTCTATGATTCCATGACTTTATTAAATAACATGCAGTGATCATTAAAACTTATTTTACTGACATCAAGATTTCCTCAAAATTCTCAGTCCCTTAACCTCACAAAGAGAGCTTTGGGTGTCTTCCCTCCAAGAAACACCCTCACTCCAACCCTGTCCATGTCCAGCCCTCCCTGGGGCCATCAGACCCTCCTTTTGCAGGGCCAGGACTCCTCTTCCCCAGGCACTTCTGCAAGGTCTGGTTTGCTCAGGGCTCCTTACTGCATTCTCACCTTCACAGCTGCCATGAGGTGCTGGTTCTCCCTCTAAGAAGGACCCAAAAGACACTTTTAAAGGACTGATATGGAAGGTGGGCTGCTGAAGGGTTTTGGAGGCTCCCAAATTTGCCTCCAGGTCACAGTGCTGCTTTTCAAGGAAGGTCCACTGCAAATCCACCCCAGAGCAGAGTGACACAGCTCCAGCCATTTCCTCGAGTCCTGTCACTGGTCACAAGAGTGAAGAGATCAATATCTGCCCCTTCACTGTCCCTCATGGGGATGTTGGAGACCCCAGTGAAGTCTGACCTCATTCTCCTCTTCTCCAGCTGAACAGACCAAGTGCCCTCAGTTGCTTCTTCCACAGCTTCCCCTCCAGACCCTTCACCATCTTTGTGGCCTCCTTTGGATGCTCTGCAGTAGCTTTGTATCTTTTTAGATTGTGTTGGCCAAAACTTCCACAACATTGCAGGTGAGGCCACCCCAGTGCAGAGCAGAGCAGGACAACTGGTGATGCTGCACTTGATGTCCCCCAGGCCACCAACACCCTTCTACTGCCATGACAAGCTGAGTTTTCCCCTTCCCAGCAGCTGCCAATCCCACCTGGCATTAGTGCTTCCTGCTGCATGGGAGCAAAGGGAATAAACATGGAAAATTAAACACCTGCAGTAGGAGGGTTGGGTCTGGCAGAGTCTGCTGCATGATCCAGCTTTCTGGCCAGCTCTGCAGAGGGAGGCAGTGGGCACGAGGGTCCCAGGAGAGCAGAGGGACTTGGAAGCCTTGGATGGGGCTCAGAGCTGTGGGACAGAGGTGGGATGGGAAGAGCTGAGGAACAGCATCCCTGTCTTCTGCAACAGAGTAAAGGGAACAAGTCTCCACATGGCATTTCTTTCTCTCTAGTGAAGGTTTTTCATCTGAGCTTCTTTTTTGATGTAGGACATCTCACTGTCAGAAAAAAATGTGTCTTTTTTCTCCCTGAAAACGGGCCTTGAAAGCCCTGAAAACTGCCCCTTTCTTGTGCTTTGGTTTTGTCCCCTTTCTTTTCTTGTTGGCCCTCTGTTCTGCCCTGCAGATGAGTGAGCTGTTCTTACCCTCTAATTTCCCTTTTGCCTCTGAAAAAGGGAACTGGGAAGAGTAAAGCAAAACCCAAGAATTATTAAAATCCAACTTGAGGAAAAAAATTGGGCCAGTTTCCTTTTCGTGGTGTTATTCTTGCTGAAAACATTCAAAGCTGGGTTTTATCACTATTTTTTGGTTTTTTGCAAACTGATCTTCAGCCAGCTCTACCTAAGCTTGTCATAGATATAAGGAGAGAACTAAGGCCTAGGTTGGTCAAAAAACCAAAAACTTTTCTCAATTTTTAAAAAAATCTTCATTGAATATTGATTTTCAAAACCAACCCTCACCCTCCTCACAAACAGGGAGTGCTTTGCAATCTTTTCCATCTGTTACATTACTCTGATATTTTTATTAATTGCATTTATTCTTCTGTTCACCTCCACCAGGATTCTCTTTATTTGGGCTCTGCCAGGGCCAGAGTTGATGTCACACACACAAAGCCCAGCCCACAGCTGGAATCATATGGATAAGGACAAACCTGCTCTTCAGGAGAGCTCCAAATACCTCCCTGAGCAGCTCAGCTGACCTTCTCCAGGCCAGAGGAAGCTGTCAGATTTATCTTGTTTTATTCTGGATAGAAGAAATCCTGTAAGAGGTGAGCAGGAGGGGATGCAGGGATGGGTGTTTTCCCCCAGCCCAGGATGTTGGGGAAGAGGCTCCTGGGCTGCCCAGGGCTGCCCTCGAGTGCTGCTGATGCTCTAATCCAGAGAGCTGGGGTACTTGAAATTTCAATTATTTATGTGTTCATGCTGTGGGTTAATGCTGACTGACACTAAAACACTGCCTAGATTTAGCTTCATAAAATTTTTATCCCCACTATGAACTGCAAGTCTTTCTCCAATTTCATTTAAAGGAAACAGAGTATTGAAAAGCCTACTGAGGAATTCATGAGCAACTCAGCTACAACCTCACTTTTCCTCCTAGCCAAATCCTGGGACTTCATTACCATGGCAACATATCATAATTTTAATTCCCTTCCTGATTGCTGCTGCACAGAGACCAACACATCTGCTTTCCTTGGAGCCTGCCATGCACTTTGTGGTGGGGGTAAGGAGCATGGCATTTTCTTCCTGGGATTCATGATCCAGAAAAGGATGCTGTGTTCTTTTTGGGGGTGAAACACCCAGAAAAAGTCAATAAAATTCAGAAAACCTGACTCAGGCAGTGCTTGTGGTGCTCTGAGCTTTGGGCACCTCAAATATTCAGGGACAGCCCGGGGCAGTGGGAGCCCCTGGAAAGAACAAGTGTTGTGTCCTTTGTGGGGTTTTAGGTATTATACAAGAAGGGAAAGAAGCTTCCAGCACTGAGAGAACTGGGAAAGGGATGAGAGGTGTTTATGAGGACACAGCCATCACCAGTCCCTGCTTTGGGATTTCTCTTCTTTTAGGAATTATCACACTCAGAGGCACTTACAGGATTATGATCTCTGTGCTGGAACCTGAAACAGGACCTGGAACACCACCAGACTGATGATTATCTTAATTATTTATCTAGTTCACAAAAAACCAGTTGTCCAAGGCCAAAAAGCCTCGTTCAGACTCAGAGCCCACCAGGGATCCCTGGGGGTCACAGATATTTGGTGCTGCTCCATGGATAGAAGACATTGGCCAGTGAGTGCTGCAAGAGGTTCAGCCAAGCTGAGCCAGGGATGGAGACAGTTTCACCATCAGTTGAGCTACATGATGATCCATTAATGATCCATTAATGATCCATTAACTACCAGAGGTGATTTGGACCCCAGTGCCTTCTAACCCCAGTTCTCCTGGGCTGAGCTCCATAGTGTTCCCCTCCCAGTGCACCCCAGCAAGGATGGAGGGATGGGTGTCCCTGCAATAGGTATTCCTGTGGGAATTCAACCTCCCATTCACCAAAAATTCTGGGGTTTATACCCCTCAGCCCCCCCATATTTGACAAAGTCTCCTGCGAGTTCCCAGTAGCACCAGTAACTCACCCATGATGGAGCACCCAGATGCACAGACACCCTGCAAGTGAGCCTTTGGCCTCTAGTGCCCATCACTCAAAGGTGAAGGTAGAAAAACTTTCTGGAGCTTGGACCTGCCCTCTAAACTCACATGAACTGCCTTACACATGTATATTTATCATGTGTGTGCATACATATAATATTTATTATATATATGTATTTATAATGCTAAATTTTGTTGCAGACATCTGGAGAGTCACAACTCATTTAAGCACAGAAAAGGCACAGGAGATTCACCTTTCTTTAAGGGCAGGAATAAAGGCTCCATTGAAAAAAGCAGGTTGAAATTTTAGTGGAAGCCTTTTCCTTCACCTCTAGAAATCCAACCCTTCCTCTTCCTGAAGGGTTAAAATTTCTGAACACGAACCACAGTGTTTTCCTTCTTTTTTTCTCCAAGCTTTTTTATTTAGTTACTCTTTCATTATTGTTTTCCTTCATCTAAAAAGTAATCTAAGTAATTATAATCATAAAATGGATGTGAGCAAAATGGGTACTGCGGGGTTTATAAAACACAAATTTCCCTTTTCTGGGAAATATGGTTTCTCCTGCACTTAAACCTTTCAAGCTCTGCCCAGACTCCTAAGGTGGCATGAACCCCACAAGGCTTGTAAGGCCCTGAAGAGGAAATCACTTCAATATCCAGATCTCCTCAGCAGATGCAGGACTGCAAACGGAGTATTTCAGCCCTGCCTTGCACCAGGACGTGTCCTCATTGGAGTGGGAAAGAATCCTCATCAAGCATAAATTAATCAATGTCTAATAGAAGGGTTTGATAACTGTGGACATGCACAAGAATGTCTTTGTAGGGGAAAATTGTAGAGCTGGGCTGAACTTGCTCAAACCTCCCTGAGTATCCAACCTGCACTAGGCAATACCCAGCCAGCAGGAATCACCTTCCCAGCCAGCAAACGACCCCATTTGGGTTAGGGTTTTTAATTTTTTTTGACTGTTTTCTGAAAATAACCCAAGAAAAACCTTCCTTGATGTTCACTAAGCCATTATTGGCAAAATACCACTGATGTGAAAACAAGGGATCATTATTACAGGTTGGATTCATCCAAACTGCTCCAGCCTTCTCTTTTTTGTTACTCATTTATTTATTTTTAAACTGGTAACTACTACTCTCTGCATTTTAATTTATGCAGAAAGGGGGAATTCCACTGTGATTTAGGAATGGAAAGCACCAGCTCTTAGCCTGAGAGATCGTGTAACCTCCATTAGAAACTAAATTATTCCCAAATTACTGGAAAATCCTGGGAGAAGAGCAGGTCTGAAAGCTGTTGTCCCCTGGCTCCAAAGAAGCTCCTCATCCCCCTGTGCAGTGGCAGGTAAGAAGCTCAAGCTTGGCTTTATGTTGAAAAATGACATTTCTTCTTCCATGGTCCATTTGGCACCTCAGCACTGTGGTACAAACTACAGGGGAGATGGGAGCGTTTGCAAATGAGGTATCCCAGATCCTTTAGTGTCTGAAATGCACTGCAGGACATCCAAAATAATTCACTTTATGGTCATTCAGGTGTATGGAACAAAACATTCTCTACAAACCCTTCCAGAGCTGTTATTTTGCCCAGAAAATCAAGATTTTTTTGAGAATACCTTGCTTCACAGCTTCTTCCTGTACACCAGTGTCTTCAGAGCAGGGGATAAATTCTCTTTATTTTAAATAAACTCGGCTCGTTTCAAAAAGTCTCACAGCTTTTGAACTGAAGGACTTCTAACCATGAAAATCTACTTTTTTGCTACATCACCCACCGTGCAACCAGCTGCCAGCCATGGCCTTCAGCCAAGTGGGGGTGGCTGTGCTGTGCCCTGAGAGCCTGGCTGTGTCATTTGGGCACATTGCTGAGGGTTCTGGTCTTCCTGAGCATCTCAGGAGGACTCGGGGAGCTGCTGGGGGACAGGCTGGACACGGCCCATCCCAGAAACTCCTGTATCCTTGGATGATCCCCCAGGGTGGGCACAGGGGAGGGGGATTGTGCCCCTCTGCCCCCTCAGGTGAGACCCCACCTGGAATCTGCCTCCAGCCCTGGGAACAGCACAGGGAGGACATGGAGCTGCTGGAGAGAGTCCAGAGGAGGCCCCAGGATGCTCAGAGGGATGGAGCAGCTCTGCTGGGAGGGAAGGTCGGGAGAGCTGGGATTGTTCAGCCTGGAAAGGAGAAGCTTTGGGGTGACCTGATTGTGGCCTTCCAGGGTCTGAAAGGGCTGCAAGAAACATTGAATGAGACCATTTCCAAGGCTTTGGAATGACAGGACAAGGGGGAATGGCTTCAAACTGAGAGTAGGTTTAGATGGGATATTGGGAAGAAATTTTTCCCTGTGAGGGTGGGGAGGCCCTGGCACAGGTTGCCCAGAGAAGCTGTGGCTGCCCCATCCCTGGAATTATTCAAGGCCAGGTTGGATGGAGCTTGGAGCAACCTGGGACAGTGGAAGGTGTCTCAAGTTTTCTTCCCCAATCCATAGCCAAGTGCAGGACATACAGTCATTTAGACCCTGGTGAAACTCTGGGAAGGCAGATGTTCCACTGGCATTCCTGTGCAAGAACGTGCATTTTTACACCAAGTTCATTTTTATTTGATGTGCTGATTTTTTGGCAACATGTTAAACAGCAAGATTAATCAGGCTTTTCATTTTTCTAACCCGCTTTAAGGGATTTGTAATATTATACTCAGTTATTGGAGAGCAGAAGGAAATTGTTTGTCTGATTATGAATCTGCTTTTTATTGTGCATTAAGAGCACAATCACCTAATGCAGGATATTTTAGCCCAATTTTAGGGAGGTGGGAGTGGATATTGACAGCTTTGTCCTACCAAATGACATAAACCCACTCTGATCTCAAAAGTCACCTCCTGAATACTAAAGAGCTGGGACATAAAGGCTTTTAAAGAATATAGTTTCCAATTAGGTCATTGGTTTCAAACACAGGGTGTACTAAATTAGTAACATTTGGTGGTAAATTTCTTTGAAGTTCTCATTAATCCTCGTCTTGGATTTGAACTTTTCTTGGCCATGTTCCTTATAGAATTTGGATCCCAGTTATGTCAAAACAACTGATTAGGCCACAGTCTGAAGGCAGGGGGGATTAGGCAGGGCGGGTGTTAGATTTCATGAAAGGCCTATTTACCTCGGTGTGTAGCAGGACCAAATGGGAGGGCAGCCAGCAGGGGTGAAGTGTTGGAAAGATTCCAGCCTTCCTGTCTCATTAGGGATCTCCACAGCAAATGGGAGCCATGGATTTGTGAGAGCAGCCACTGTTCAGAGGCAGCTGCCCACTGGGTCCACCCTTGACCTGTGGTGGCTCTTGTGCAAAATCAGACTGCCCTCCTCTCCAGCTCTTGGGAATTCAGTGGAAAGGAAGAAATACTCTCAAGGAACATCTTCAGGTGGTGTCCTTTCTTCTTTGTGAATGACCTAAAGCAAACTTGTCCACAAAACCAATTGAATTCCTTCCATCTATTCCAACACAGTTGAAAGCAGCTTTTGAATAGCTCAGAATCACTGAAACCAAGAGCTATTAAGAAACTCAATGGGATGCTCTCATGGAGCCCCCATCTAAGGAGCAATAAGTTTAATTCATGACTTAATGAACCGTTTTCTCCAAAAAGGAGAAAATACAGGGTGAGTCCTGGCAGTGGTGAAGCTTGGAAAGTTCTCAATGGGATGTGGCACAGAGAATCAAACCTGGGGCACACTCATGTCCACGTGCACATCTCCTTCCTGAGGCTCCAATTAGTCCAAGAACAAAGAAAGGCACCAGGAGGCCTTTCCTGGAGATCACAGCCCAGAAGCAGAGACTTGATGAGCTGAAGGCTTAGAAGTTGCATGGAGAAAAGTGCTTTGCCTCACTGAAGCATGAAAGGACTGAGACAGGCTCCTGTCAGTGCCCAGGGGACACCTGATCCTGAGCCAGGACACAGTGCCAGCCCCAGAGTGCAAGGGCAGCATTATTTACAGGTCAGGCTTGGCACAGCTTCAAGCCTCTTGTCATCTCTGGCATTTACTGCTTGCTTCTGTGGTACCAGGATGGGCAGGAACAGCATTTCTGGGTGACAAAGCTGCTCAAGACACAAACCAGCCTTCCCAGAGCTCAGGGGCTCTCTGTGGGCAGAGCTGCTCCTGCCTGGGCTGGGAAAGTGCCCTGGAATGGAAGAATTTCCATGAGGAAACTGCAACTGGTGCAGCAGCAGCAGCACTTGATAGGGAAGACTGAAGACACCAGTAGAGTGCTCAGTCACAATAATATGGTATAAAAGTGTTCAATTCATCTTTTCCTGGACAGGCAGAAAAAATAATCTTGGGCTTGTGCTTTAATTTGAGCAAATTATTGGTTCAGGTTTTATTTTACATAAAACTCTTGCTTTCGTCTCAGACAACCTGTGTCAAACACTTTGTTAGTGATCAGGAAGTCTTCTCTTACACCAAAACACAGAGAATGTCTTGTTCTCACCAGCCCTGATAAACACATCCAGCTTTCAGCATCAATCCAGCCTCACTGGCTTTAGCAGGAAGTCTTAATGTCAATAATCTGCACATATGCAGAGGTGTTTGCAGGATCGTGGCCACACAATTAATACAGAACTAACTTTAATGACCCTAATTAGGGTCATTCCCCAACAGTGTGAAAAGTAGCACTGATACTTATTGGCTGGAGAGGGAGAAAACATAAGTACTTTCCCACAAGTTGGTGACCTCAGGGTAGGACTTCAGGAATCTCTCCTATAAAACTGGAGCCACAGAAAACCCAGTGGCTGAATTTAGATGGAGACATGGAAAATAATTTCTTTTTCTTTTTTTTTTTTTTTCTGTTCAGCAGAACATTTTGGCTCAGAACCATTTCTTCCACAGTTTGGAGATTGGTAATGCCCCTGACATAATGATGTCGAAGCACGAAAAAAATAACCAAGAGGAGGAGAAAGAGCATGTAAGAGCCCTTTTGGAAGGATTGTGTTCTAAAGAAGGGGAGCTTTTTAGAGTGTTTAATAAAAGTTACACAGGCAAAAAGAGAAGTGTGTTGTGGTGCTTGTTGTCTTGCCTTCCTCAGAAATATAGCTGGGGGACAGGTGGCACAAACCCAGTTCATTCACCTGCTGGCTTTGGGACCCTGTTTTGCTGCAGTTAATGAAATTCTCAGCAGGGCAGAGCTATTTCCTCCACTTGTTCTCATCTCTCCAGCACACAAGAACTGCCATAGAATTCCAGAATGGTTTGGGTTGGAAGAGGCTTTAAAGATCATCTTGTTCCAACTCCCCTGCCATGGGCAAGGACACCTCCCACTAGTCCAGGTCACTCCAAGCCCTTTCTGACCTGTTCCCAAAACGAACCAACCCACAGGATGCTGAGGCTTCCCAGCACTGCCCACCTTGACCCCAACATGTGGCCAAATCTTCAGCATTTCCAAAGACCTCGAGCTGTCCCTGAGCATTCCAAGGAGATGCTAACAGTGATTTGGAAGCCGGATGGTGTCCCTGTGTCCTTTCCTGGGCTGGACCACAGATGCCACCAGGGTGGGAGAGAACAGGCAGCACACACGTGTGCTCGGCAGGAGAGGGAAGGGGGGAGTTTTCCAGGGTAAAGCATTTCCTCTGCTTCACATCCAATTAAAAATCATTCAGTGGCCGACAACAGCTTCTCATCTGGCATATCGTGAAACCACTATTTCAGCACAATTTACAGCCTTTTGGGGAAGGCAGAACTCGGTTATTTAGTAACTTCCCTGCTCGCCCTCAGGAAGGTCAGATCCTTTTGTTCCCTGCCAGAACAGTGAAAGCCGTAAACTACAGGAGGGGGAGCGTGTTGGGAGCTTGTACTCACAGCGCAGAGCACCTGGATAACCCTGCAAACAGCCCGAGAGGGACTATTATGGGATTGGTGCATCCGAGCAGGGCACATCCAGCGGTGCTGGGGGGCAGCTCAGGACCCGGTGCTGCAACACGAAGTGCAGGGAGTGATGCACCAACACCTGGATAAAATCTGCTGCTTAAAACCAACCATCTGCTGGGCACCGGGAGGGGATGAACGCCATTAATTTCCTCCTTAGTAGCCTTTTCCCTGCGAGGAGATGGAAAATAGGTTCAGGTTTTCTTCCCCACGGCTGCTGGCACCTCTGGAGCACAGCGTGGGACCCAGCTTTGCTGCCAGGCTCTTGTCAGCAGCTGCCTCAGCTTGCAGGGTACAGCAAAGCTTGTATGGGCTCATAGCATGGCAGGAAAACCCAGGGCTAAGGCAGGAATGAGATTAATTTGCCAAGGAGTTTCCCCACCCCGACAATATTCATTAATAAATTTTAAAGTAATAAGGATTTTTAAGAGGGAAGAAAAAATTTAGTGACATTATTTCTATGCTGTCCTGTGTCCAAAGTTTTGTAGATATTTAATTGTTATTAAACAATTAAATTTGTTGTTATTTTCGACACCTCAGGCAGTTTCACACGACACAAACACCACAGGGAGGGAGTTGAACACGTCACTAATTGTTGCACTGAGTTTTCCCAGGAGCCTTTTTCAATTCCCAACCAGGGTTTTGGGAGTGAAGGTTAAAAAATCCTCCAGGCTCAGAAAATTCACAAGTAAGAGAAGAAAACATCTTCCATTGTTGCTACACATTTGTTAACATTTCATTTCACAAGAAATCAATACAGCCCACACATTCCTGCCAAAAATACAAAGGAACAATGGTTCAAGAGCTGCAGAACAGAGAGATTTTTTAATCACCTCGCCAAGGTATAAAACAAACACTTTCCCTCTGCCTCCCTGTTTATTCTCAATAATATTTGTTCAAGAAGAGCTGAAACTTATCTCCAGGAAGTTTGCAGAGGAAAGATAGTGGATGAACAGAGAATCAAGAAAAGCATTTTGCAGAGTCCAGGTGGGGATGGAAAGCAGCAGCTCCCAACAACATCTTCACCTGATCTTGCTTGTTCAGCCTGACAATCAACGTCTTATTATGCAGCCAGAGCGTTTCTCTGCAATTTAAACAAGGCGTCGCTGATGGTGTGTGATCTCCAAGGTCACTTTCTGCAGAACTGTCTTTAGCCCAGTGGTCGCCAGCTATTTAGGAATAAAAATGACAATTTCACTAAAGCAAATTACATCCTGGAAGTACAACACACTGCAGTAAGTGCACTGGAAATAATCAGAGGGGAGAGCTGGGAGACCCGGCTTGGAATACCTTAACTTTCATGTGTATAAAGCAGGTTTCTGGAATTCAGAAACTTTCCAGTGTAGCCCTGAAAGAAAGAGTGGCCCCTCTTCATTTATCTCCAGGAACATGGATTCATAATTACAGCAATCTCTTCCCACTGTACCTGGATACATCAGCCTACTTAGAGTGTATTTCCTTGGAGGTTCTTTACCTTGAAAGAATTCATCTCTGCCAGACAGGGAAATATTCCATTCTGCACATTAAAAGTCCTTTAACCTATCATGAGGTTTCCATTCTTTCTTTTCCCATGCTTTTATCAGAAGAGAATCTTTTTCTTCCTCCATTCAGCAACTGGCTCCCGTCTGCTTTAGCCAGTAATTGCCTGGGGCATCCCAGTAATTCCTGTGATGATTAACCCGTGTCACCAAGGCCAGGCTTTGACTTCACAGAATGAGCAGGTTCTTTTGGGGAACAGATGGATTTATTTATTTAGATTTAACCAGTGTTGGCAAATGCCACATGGTGTGTATTTGCCAAACCCTCAGGAAGGATTTTCTCACCTCATAGTGAGACAAATCAAGGTTTGGGAAAAGGAAGAATATTTGACAGGGCTTATTCAACTCAAGTGGAAGTGAATGCTTGGAGGAATTGTTGGTCACACAGATGGTGAAAAGATGATGTAGATCCATGGGTTCACTGGAACATGGAACCAAAGTGGTGACAAGGGTGGATGGAGAAGGAACATATTTAAATTTACCTTCCAGTAATTTCCAGGCAAATTTGATTCCTTTTCCCATTTCACGACTCCATACAGAATGACTTGCAAAATTATCATGTCCTTAATTTCTATCAAAGTTCATATCCTACCAGCTCTGCTTTGCAGGTAAATCTAATGCATCCTAAGCCAGGACTGTGTCACAGACTCGAATGGAGGTGGCAGAACCAGCCCCAGAGCAGGGTGTGCTCCTGGGCATCCCAGGGAGCCTCACACTGCTGCAGAGGAACCCGTTCACTGTGTCTGAGCAGCATTTAGATTCTTGGGGCCTGCCTTTATTAACATGCCAATTTCTTGTTTGAGATGAAAGGGAGAGGAAATCTTTCAAATAAGCTTGTAAATAATTTTTTTTCCCTTAGCAGGATGACAGCTTTCGTATATTAAGTGTATTCCTTATGGCTGCAGTGCACACGCCAAGAATTTTTGAGCAGCATAATGCCATGTGTGAAGGTTGTTACTTAGAAAGCCCCCAAACCAAAGTCTAACATCAAGGACAGACCCTTAAACCTGAGCTGCCTGTGGTCAACAGGCTCCTCAGTCTTGCAAAGCCTTCACTCAGGTCTTCTTAGAATCCAACAGGATGGACCTGCTTGTCCTTTCAGTGCCCACCATGGACACATTGGCTAAATTCAAAGTGACAGAAGCATTTTAGTTGTGCTCTTTTTGTCAGGACCACAATGTCTACTGAACTGGACTGTCCTGCAGGCATTTCTTCCTGAAGGACATGACAACCCCCCCATGTGACCTCTTTGGTTTCCAGCAGCAGGAAAGCTCCGAGGTTTCCCAGTCATTTCCAAAAAAAACTATGTGTCAGTTTTCCAAAAGAGATATCATCACAGCTGGAAAAATCACAGCTGCTCCCTCCAAAAACATGTGTTGGAGCGTTAACCAGCCTCACCTAAAACAACCTCAGGAGTGGAAGAAGTGGTATGGAGGGAAGAAGCTGGGCCTGGCAGGTGGCTGTCACTGGGATGGGGTGGCCCAGGACACCCCCCAGCCTGGCTGCTGGCACAGCTGTGCCACTGAGGCTCCAGGAGTAGCTGCTCACTCCCCACAGGTTGCCCTGGTGCTATTTTGGGGTAGAGCCATTCTGTTTCACATCACAGTATCACACATCCCAAGCATCCCAGCAGGGCCATGTCCCCTCTGCTGACACCATTTTACACACTGGTTCATGTCCCCAACTCCTTTTCCAGATGAAGTCATAAATATCTGCCTTGTGAGGTGCTGGGAACTTGGCTTTGGCCTCCAGGAGTGAGGGTTGAAGGTGATCCAGAGGCTGCCTGAGCTCAGCTTGCAGGTTGTAGAGCTCCACCTCAGGCAGGATCCCTCTCCAATAAAGTCCTGTACCTTGCCCTGGGTGCAGGAGGCAGCTCACAGCACTAGGGCACATCACATACTGTGGTGCATTCCCTAGAAAAATCTTGAAACTGCCATGAAGCTCCAAGCACTTAAAAATTAATTGCAAAGACCGTGTGTGACATCCCTGCAGGGCTTCTCAGGGTGGCTACAAAATTCAAATCAGATCTTCAAACCTGCCAGTATGTTTTGGTCAGAGACACAGATATATCAGAGCATCCCCCTCTAGTAGGAAAAGCCAGAACAATGCCAGCTTTACATTGATTTTAATATTAGGTCACTTTATTTGTCACAACCTCCTTGAAATGACACAGTGAGATCACAGGATGTGCAGTGGTGACCACATACCTCTGGCCACACTCCACCAGGATAAAAACCACTGGAATCTAATGTCACGTATTCCCTATGGACTGACCTTAAACCTTGAGAGGCAACTGACCAGCAGGAAACACTTGGTTCAGGCATTTCACAATTATTCAGATTTTCTTAAAATGTCCCTAAATCTTCATGTATTGCCCAATTTTATGGTGTCAAGTGTCCCAGCACTTTGAAAGATTCAAACACCCCAAGGCTGGGAACGGGACCAATTTGTTGAGAGCTCACAGACACAAGATTAAAACCTAAAACATTAAGAGCCTTCTGGGGTTTGGGTTTCCCCTCACTTCCTCTCTCGCTGGAATCAGGAAGTACAAAGAAGCAACTGTGAAAATAAAACTTAGTTTCTTTACAGAAAGTTACTTGAACTTTCTGAACCTTATGTTCATTCCTATCGAGGGCAAAGATCCAAGATAGTTATTCCTGTACTTAAAGCAGGTTCAGTCATCCTTAGTAATTAAGGGCACTAGATCAAAAATTAAATTTATTGTACTGGTAACATAACCACAATGGATCTTCATAAAATTTAACCACACGGAGAAGTGGGTTGCCTGAGATCTGCCATTCAAGCAGTCTTTATTGCATTTAAATATAGAATCATGAAAAATAAATCAAGAATGGGGATGACCCTTTGTCTACCTAGAGGCCCAGAAGAGATGTTTGCCTCTGATACAGTTTGAAAATTAGCATTTTATAGGGGCTAGGATTCTGCCTGACACACAAAATAATTTAAAATTCTGTAAATAATGTAAGCAAATTAACAAGAGATAGTGACTGCAATGAATAAAACATAAGTTAAGTACCTTTCCTTTTCCTCTGAAGCCTAGAGGAGAAAAGTGACTAGATTCAGCTCTTTGGGGGAAAAAATTACAAGTACTTGTAGTGTTTGGTCAGAGAACACACAGATAATTCAGAGAAATGCTGAAAAGTCACTCTGAAGCATCTTCTATTTAACTGTGGAAAGATCAGGCTTTTGTGGCAAAGACAAGTCCCTTGGGTTGAGTTCTACCCTTGCCAGGGGCAGTCCAACACCCATCAGGATGAGTCTTCCCCTCTTCCTCACTCCTTTTGCTCCCCTTTTGACCCTACCAGGTCCCTCAGAGGAGGCTGCCCTTGGGAAAAGGGAGCTCAGGGGGCTTTTTCCTTCCAGCAAGGGCTGCTAAGCTCTGCCTAAAACTCTTCTGCTCTCTCCAAAGCAAGGCAGAGCTCAGAGAGTCAAGGGATAACAGGGAAGTCCAAGTTCAGGGCTCGTTGCTCTGCTGGGAGTTACCAACACAGCAAATGTGTGAAGAATATGATCATCACCAGCCCAAACAATTCCCACATTAGAACAGGGCTCTCCCTGCTTCCTTAACCCTCCTGAAAGCCTGGGCACACCTGGGCAATCCTAGAATGTCTCTGTCAGCAAGGTAGCATGTGCATGTCACATAGGTTTGTCTGGGGACAGAGGTGAGCTTGGACCTCCTTCAGCATTGATGGGTTGCCCAGTTCCTTGCACATCCTTTTAAACAGGGAAAGGAATTGATGTGACCCTGGACAAGAAAATTAGTCACCTACCTGTGAAAAAAAGCACATGTCCCAAAGGGGAGCTCTGAGGTCAAAGTTTTACAGCTGCTGAGGCTCCCGGGTGACACGAGCTCTGTTTTTACATTTCCAGTTTGGGTCTGACTTTGGAGCCCCAACCTGCCATCCCTGGCTGGGGCAGAGCAGGGATCTTGCAGCAGCACGTCAGCTTGGAGGCACAAACCTTATCAGATGGGCTGGAAATACGGCAGCAAGAGCCTCTCCCAGGATGTTCTGGCTTGTGATGCAGGATGAACACCTGGAAGCCAAGAGGAGCCTGGAACAGATTAAGTGAATTGGCCAGACTTTCTCATCTTGTTAACATGCTGCAGGCTTTGTGTTTGGGCAGGGATTCGGAGGGTTCTTAATTTGATTCAAGCCAGATAGCCCATCACAAATCCCAAACTCCTGCTCATATCAGCATCACCCAGACACTGTCCCTGCAAGACAAGAGCATCTCTGACAAAGTCAAACAGCACACACAGACCAGGGTTTGGCTGCAGACAAAACCTAGCAGAATGTTCTATTTTGTCTCTCTTTTTCCACCTTCCATCCTCTTTTTTCACTCCTCCACATCTAGTTTCACTGCCCAAATCACAGGAAGATTCCAACCATGGCAGCTTCCAAACTCTGCATCAGGAGGTTCAGCTGCAACCTCTACAAGGACAAACACTAAAAACATCCCTTTGCAGAGCCTGAACCATGACCATGATGTGCCATGGCTGGGGTGGGGCTGGGACACAGTGTCCCACCACCCCAGGCAAGAGCTTCTATTAATTTCCCTCCTGAATAGGAACACTCTTATCTCATATTTGTGGGAGTGACTCTGAGGTCCCACAGAGGTCACATTTCTGCAGCCATCTCATGCCTTCAGGGTGGTGAGGCCACGACAAGTACTCTCAGATGACACCAGTGAGGGGACACACTCACACTGCCACAGCACCATCCCCTGACCCACATCTCTGTTTCACCCAGCACTCACAAAACCTTTCTCTCATGAAACACGATGTCCCATAAGACATAAATTAATTTAAATCCAGTTGAGTGCCAGTGTTCAACCAAGAAAAGCATCACATGGTGAGGACCCAAGAGAGCAGCACCACAAGGTCTCTCTCTGTGCTGCTCCTGGACCAAGTGGTTTCATGGCCAGAGAAGCCCCAGAATGACTGTTTGCATTTGCAGGGAGCAAACAAAAGCCAAATGCTTCAAGAAGAAAGGCAGCTTCTTCTCCTGCCCCAACAAAGGGCCCAGCATCTTATCAATCATTTCCACATGGATCGTGCTGACAATATAAAACATGCTCTGAGCAGGAAGGAAACTGCTGACACCAATTACCAAATCAAGAAAATGGAAGGGTTTTATCAAGTACCATTGCTGCCAGATCTACCTGTGTGTAAGGCATTCCAGTGAAGATATAAATCATTAGACAAATGGTTTAGAGTGGGGCATATGGCCCCACTTTGCTGCTAGAAGAGAGCTTGGCTCACAGGCAAGGGAACTAATCCTGACCTGCTTCCAGGAAAGAACAGTTAGTGCCCTCTTGAGTCTCTGCACAGCCAGCTTGAAGCAGGAAAAAATTGGGTTCTACCCCAAATGCTGTCATTTATTTATTTTATGATCTTAGGAAAGGAGCAACCTCATTTTTGCCTCAGTTTCTCGGTTTTTCTCATTTTCTCTAATTCAAAGTGGAAGTGAACACAGCAAACTTCTGAAAATGGCTATTCATGGGAAAATAAAAAAAAACAAACCAGATATTAAAAAAAAAAATCCCAAGGAAAGGTCTTACAGACTCATCAGGATGAGGAACCAATAACTGTTTCCTTTGCAACAACAGAAATTTACAATAAAGACACTCTGTGGGTTCAGGCTCTCACAGCTGGCAATGGGAACACACAAGAAGTGTAGATTTTTCTATTTGATGATTTTGGTCAAAGTTGTCCCTGCCTGGGGGTTTTTCTCTCAGAGGACACCAGGATGTAAAGTTCATTGTTTTATAAGCAACAGAATGGGTTTGTTATTGTTAAAACCATTTTCAGTTGGGAGCTGCACAAATAATTTCCTTTCTCTACCTCCATTCCTATTACCCAGCCCTTGCACACCAACCTATCAATTCAGATTTAGTTTTGTTTAAATGTTATTGAAAGCCAGTGAGAAAATTCTACCTGTCAGAACTCTATCAACTTTTCTGGAAAGAAAAGACCACTTTTATTTCAGATCAGGACAGTCCTTGCTGGGCCAGGAGACCTGGGGCTGCTCCTGGTTCTCAACTTCATTTCAGCATCTCAGTGTTTGGGAGAGGATTTGTACCCGGGGAAGCCCCTGCCTTGCTCATGGGGCTTTTCTGGAAGACACAGGATCCCAGAAAACCTCAGACACTGTGATATGTATCACAGATTAAAAGAATTATTTGAGTTGAAGGGCCCTTAAAGACCATCTCATTCCTTTGGCAGAGACACCTTCCACTAGACCAGGTTGCTCAAAGGATGTGTGGGTTGCTGAGTCAGTACTTTAAGGAAAGTTGCCATTAAATCCAAACCAAACCTGGCAATCCCAGGCTCAGGGCTGGCTTGGACACGGGCTGGGCAGCCCAGGGTTATCTGCTTGTACACACATTGCTGCTCCAAGCAGAGCTGAAGGAGGCTGCTCAGCAAACTGTTCCATAATTTGCTATTCCTGTGGCACCAGCAACCCAATTTCCAGCTGGAGCTGCTCCTGGAGGACACCTCGACTTCAGCCCCATCTGGGAATGGCCCAGTGCTGCAGAAGGGACTGCAGGAGCTGTGCTGTGAGACCTCAAGTACAAGGTGGTGCATAGGATAGAATTAATCAGTCTGCTCTAAAGAAGAAATTCTCCTTTGTAGGGAGGGGAATAGCTTTGCCTGCATGATGAAAAATTAAAGAACCCCTGGCCTGGTGCTTTCCTCCTGAGGGGACCTAAAGCAGCAGCCTGAAGAGAGGGGCAGACTCTTCCCTTTGCATATAAACTGCAGATACACTGCCCATCTCAGGGAGTTCCCTAAACAAATTGCCCTCCTTCTTCCCTCAAAATCCAGGGGGAAATTCATCACTTCCCCTCTCCAGAAGGGAACCAACTAAAAGAGGAATAAACCTTATTTTTCAGTCAATATTTTGCTAAGACTGAACTCTCAGAGCTGCACCACCCCAGACTGAGCCAACCCAGCATCTCCCTCACACAATATGAGCATTTGCTACTCTGATTTTGGAGAGTTGCAGCTAAATTTGGGAATTTGCTGCTCTGTAAACCAACCAACTCCCTGACCAAGGAGGTGTAGCTACTGAAAAGAGAAGCAGCCCTTTTTCTCTGGGATTTCAGCCCTTTCCTAGTTTGAGGGGATGGGAACATCATCCTCCTCACACCTCAGTTGTCCCAGGGTAAATCAGGGACAGCAGGGACATTGCCCAGGTGTGGACACTCGTGTGCTGCCTGTCCCTTCCCAGTGGGACACCCGGCTGTTCTCTCTCTGTTCTGCAATCCCAGGACAGGGAGAGGTCAGGGAGGGAACTTGGCATGAAGGTCCCCCCGTCCCTTCTCCCTTAACCACCCCTAAACCAACCCCCAGGGGCTCCAGCAGCCAGAGGTGGGGCAGCAGCAGCACCCGCAGAACAAGGGGGGCTTTATCCAAACATCTGCACTTCCACTCCCAAACAAAAACCAAGGCACAAGCTTTCCATTTTCTCCTTTTATTACCCACCTTAAAAAAAAAAATAAAACAAAACACTGGTCAGCCACGGGATTCCTGTTTTTATGGAGCCCATCCTGCCACGCTATTGCTCCACAAGGACATTATTAATGCCATTTACAGCTCAGCTAATAACCCAGCCTGGCTGCTCCATAGGAGAGGGCTGTGGAGGAGTCATTCCAAAGGTGATCCCAAAAAAACCTTGGCTGCATGCTGGCGAGGCCAAAGCAGCACTCACTCTGCATCCTGGCTGTAAACTCAAATTAAATAAAAGATCCCATTTCACCAAGGGCCTAATACTAATTTGTGTAACATTTCCATTATACAGCGCTGCCTACACAAAACATACACTGGAGCACTTTGACGATTTAACAGGGAACATTCCAATAGGAAACATTATTAGATTTTCCTATTAAGCTGCTCAGGGCACACGCTCGTTTAATAGATGTTAATTACATTAGCAAGGCTGCAAATTCAGTCCTGGTGGAATCGAAGTGACTTTTGCAAAATTGACTCAGTCCTGGAATTTCTGTAGGGACAAAAGGTAAAAAAAAAACCTCCAACACACAGATAAAAAATTGGAACAAGGCCACCATGTCACCACTTTCTCAGCAGTGGCTCCAAAACACTTTAATGTACTGGCATGTTTTGCTTTCACGTTTCCAGAATGGAATTTTCACAAATTTCCCAGCTTGGCAAAATAATTAGAGACAGATCGTAATATTTGAATAATGGAGGTTTTTTGGTTTGGTTTTTGTTTTGTTTTGTTTTTTTGCCAGTGGAAAGAATGGTTGAAACTGTAAAAAGGCTGAGTGTTTCAGTTCGGTCTTTTTGTGAAACCACTGAAAGTATTTCATATTTCCTCACCATGTGCTTGTGTCCTATTACAGTCAATGGGGGTTTAAATACACATTTTGAGTTAACAAGGCATATCATGATTAGCCTAAATCAAGATCTAATTACAGAAGATTGTTGACAAATTATTTCAGACAACATGTAAATGCAAGCCAAACAGTATTTCACTTGCACCCAACAGAATTACTTTTTTTAGATAAATAGCTGTGGCCTGTGTGTATCATACCCAACATTTGGGGCTCTGCCTCCACAAACACCTCACCTCAACCATAGCATGGAAGCATCCCTAATTTTCCCCTGGCTGCTGAGGGAGCCCAAGCATGGATTTGGGACTCCACAGCTATATAAAATTGCTTGTGGCCCTGTCATTGATATTTTGGAGGTACAATTCCTCTCTGGTTGTGCTGTCCACTCTTACACTCAGCTCTATTTCACTAGGAAATGGCGAGAGCCAAGAAAATGATCCTCACTTGCAGGGCAGGGAATGGGGAGTCATTTGCCAAGGGCAGTGGCAGAACTGGAGCTGAAATGTGTTCCCTGGCAGCCCAGCCCTGCTGCAGGGTGGGTACAGGGACACAGCATCCCTTGGGATTCACTCCTGATCCCGGTACAGGGGGTTGAACAAACACCACATCAGCAGGGCCAGGAGGTGAGACCCACAGTGGGTCTCTGGTGTTGGGTCTCTTCCCACATGCAAGCACAAGAAGAGCACTTTTGTAATTAAATTATATAATATATATTATATAATGATATATTATTATAAGATATATTATATGTAATATACATAATTATACAATGAAATCTCCCAGATCTTAATTAGTAACACTCTACCTTAAATTCAATAATGAGCTGATGACTCAGGGCCCTGGACAGACCTTTCTGTTCATTCTAACATTTCAGTGGTAGAAATACTAAGTGCAGTCAGCACTCTCAAACCTTATCCTGATCCTTCCCCTACTCTGAACTTACGTGATTTCTACTAAATGTGTTGCATTAATAATTCAGATAAATTCAAAGGAAGATTAGGCCTGAATGCAAGTATCTGGAGAAATGGGAGGTTATGGAGTTCAACACAGTGGCACAGGAAGGTTGGACCTGGTGATCTTGGTGGTCTCCAACATTAGGGATTCCATGATTCCAAGGTAAGGACCAACCTGAGCCCATTTGTTATGGCGTGTGGAAAACCAGCTCTATCCCCTCCAGGCTTCAATGCTGTCGCTCCTGACTGCTGGGTTTCAACCTCAGTGCAGTTTTATCAGCCTCAAGAGAGGGAAATCAACCCTGAGATTCCTATTCATTCCCACTTCTGCAGTGCTCGGGAGCTGGAGTCTTGGAAAGGACTCTCTGGTGCTGGCTCCTGCTGGGTTACTGTTTCCCATCAAGGTGACACTGTGACATCTTTCCCCCAAAATCAGTGAGCACACTGTGGGGGAGCATCCTGAAGGAATGGTCGTGTTCCCTCATGAACTGATGAATGTCCACAGCTCAGCATTTAGAATTAAATCCAGCATGGATCACCCCCCTTGGCCTGACCCACCCCACACACAGTGAACATGGAGCACCTGCAGGAACCTCCCACCAGCCTGGTGGGGCCTCGTGTCCCTCTCTCAGACTCACAACTTCCAAAGCTTCCCATCTCAACAGCCAGGAGCTCTCTGAGGAGCCTCCCAGCCATGGGCTCTAACCCAGGTCTTCCAGGGTGTGAACTGATCTCGAGGAAGCAGCAGGGATAAACCCCTGAGAAGGAATTTGGGGCCTGGCACTGCTCTTTTTGACACTTGGCTGCAGGATGTCCCCGTGCCCGGCAAGGGGGGATTCCTGGTGCCAACCACCAAAGGGGCTGTGGAGCAGGGACCGTCGGGGCTGTGGGGAGCTGAGTGAAGCTGGAAAACCATGGAGGAGAAGGGCAAATATTTCATCCCGACAGTACTGTGTAGACTCTTAGTTTTAGGGAGCTTTGGGCTCTCCTCTGCTCAGCACTTTGGAGTTTACCCCGATCCTTCACTGGCAGCAATGAAGGGCTCCAGCTCCATTTCCACTCCCTCGGGGCAGGGACGTCCCTGCACCTCTTGGGACACACCAGGGAGGAACAGCCTTTTCCCAGCATTGCACTGAGGAGGAGGAAACAAGAAACTGCTTGTCTCAACATCTGATTTCTGACAGCTTTTAAGCAGACAGGCTCAAAGCCACCATTAGCAACCCTCGTCTCCCAGGCAATCACTCATGTTCTGTCATTTGGGCTAAAGTGTCATTTAGACTAATTGGCCTTTTCCAAAGGCCAAATGCCACTTATGAACCCTCCCTTAAAACTACATGCAGCCAATGACATCCCCGGTGTGAAGTTTTTTGGGCTCAAACCATCTAATTAAGTACATGATAACATCAACACAACTTCTGCTCCACTCCAGGAGCTGTCATCACACAGAACCACTGTTTCCTGCAGTTTTTATCATGAAATCCATTATATTTGGCATTTCTTCAGCACAAGGACACACACTGTTATACATGGAGCTCTCAGCTTCCTAATTTAATTCCATTTCTACCCATAATGTCTGGAGGAAAGAAAAAAAAAGGCTCTAGAAATCATGACCTGAGTGTAATTGAGGCCTCAGAAGTAGAAGCTAATTCACAGCAAAACAGACCACCCCTCCCTGCCATCATGCCCTCATTTCCAGCAGCAAACCAAGACTCAGAAGCACTTAAGATATTACTCAGCTCAAGTGATGTGTCAGGAAGGCAGCTCTGGCTGCAGATAATCCACTGAAATCATCACTAAACCCTTAAAAGCACGGAGGGACCTTGTACCATCTCCATCATCCCACTGTGTGCTGGGCCAGCTCAAGGGAGGGAGCTTGGCTGAACAAACAAACCCGTTTCTTCACAAAACTGAAGCGTCCCACCAAAGAGGCTGATTGAGTGTCATTATGCCAGGTGTTTTATCCAAAAATAAGCATTATGCAGGAAGCACACAGCCTCGGGCAAGCTGTGGTGCCAGCAAGTCAAAGGGCTGGAAAAGAGGGATAACCAGCTAGGAGAACAGGGATTTCTGGGCTGAGCCCAGTGCATGCTGCCTCTTTGGCAAGTTTTCCCAAGTACTTCTCTGCAATGGGACAGAAATCCTGGTTGTGAGGAGCTGATGGCACCAGGGATGGCAGAAGGGAAAAGCTCAGCAGCCAGGGCAGAGCAGTCAGGGGGCACCACAGGGGACAGGGAGGGGACATTCCAGCCTGAAGGGCATATTCCATCTGGGACAGCAGATTTGGTTCCTCCCCCAGCTGCAACCCAGATGCTGTTTTTCACATGGCAAGATGTAGTGAGCTCTGCTCCCGGCGTGCACAGAACCAGGACATTGGACTGGCAGCGTGGGGCTCCTTCAATGGGCAATCCCGCAGTTCCAGTGGCTCTGGAGGCACAGCTGTACTTTTAGGAGTAAGGGGGTAAAACTGAAAAAACTGCTTTTGCACCACAAGAAATGTCTTTGCATCTATTTGTACGTATACCCTATAGAGAACAGTCTAATTCTTCAGCCCCAAATCTCTCCTCCTGTAGATCAGGTGGGTTCAGAGCTCACATCTGCTCAGCTCAGGGGCTGCTCTCCTCTCAGTCTGCCAAAGCCCACCTGGCAGCACCACCTGAAACTGCTTTATCACTGTGAAAACATGCCTCTGCTTTCCTTTTTTATTAAAAATCCTCTGAAATCTGCTACATCTCTGGCTTCTCCCTGCAAAATGGCATTGATCGACATTTGTTTGGGTGTTTACACTGATCACTTGCCAAGAAGCAAGTCTGTCTCCTTTCTGCCATTCAGCATCCCACAAAAACTGGAGTATATCACATTATTCAGGAACAGTCTCTGGACAGCGCCAGGTTTAAGATTTCACGACCATCCCTGGTGACCTGCCTGGCATTCCCTCTGCTCTCAGGCAGGGCAGGGGGTGGTGAGCAAACCCACAGGTACCAGGGTACCTGTACAGCTCCCAGAGCACTGCACCCACATCTGCTCCTCATCCAGGAGCTGACCTTGGCTGACCTCGCTTGGCTGATGAGCTCAGACCTGTTGGCTGAGGTCGTTAAGTTCTATTAACAAATGACTAGACCTGGCCTGATAGTTCTGAGATAGCTGTGATCAAGCTTGGAGCCAGACTTTTACAATGGTAAAAAGGTGACCCCACGTTGGGCAAAACTAAGCCAACCAACCAAAAATTAGCTGCTTTGTTGCTTGGATACGGTTTTCCATGTATGGAAGTGTTCTTAGAAAGATCTGGATAGAGGAACGAAAGGACACACAGACAACCAAGAGACACAACCATGAGAGAACAATAAAAGCTGAGGCAGGAGAGAGAAAGAGAACCATGAGAGAATTATGAAAGAAACCCATGCAAAAGAACCCTGGACCTTAACTATGTATGTATGTGTTTGTGGCATGCAAGATATACAGATGTAAAAATTCATATTAATAAAAGTCTTTAGTTAAGTCTCTGAGACTAATAATGACTAAAGATATTAAAAATAGTAATGCCACACAGAGCCACAGAGCTATGGCTGCAGGCCAGGGAGAAAACAGCTGTCTGCCACAGACACCACTCATTGATACTTTATTCTCATTTATTATTTATTTAATACACATTGTGGGTCGATTAGGGTTCTGTTATTGTGAACTCTGTATTAACATTTTAATAAGCAAGAGCATAGAAAACTGAAGAGACTTCCCTGCCAGGGGACACGAAAACTCTCTCAGTTTGTTGCAAGAGAAGATTGTCTCAGTGATGCTCTTTTTTTCTCCTCTTGTGCCGTGTTTGTTCAGCCTGGAGAAGTGGAGATAGAAGGGAGATCTCTTTGCAGCTACAACAAGGGGCAGCTCTGCTCTCTGTTCTCTGTGACCAGTGACAGGACACAAGGGAGTGCCTGGAGCTGTGTCAGGGGAGGTTTAGGCTGGATTTCAGGGAAAGATTCTTCCCCCAGAGGGTGGTTGGGCACTGAACAGGCTCCCCAGGGGAGCGGGCACAGCCCCAAGGCTGCCAGAGCTCAGGAGTGTTTGTGCAACACTCCGAGGGACACGGTGGGATTGTTGGGGTGTCCTGTGCATGGTCAGGAGTTGGACTCAATCCTTGTGGGTCCCTTCAAACTCAGCATATTCTGTGATTCTGTGAGGCAGAGTTTTTTATTCTCTGATAGGAAACATTTCAAAAGTTCAAAAGTCCAGTAGCTCAGGGTCTTCTCCAGCCCAGTGACACCCTCCCCAAGGCAGAGTTCAGTGGGAGCCCAGTTTTCAGGACTGAGAGAAGCTGACAAACAGCTGAAGTGCCTCAGTACCAGTTTTCCTGGCACAACATATGGCTGCTCCAAGAAGAGACAGCCATGGGACACTTGGGATGCTTCACAGAAGAAATCCCTTGTTTCTAACCCAGCTTTGCCACCTTTACGCTGAAGATTTCACAAACAAGATTTCTTTAATTCCAATGGAAGGGGATGGGAGGAAAACACCCTCTGCCCCCTTTATCAGACCTGCCCTAAGACTGGAGATCAGCCAGACTCACCTCAGTGTCATGAGGTGCCAATTCAAGGATAT
Organism: Calyptomena viridis; assembly: GCA_013390005.1. Lineage (NCBI taxonomy): Eukaryota > Metazoa > Chordata > Aves > Passeriformes > Eurylaimidae > Calyptomena > Calyptomena viridis. The sequence goes on along the minus strand of WEIV01025120.1, from coordinate 294,041 downwards.
AACTGACCTGGATCTCCTTCACCCCCATCAGCCAGAACAAGGCACCTGGACTCACCTACACCAATCCCATTTGTTGGGGAGCTCTAGGTTGGGATGTGATGGGCATTTTATTCTCCTTGTGCTCCAGGGCAGTACAGGGACTTATCCAACCCCAACAAAATGTGTAGCAGTTTCCCAGCAATGGAAAGCAAAGCTCAGTACAGGTGTGTCCCACATCCCTTCCCAGCACTGCATTCCAGGGGCAAGGGAGCAGCCTGTGCAAACACAGCCAGGGAGACATTATCAAATGACATTTTCCTTTATCCAGTGATAATTGATGATCAGGCCATTAGAACAGAGATTAATGTCATAGGGTCACAGAAGATAGTCTAGAAGGGACCTTAAGGTCACTTAAATCTATCCAACTGCCCCACAAAAGGCTCATTTCTGACAGATATTTGACCTCTTTGGAATAAGAAGGAAGTTTCTGACATAGATAATATTTTAAATAAATATTTTCTTTAGCTAACTACAAAATACTTCATTCACTTGTCTTGTATATAAAAACTCTCCAAAGGCACTTTTCTTCAGGTAATTTCTACATGAAATCAAACTCTCAATTTAAAGAGGGGCGTCTGAACTTCTCGATTGTTTCTAGCAAAATAATTCCTCTTGGAGCCACAAACACTCCAGGGGCTTATTCTTCTTTTGCTTTTTTCTTTGTGGTCAGCCAAGAAAATGTTGTTTTCATTTACGAAATATTTAGAATTTCCAGCAAAAAGAAATAATTCCTATTTGCACAGACGTGAGGATGATTCCTCTAGGACCCTCTGGGTGGGGATATGATGGGACACCAGTGAAGCAGTAAGGATAAGAGAGATTTTCTCCAAAGAGTTTTGGTAAAATAAACTCTTTTTCCACATTTTTCCCTCACCTTGTTTCCTCCTCAGTTCCTGTTTGTGTTGGACCAGGATATGGGCACTGTCAGGGAGGGAAGAAGGGAAGAGGGACATTGGTTAAGTACTTCATTGGTTAAGACTTGACTGAGAGGTGCCACCCAAACCTGCAGCTCTGGGATGATGGATGTGGAAGTGCAACGCCGTGTTTCCCTCCCCCAATTACAATTTCATCATGTAATAATAATAGTTTGTGATTGATTGTGACCCCTCACTGCCGCAGGATGTTGGTCGTTAGGAAGAACTGATTGATCACTGGAGCTGTCATTTGGCCATGCAGAGCCTTTCCACCAGCTTTCAGAAGGGGAATGAAAGTATCTTTAAATAAATAAGACGTTAAAAGGTCCAACTCAAGTCTCAGGAGACTCTTAGCCTCTTCCTACCCTCGTTGTGTCACTCAGCAGAGCAGGAGGATGAGAGCTGTCTCAAAAGGCATCATTTGGGTGCTGTAAGTCTACAGAGATCCTTCCTCACCATTGTCACCCTCCAGGGGGGGAGACACTGAGGTGAAGTACAGCAGGGACCATCCCCTCGAGCTCCACAGGGACCATTTCAGTTGGTGGCTCTGGCACAGGGACAGTTTCTGCTCTCTAATCCCTCTGGAGAGCAGGGGACCAGTCCTCAGATGGGATTTGTATCTGCTTAAGTGCTTTAAAGAACTGTGGGCTGGGAGCCAGGAATCCACCTTTGATTGCGAGCTCTGCCACAGGCTTCACATGTCCTTGGGTAAATCCCTTTGTGGATGCACTTGTGGTGCAGGAATGAAATTTCTCATGTCTGGGTGGCACCAGATTCCAAGACAGGGACTGACCATCCCACAGGAAAGCTGCCCTTCCATCCCAGTGGGGCTCAGTGTGACCAAAGACCTCTTGGGACCTCCTGCAAGAGCCACAAGCACCTCACACTCCAGGCTGCACCTCTTTCCATCCCTGTGAGAAACCCAGCAGCTTCCCAGGTGACTTGAGGCACTGCTTGATGTCAGTACATTAATAAACAGGGAGATCTGCTGTCTGCCAGGGACACAGCCCTGCACTCTGCCAGCATCTGCCAGAACTGTTGTCAAGCAACTAACTGCCTGTAATTGAGCTCTCAGAAGTGTCTGCCCTGAGGTGAACCATGGAGAAATTTTACAAATGAAGATAATAGATGTTTATGTCACACACACACGGGGAGAGGCAGCAAGCTACGATCACTTCCTTGATAAATCCACCTTCAGCTGCAACAGCTTTGTCCTCCACAGCTGAATTAGGGTCTCTCTGGCAGCATTTGATGCCTCAGAAAGCAGAGTGGGGCTGCTTATTGCCCTGCATTGAGCCATGCCTGGAGCAGGTCACAGTAATCCATGTAACACCATCCTTATCCCACAAATATTCATAAATTTCTGCAGATTTCCAGACAGGATTCATTATCTGCAGGCATTCACCAGAACATCTGGAGAAACAGGGCCAGCCACATTGCAAACATCAATCAATTCCTCTCCCTTGAAGTCAACACGGCTATGCCAACTTGCCCTTGCCAAGAATTAGTCAATCTTTTCTAAACTAAAAGCTCTTCCTGAATTTACTGTTTATTCTCAGGACATATCATTATTTACACTTCAAAATAGGGGAGTGTAGGCGGTGAACAGCAAAAAAGATACACATGGGCCCAGCTGTAGTATCCAAGTGCTGCTCCAGAATTAACAAAGCTGTCAGGGTAAGGTAAAGCAGAGGTGTGCAGACAAGGTGAGCTGCTTGCCAAAAACACCCCATGCAAACAACCCAGCATAAACCAAGCCTCCCAAAACACAGGACTTCCTTTTAGCTTTTTAGATACCCTCCTAAAAAGGTTGTGAATCTGTGAAGAACCAGCAAAACTGCCCAAGCACCTGGGGCTGAAATGTTTGAGGTACCATTTTCAGAAATGATTGGTCCTGAGGCCCCAACCCCAGTTAGGTTTCTAACTGCCAGTGTAAGCAAATTGCTTCTATATTTTGAAGCTAGAGGCCATAGAAACCCAGTCCTCATCAGGATTCCATAGGAAAATGAGTGCCAAGAGCCCAAGTTGCCGTTGAAAGTGGGATTGTACAGAATTAGAAAAGCACCTCATTATAAATCTTTTGGAGTGCCTGTGAAATGCCAAGAAACACCCAGAAGATCAAAGTCTACCACCATTATCCTTCCTTGAGGAGGGCAGAGAGTGGAGTCCCTGAGACAGTCCGGACTTCTGGAGGTGACTTTCTGCAATGACCTCATGTTTTGGTCTGTGCAGACCCAAATACAGACCCTGGGCTTCATCTTTACAGAGCTACACGTGAGCACAAGGGTCAATCCCTTTCACTGGTGATGGGGGCTCTGCCACAAATGCCACAGACATTCAAAAAATATTTCATAGACTCCATTTCCACAGATAGTCCAGTCCTCATGCCCCAAATCCCAGCATATTCACCTCCTTATTCTGGTAAGTCCTGCACAAGATCCCTCACCCTGCATCCACCACACTGCTGCAGCACTGGAATCACACCCCTGGCTGTCTGCAGACTGTTATTCACTGTTGGTACACAAACACTGTGTGTTTTCCAACACTTGAACAACTGGGTTGCCAAACATGTTCTAAAACAAAGCACTATAAAGCAAATATACACAGAGGAAGTGTAATGAGATCCCAGCACTGTTCCCCCTCCAGGGATGCGTGATGCCAGCCCAACACATGGCATATGGATTTCTCCAGGACTGGCAGCCAACTGGATTTCTTGTACAGCTGCATCATTTCCTGCATCTGTGGCCATGTCAAAGTAGATGGAGTAAGAGTCAATTTCCATCAGTAGCACAAGGCTACTCAGGATGGAGCTAAATACCAGGATGCCCAGGTGTTTGCTCCTGTATTTTGAGCTCCCACCACATGCCATAAACCCTGTGCATCCAATGAAGCTACTTGGCAAACCTCAGCTGCAGTATGCAAAGTGAGGCTGGTTTACACCAAATTGAGGATTTGGCCCTCCACACTGGTATTGGGTGCAAAGACTTGAAAAAAATTAAAACAGAATTGTTCTGTGTCCATATCTCAGGATCACCTGAGCAGCTCACAGCTCACACTGCTGATGGAGATGCAACACACCTACAGCTGCACATGGAATCACAGGGTGGTTTGGGTTGGAAGGGATCTTAAGGATGACCCAGTTCCACCCTCTGCCATGGGCAGGGACACCTTCCACTATCCCAGGTTGCTCCAAGCCCCATCCAACTTGGCCTTGGACACTTCCAGGGATGGGGCAGCCACAGCTTCTCTGGGCACCCTGTGCCAGGGCCTCCCCACCTTCACAGGGAAGAATTTCTTTCTCATATCTAATCCAAACCTGCCCTCTGTCAGTCTGAAGCCATCACCCCTTGTCCACATGACTGTGGCCCCAGATTTTGGGTAGGCATCTGCTAAATTCCACACTGCACATCAGCAGGACTGCTCTCCCTGTACTGTCTTGGTGCTGCTGGACCCTGGGAAATCTGTGCTTTGGAGCTTCCCCTGGCAGAGCTGTGTTAGTACTTGGCCTGAAGTTCACTTTTCCATCATTCTCTTGATCAAAGAAAGCCAAGTGCTGTCTGACACTTCTGCAGTTGATCCTGTTTTAGTCCGTGGCTGAACAGCAGTTTGGATGGGTTTGGATACCAGCACAGCCAGTGGCTCCAGCACATCTCCATATCTCCTGATAGATGCAAGTCTGCTCAGATATCAGCTGACTTTCACCTCCCCTCGTGCTGCAGAGACACATCCAGCTGTTGAGGTCCTTGCTCTGTCCCCACTGCCCCATCTGGCTGCCTTATGCTGGGCCAGAATTAGCAGAAGTGTTAGTGCCACTCCATTTTCCAAAAAGTTGTTTTCTTAGTTTTTAACTACATGGAAGTTTCTGCAAAGCAGGTTTCCATGGCTGAAGTGGATTTTCCATAGGAAATAATGAAAATGTGGAGAGGAGAAATTAGTCAAAAACTCCTTTGGGTTTTAGGGGAGTTTTCTGGTTCAGGCTTTTTGATATTCAAGCTTTGCTTTGGTTTAGGAGCAGGAGAGAGTGGGACATAGAGTAGAGCAGCTCTGCATCTCCTACAGCAGGTTCTAAACAACATGGTCCCTCCTGTACCCACTGAGATGTGAGATCTTGGATTAAGAGCAGGTTGAGCCTCTCCCAGTCCTCAGCAGTGACAGGTCATGGACTGACCAGAGACCTCCACCTTTGTGGGCTGCAACCACATGAATGTGATTTACCTGCTCATTTCCCCCCCAGTCCCCCCTGAAATCAGCTTTGGGAATTCAGCACTGGATCCTGTCTGGTCATCCAAGAGGACACAGGTGAGACAGGGCTGGGATAGAGTTCATTTTCTTCACAGTAGCTGATATGGGGCTGTGGTTTGGATTTGTGCTGCAAGCAGTGTGGATCACCCAGGGATGTTTCCCTCAGAGCTGAGCAGGGTTTACAGAGAGTCAGGGCCTTTTCTGCTCCCCATCCCACCAGTGAGGAGACACAGCCAGGACAGCTGGTGCCATCTGACCCAAGGGATGTTCCATGCCACATGGCATCATGCTCAGCAGACAGAGCTGGGGACAAAGGAGAAAAGAGGGACATTTGGAGAGATGTTTGTCTTCCCGAGTCACCATTACATGTGATGGAGCCCTGCTGTCCCTGGGATGGCTGAACATCTGCCCACCCATGGGATGTGGGGAATGAATTCCTTGGTTTGCTTTCCTTGCAAAGTGTGTTGAACTGACTTTATCTAAAAATGAGTTTTCTGATTTCACTCTTCTGATTCCGCCCCCATCCCACCCAGAGAGTGAACAAGTGGCTGTGTGGGATTGAGTTCCTGGCTGGGGTTAAATCACAACAAAGGGAAAGACCATGGTAAATCCAAGCCACCTGTAACCATAATTGTAAAGCTGTTGGTGAAACACTGGGGAAACACTGAGCTGTAGGTGACTTCTCCTAACCCAAACTAACCAGCAGTGCAGTATCACTCCCAAGGAGAGTTCTACAAGCTGTGACCTGTCATATCCAACTTAAATTACACATTTATTGTCAGGGTGGGCACGACCCACTGAGTTTCAGAAATATTCTTCCATATAAGGTGCCTCTAAGCAGTCCCAGCCCATACAAATATTGGGGAGGGCAATATTGGAGGTGTCCCTGTACAGTTCTCCTTTTCCCACTCTCCACACCACCCTCCACCCATTTGTTTACTGCCTGCAGCTTCCTCCCAGCTCAGCCTTTGAAGGCAGAGGATCTCTGGCAGCTGAGGCTCTGCCTGCCTGGCATTCCTGGCTGTGTATTCCCTCCTGCCTTCCCCAGGGAGGTGCTGGAGCAGCTCGAGCTGCTGCCTGGGTCACCTGCCAACCAGGTTACCTTGCAGCAACTCGAGCTGGCTGGAAATGGGAGATGCAGTAGGAGTGCTCGTGGTGACTGTGGCAGCAGGATCTGCTTCTCCAGTGGCTGGAAACAAAGGAATTTTAGGAGGTCAGGCCAATATATGTAAAGCTCCCAACACTTGTCTGCCTTTCTAAATCACCTGAGTTTGCTCTGCAGCTTCACACAAGGGGCATTTGCTGATGTCTTTAGGTTTTGCCCACGGTCTGCACTGCTGGAGAAACCCAGGCAGAGCACAGACCTCCAAATCACAGATTCACCACTGCTCACCCACGAGCAGCAGGAAAGAAAGGCTCCTCTCCAGTTCCTTACTCCTGGAGCTGGCTGGGATCAGGGGTGGGATACTGGATGCAAACCACACGTCCAGTTTGGGAGCATCCTCAGGGCTTGCTCCAGGGACTTGGAAACAAGCTGAACTTCAGGCAATAAACCATTAGCAAAAACCAAGATATGAGCCAAAGAGGCAAAACAGAAACACGGACACTTCCAATAACCAGGAAACACATGCTTGGGACAGAGCCATGGATGAGCAGTGGAGGAACCAAATTAAAAACCTCAGCAAGAGCCTGTATCTATATCATATATTTGAAAATAACCAGAGATCCTGCAAGTAACAGAAAAGGCAGTTAAAAAGCCCTTGAAAAATCTCCCTGAGAACTCCAGGGAAAGGTCTCTTTTCCTGTCAGGATAAAAGCCCAAACCAGCACCTGTATCCACACCTTGGTACTGGAAGGGATGCCTCAGGGAGCAAGGACAAGCTGAGGTCCTGGGGAAGACCTGGGGTAGAGCCTATCAGGTTTCTGGGAAGGGAGGCTGGAGTTGTGCCATGAAACCCAAGTTAGGCTCCCTGCCCTCTTTCAAGGGTGATGCAGAATTACCCAGGGATGCTGTTCTTATTAAAAAGAAAAAAATTTCTTTGCTTCAATGCCAAAAAGTTATATAAAAATAATTCACGGCCAGATTAATGAGAGAGAGAAAGTCATTAGAAATCAAAAATGAGATAATTCTGCTGTAGACATGAGTGATGGTGAGAAATAAATTATATTTGGCTGACATGACTTAATTAGTTGGAAACATGGTGCTTTCTTAAATTTTCTTTGGTGAAGCTTTTAAGCTTTTGACACATAAATTCCCAGCTAAATAACCTCAATGTCAAAGCAGTTGCATCTTCTCTGCCAAGCCATTTTTTTGAGCGTATCATTTAAAAACTCCATTCCTTTGTTCAGGATTTTGGTTGTTACTAGGGCATGGCACGTAATGCCTGGCAAGAGCCCAGTATCCAGATGGCTCCTGAGGGCAGCTGGTACTGATGTTCTCCCTACCAGCTCCTGGTGGGATGGGGAAAAGATCAAGGAAAGACAAACGGTGATGCCTTCACTGCTGTGAGCAGCTCAAATAAGCAGGAAAGCTTAGCACTGCTGCAGTGCTGCTCATCAAGCATCTCAGAGGACTTAATGAGCATGAATTAAGCCTCACAATTAGAGCTGACTGTATAAATAGTTGCAAATAATATTCCTGGAGGAGGATGCTCTTCAGTTCTTAAGCGAATTGTTCTGGCTGATTCTTGCAATCCTGTTTGTAAGCCCCTTCTCAGAGGGAGGAGGGAATTGAGGAGGCAGAAGTTGAGAGCTAAAAGTCCTGCAGGATTGAATGGTGTTCTGCTGGAAAATAATGGAAAGCAGCAGGAGGAAAAGCAAAGCAAACAGCTTAATGGGAAGAGTTTAGAGAGACCAAAATCATCAACCCCCTCATGTGTTTGGTACCAGTGGCTCTCCCAGTGAATTGGGGTGTAGGACCCTGAAATGATCTGGAATAGGTGTTTTAATTAAAATCATTTTAATCTGCAAAGGGGGAATCCTGATTGACAGGAATATCTGAGGACTCACAGTGACCATGAGGTTTTTTATCCCAGCTGAAGGTACCAACACTAACATTTGACACAGGAATTCCTCTCTCCAATAAAGAAGCCATTAAACAAGGTGCTGAACAATTGCCTTGCATAGAAATGTTTGAATGATTTATAACTAATTAGTCACTATTATTACCTTTTTAAATATATGCATTAGGAAAAGAGTTAACACCATGGCTCTTAACCACAGAGAGAAATTGGAGGATAATATAGTTTAGCTTTAAATAAAGTGATTAACAGAGAGATCTCATGGCTGAGTAACATTTTTGAAGGGGAAAAAGAATAACAAAAAGTCAGAAAGAGAAGCAAAGCACTTCCTACTGCAGTGCCCTGGTGGTTTGGGAACTGGGACTGCCAACAGCATGAGCTCCCAGCCATCTGTACACCAGGCCTGAGGAAAAACACATACATATAATAATTACGTCTTCCTTTAGCCAGGCCCCAGTAAAAACTTCCTCAAGCTTCAAGGTTATTTAAGTGCATCTTGTTGGTCTAAAGCCCAACAAACGTGGTGCTACCTACAAAATCCACCAACTTTTCAATGACTTTGTCAGCACAGACTCAACTCCAAGCTTTACCTGCACTTTCTTGCCTTTGCAGATCTTGCCCAGACCTTTCCCTGGTGCTTAAAGGCTCTCTAGCTCTGTCCTCCTTCATTCCAACATTTCCTCACCATCCTCAGATTGGTCTCCACACCCTCCAGGTGCCACACAAAGGTGCTCATGGCAGCAGCCTGTTCCCTTCCAGGTGAATTCCTCCCTGCTCTGTGTATCCTCATCTCTGGTATGTGGATCTTTGCAAAGTGCCACCTGTCTGGGATGCTGTCTCACCACTGGAGCCCAAGCACCTTCCTTAGAAACACCACATTCACTTGCACAACCTGGAGCCCTGGTTGGTTTCTAGATTTTCTGGAGAAAAAGTAAATCTTTAGCAACAACCTTTCAACTCCCTCTCCTACCTCTTCATCCATTCACCTCCTTCAGGAGCTTCCTTCTCCAACTGGGGACTCCAGAGCTATGAAAAGACCCTTCAGCCCATCTTCTCTCTATTCTGGATCCCACAAACCACAGACACCCTTATCCTTATCTTCTAGATGCTCTTGCCAACACAGCACGTGGGAATGGGCCTCAGCCCAAACTGGGGAATGAATCCACAACTCCAGGTACAACTGGGAACATCCTACAGGGAGATACAGAGGAAAAGGCAGATGTTGAACCCCATAAGGATGCAAGGACTCCCTTTTTCTTGGCAGCACCAGTTCTCCTGTGAAGGAAAAGCACCCACAATCTTTCCATCCCTGAAATGAGCAGCAGCTCTTATAAACCACAGGAATGAGGGACAGGACTCCATGAGCTGCTGGAAAAGCTGGTTGAGCTCAGATCCAGGCTGCCTACATGTGCTGGGGCATTCACACCTGGTTTGGAACTAACCCAAGGGGAGGTGGGAATGAGGTAAGGAGTAGCTCAACTGCACCAAGCTGAGGTCAGCTCACAGCACATCCAGCTGTGCTGCTCAAAGGGGACATGGGAATGGTAAAGTTAAATCTACATATTTTAAAAATGAGACACCTATAGAGTTTAAGCATTGCCAGAGTTTGGGAGCAGCTAATTATAATCCTGACCAGCTGGAGGTTTCCAGGTTGAAAACTCTTCCTAAATCGCTAAATTAAATCTTTTGCTCCCTTTTGACTCCTTTTCTAGAAGGTCTCTGAAAAATGGACAATCTGAAAGACTCCCATCAATTACTCTGCACCGGATGCAAGGCTTGTGAAGAAAAACGAAATTATTTTAATTCAGTTTAAGTGGTAATTGCTACATTGCATAAATCTGTAACATTCTTTAGGTGCTGCTTTGTATAGCGCTGGCCTGAGACTCTTCTGAATGTGATGATAATGAAGTTTTATATCAGAAAGTGCTAAGTGTGTGGGGAGTGACAGCAATCACTTAACCCAGAGGCTGGAGCACAGAATCCCAGGATGTGCTGAGCTGGAAGGGACCCCCAAGGCTCATGGAGTCCAACCCTCAGCCCTGCACAGGCCCATCCCCGAGAGTCCCCCCTGTGCCCAGAGGATCATCCCAGCCCTCCTGGAGCTCTGGCAGCCTTGGGGCTGTGCCCACTGCCCTGGGGAGCCTGGGCAGTGCCCACCCACCCTGTGGGCAAAGAACAACCTGGTGCTGAGCTCCAACCTCCCCCTGCCCTGACACAACTCCACCCATTCCCTGGCTCCTGGCCCTGGTCCCCCAGAGCAGAGCTCAGTCCCTGCCCCTCCTCTGCCCCTGCCAAGGAAATTATCCCTGCAATGTCTCCCCTCAGTCTCCTCTTCTCCAGGCAAACCTTTTGAAAAGGAACTTGGCACTGGAAATGTTCCCCACACTGGCTGTTTGTCCTGCAGCATCCCTGACACACGAGGGTGGTTCCACCAACCACCAAACCCACCCAGTTTTTACAGCAGGGCTCAGGCCAATCCCCCAGCTCTCCTTCCCCGAAATGGGGCTGGATGAAGGTGTGTCCAGTGGGACAGACCAGCCCCCACACAACCTGACATGGACACATTCTCCCTCCAGTGAAGCCTGTGGCTCCCAAACACAGCCCAGTGCTGGGAACTCATGCAGGGAATCACATCCCACTGGACTCACCACGGGCTTCTGGGCTGGACACTCCTGGGATGGACATGCAAGTTTGGGGGGGCAGCACCTCCAAACCCACGTGGGGAGGCCACCCTGAGAATGAACAGAACCGTGCCCAGACCTTGGTAAAATAGAGCTTTTATTTGTTCATACAAATAGTATGAATTATCAGAATTTCATTTGCCTAGAAACATCTTTCTCTGTGTAAAATTAATTTGTGTTGTACATACCACAAAATACTCCATTTACATTTTTTTTTCAGGTTTTCTTTTTTGTGGGTTTTTTTGTTGGTTTGTTTTTCTTTCCATTTTGTTCTTTTTCTTACAAATTGGTTACTACTCTATAGAACCATGTTACAGACAACACCTCACTAATACCTGTACTGCACTTCTGAATACAGGACTGAATGAAACTCAGCCATAAATTAATGTTACGATGTTAAAAAACAAAACCAAAACAAAACCAAACAAAAAAACCAGCCAAACTTCTAATCACACCTCCAAGCTTAAATTAAAAAAAAAAAAGTATTCTTTTAAAAAATTATGACAATAACACTGATTCCAGCATTAGCAACCAGATGTACACCATGGGGAATTCACCTTCACTGTCGTATTTGTTAGATAAGGCTTTTTTACATTAAAAGTCTAGTGCAGACTTCATTATGAAGGATGTTGAGTCAGGGCTAACAATTTGCTTAAGGTTAGAAGAGTTATTACTCACTCTCTGTATTTCCACTCTCCAACAAGATTGTTTCATGAGAGCCTTTTGCAGCAGGGCTTGATTATACAAATTAAGCCCACACTCTGCTGTGTAGCTGAGGAAGGCAGTGAGATATTAAAAACTTGTTTCCAAGAAAGCAAGAAGGAAGACGTAGGGGATGCAAAACTCTTCTGGCATTGAGGAGCAGGATGGTGCTCCAGAGGGAAGCACATGGGAAGGAAACCACAGCAGGTCCTGCAGTGAAACTGCTCAGGGAAGCAGCACAGTCGTGGCTGGGAGCTCATCCCAAAGGCCAAGTGGAGAGGTCCAGCTTCTTTCCACACATTGCATAAATTGCTAGGAGGAAGACTGAGGTTTTGGGAACTGAAATTGCTCTTTTTTTCCCACCAGGAATTATTTTCTTCTCGCTGCCTGCAGCCCCTTCCCCTCTGTCAGCCAAGAGCTGCAGGGTTTGGGATGAAGCAGACAGGCTCAGGCATTCCTCACCCGTCCTGGCAGCAGGGAACAGAGCTGGGGACACGGCTGGAGCTGAAGGCAAAGCCCCTGAATGTGCATAGATCCACCCAGCACCCGTATTCTGCAGGGTGGGGGGATGTGGGGGCTGTCAGCCTGCACAGCCCAGCAGGTCCCACATCCTGCCTGTGCCCCCTGAAGGGGGATGGTGGCAGCCCCAGGCATCACTTCCTCAAGAGATGACTCAGGGCAAAAAGGAGAACTTTTCCAGTTTGTGGGAAGATGCACTTGGAGGCAAACCCCAAGGAGGGATTTGCATCCTGCTCACAGCAGCTCTGGAGGCAGCTCAGGCCTGATGTCATATTTAACATCTTCCTTTTCTCGAGGTCACCCCAGTGCACTGCACCCCAGGTGTGAACCCACAGACAGGGATTTGAGTCCCTAAATCCCTCTGGAGATGTGACACTGCTGAGCCAATGCAAGAGCCCTTAGGTTTGGGCAGCACTGCACCTGCAGCAGACCCAGAGCTGAGGCTGCTCTTCTGTGCTCTATTTGCCTGAGCAGGACCAGATGAAGACCCAGAGAGAGCAGCCCAAGCTCTGAGAAAGGTTTTCATCACCCAACAAGCACAGCAAAGAGCTGGAAGGGGCAGGCAAGAGTGAGGAGGCTGCAAAAGTGAAAGAAACACCTGGGAAATGCCACTGAACTGTCCCACAACAGCTGGACATGGCTCAGCAATGGGGTGTTCCAAGCAGGAGTTGTGGGTGACTGGGGAGAGGCACACGACTGTATTTCTATAGGCAACACATATGAAATTAGATGTTGTACCCATTGGAGCTTTTGCTGTTTCCAGGTTCACTCACACCACCTGCTTTATGGAAGTGCTCCCACAGTAACAGCAGGAGGTGCTCAGTGTGGTGCATCATTTCAGTGCTGCAGGTGAGGTTTGTGGGGGTTTGCTGCCCAGAGACATCAGAGCTCTGCTTTTGTTAAAAATTCAAGGAGCAAAACATTTCTGCTGCCACTTTGCTCTGAAAATGTTCCATTTGAGTTAGCAGAACCTCTGACAGCAATGGTAAGGCATTGGACACACATGGTGCTTACTAGGACCTCCTGAGCTCACAAAACATGGCCAGAGCTCCCAGAACAGCCCAGCCAACCTGTCCTAGAGTCCCACAGCACCTGAGGGGAAGGATTTCCAGGTTGATAATTCTGTGTTCAGAGCCTCTTGTCCTGCTTGGCTGCCAGCCCAGTGCTCGGTCAGGGCACCCCTGGGCTCTGCAATGTCCCAACCCAAGCACAACCCAGGCACCCTCCTGCTTTCCTAAAGATTCACCCTTGTTGGCAAAGCAGAGCTTCTTCCTGGCTCTAGGTAAATGTTAGGATACACATGGATAGGGAGTTGAATCAAAGCAGGTCTAAGTCGATGTTGCCCAGACTCGTGTACTGCTCTGACAGCCATGGGGATGGAGGTAGAGCTGCTTGTGCCATGTCCTGGGACACATTCCATGACGAGCATGGTGCCAAGGAGGGACCTGGGGTTTTTCCAGCATCTCTGGTGAGTAGAGGTTGCTCCACGTGCTGCAGGTGCAGCCGTGTCCCAGCAGTGCCCCGTGTACAGGGGTGTCCCTGGAGTGACACTTCCTGCACATCACTGACCAGGACCACGCGTGTCACACACAGACACAGGCAATTCACATTTGTCCTGCAGTAAAGATTTCAAGTGCATAGAGGGATCGTGGGAAAGAGCCTCCTGGACAAAAGGCAAGGGGGAAAAGTGAGGAGAGAGCTCTGCCCATGCAACAGGCTCTGCGGCTTCTCCGCTGGGAAAAGAGCACGTTGCCCTCCCGGCAGAGCCCTGGGTGTGAGCAGGAGCCCTATGGCTTGGGGTTCCCAACAGCTGCAGCCACTGGGAAAGCACGGAGCTGCTCAGCAGAGGTATGTGGGGAGCAGGGATGCCCAGCCTCCCTCCCACCCACCCCACAGAAACCACCCTGGGGCCACGGGACTAACTGGAAAACTGTGGGATGAGGGAGCACAACACGGGAGCAGAGACTGGGACACCGGAGTAGGGAAAGCAAGTGTTTATAAAGGCCAGATACCCGTAACAAAAATAAACTTGTGCTTTCCCTCCCTCCCCTCCCTCCCTCTTCTTTTATGATTTTTTTTAAATACAAAGTTTGTTTAGGAAAAGTGGAAGCACTGTTTGTTACAAACCAAACCAAAAAGAGGAGAAAACAGAAAGGGAAAAAAAAAAAAACAAAGGAAAGGAGAGACAGATTAGAATTAAACACTGTGGAATGTTAAACAGGTTACGGGCTACCATTCTAGCCAGTGCGGTTAGGCAGCTTAGTGAATTAATTGCTTAGGAATTAAAAATAAATTATTATAAAATAGATTTCTGTACATTTTACATACATATATATCTCTTTATATAAGCAAACCGTGCTGGGCAAGTAATTACAAGGGGACTTTCCCACTCCAGGCTCAGTCCCAGCCGAAGTCCTGCCCCGTCATCTGGTAGAACTTCATGTTGAAGGGCCGGTAGAAGTCCCGCAGCCTCTGCACCACCTCCTGGTCGATGTCGGGGTGGGTCCTGCCTTTTGTCTTCCCCAGGCAGTGGGGTTTGCTGCTGCCTTCTGCCTTCTTCAGGCACGGGAACCCCTTGGTTTTGTTGAAGTAGAAGTGTTTGTCGGTGATGATCCTCTTGAGGCCCAGAAAGTCCTGGACCCTGCCCAGCTCCCCCGCGGGGTCGCTGATGAGCCTCTCCCCGCTGACGAAGAGGATCTGCCCGATGGGGAAGTACAGGAGCCAGTTCTCCAGGTGCTTGGCGTAGATGCCAATCTGGATGGCGCTCCACGAGGTGTCGATCAGGCCCGTAGTCCTGTTTTTGAAGGTCAGGCTCTCAAAGGTGGGGATGTCGGGCTTCTTGGAGAGCGTCTGGGTGTAGTCTGAGATGGCTCTGGTCACGGGGTCCCGCACCACCACGATGAGCTTCGTGCCCTTGGACATGGAGGAGATGCGGGCTGGGGCCTCCTTGGTGACAAAGTAGCTGGGGGTCTTCTCCATGGTGATCTGCCCCTCCAGCGTCCTGGGCATCAGGTCTCTGCCAGAGAAACACACAGACACGGGTCAGAAGGGCAGGGAACAGGAAAGCAACATCCATGTGCATTTATGTGGATGTTCACACATAGATACACAAGAATTCTTCTCCCTAAAATGCCTTCACAAGCCATTTGGTTTGTACAGACAAATCCATTTTCCATTGATTTAGGGATTAGAGGGGATTATTATTAAAGGCCACTGTATTAGAAAGCCAGCTGAGTAATCTCCCAGTTATCCATGAGTGGATTAGCTGGGCTACACTCTGTGCCTGGAGTGTGGCTGCACGGACCACACTGGCTCCAGACAGGTCAGGATGAGTCCTGAGCTGCTCCAGGTGGCTTTCCTGGCTCGTGTCAACACCACAGAGCCCTCAGCCCCAACCCAGAGCTCATTTCCCCATGGGAACAAGAGGATGGTGTAGCAGGAAAGCAGGAGCTCACGGGTGCACGTCCACCTCACTTTCCCTTGCCATCCCAAATGCAACATCTCTCCAAATTCAGGCAAAAGGATGCCATTTGTCCCTGGTCTGTCAACAGCAGGTCCACCAACCTCCTCTTGCATCCAGCTTCACCCACTGCTTTCCTATTCCCTGTTGCTGTGTAGACTTGTTCTCTAACATGAACTACAAGGAATATCAGGAGCTGGCTGGTGGCATCTTCAGCACATCCCAGTGCAGCACCCAACGAGGACATTCCCTCCCCAGCACGGCCCCAGAGGTAGGTCAGGATACAGGATACAACCTCAGTTCATGGACAGGATGTACCTTCACAAAGTACCTGTGAAACCTAAAGCTTTCAGCAATTCCACCTTATTCCCTGGCTATTTCTAATTAACCATGTGGGGAAACATTAGAGAGCTTGAAGAATTGCTGGAAGTGGCACAAAGAAGGAAGAGTCATATTTTCCTATCATTCACTAGGCAAGCTGAAATATTTCAGAGCATTTGCCAATTCATTCCTTTTATAACCCAATGGGACTCATTTGCTCTTGGTTGCAAGACAGTTGAAAAGAAAAGGCAAGAGGAGAGTCAGGCACGAAATTAAAGCTATAAAACTTGATTAAGTTTTCAAAGCATCCACCCAGCTCAGAGAAATAACCAGCCAGCATGTGATCTGCAGCCCCAAGCTGCACTTCCCTCAGCCTTACAACACCTCACAGAGACTGTTCCCCCACGGCCATCTCATCCTTTACTGCTTTTATGCTTCCACAGCAAAGATCACCAGGGCTCCTGCAGTTAAAAAAGCCACTGATAATATGTGCTAAAGCCAATGGTTGCCCTGATTAAGGGAAAAAACCTGACCAGTCTGTTCTGAGGCCAAATAACAGGGAAACTGGGAATGATTGCATCAAAAATCATCCCATGCCTACAAAAGCTGGTCAGTAGCTATTTATGCAATTCCTGGTGAGCTCACACTGTACCTGGTATTTTCCTTCATCAGCTTCTGGCATTGCCTTTATGCAATGTGTTTGCTGGCAAGGGGCACCCAGTGGCTGCACCTCCACCCCACAGGTGAGCTGTGCCTGGGGGCTGCCCTTAAAGCCCCTTCTCCAAAGACCTGTGGTGGGAGACAGTCCCCATACCACATCTGCAGGAGAAGTGGTGATGGACAAGCTGGACTGTGGAGGAAGAGGATATGAGCTTGTGGAACCCTCCAGCCATGCCCAGGGGTTGTGGCAACCCCGAGGGCTGGGATTTCAAGTCCACACAAGTGGAGTTTCACATGCAGATAAAGATCACACTGGTCTACCAGACACCTGGGATGTGAGAGCTTCTGGAAGTGAGGAGCCAGTGCGTGCCAAAAAGCAGTAACCAAAATAAAACTCTGACTAATCCTTTGCCTTTCTGGCCAACTCTGCAACCCCATAATGCTGTCAGAGAACAGAGCCAGTCAATAATGCTCAGAGCAACTCTTAAATCTGTCGTGGGCTGATGTGGATTTCGACATTCGCTCATTAAGTGTTGTCTCCTTTTATGGCCACATTAAACCCAAGTTCTACATCCTGCGTTGGCCACCAACTGCTTTCCAGCTTGATTGAAGAGTTTGGTTTCAACCCATGAAGTCCTTAACAGCCTGGGACCTGCCTGGAGAGGAGAATGCTTTCCAGGACATCCTCTGGATGGCTGTGCTGCACTGAACCCCTTTGGCTTCAGGTCAGGTCCATCAGACTGCTGGTTGTGTGGGGCCCTGTACCTTGGGACTGACTTCTCCTCCAGGACTCTACAGTCAGTATTTATCAGTCTCATGGGAATGATGCAAGGCTTATTTTTCCCTCCTTGCACAAGAAAGGCATCAAGGGTAGGGCTGGGCCATGAAACAGGAGGAAATTGCTGGGAATGCAGTGCCAAGTCAGTTGATCCAGTTGGGAAACACAGGTTCCTCATTAACATTTTGACAAACACAGAGGAGTGCACAGCATAAGTGAAAGGAAGCAGGGAGCAACTCTTTACCCCAGAGGAATCCACTGGCCTGGTGTCAGTCCCTTTGCAGAGCCACCAGCTCCTGAACCCACACCTCATTTGTGGCTGAGAATACTCAGCTCTGTGCAGGTTGTTTTCTTCACAGAGGATCCAAATCCCTGGCATTTGCAGAAGCGAGACAAGGCTCATTGACACACCTACTGCCCTCAGGTTGGTCAGCACAGGCTGAGATGAGCAGAGGTAGAAATGGGACTTCAACCCATGAACAAGGCCTGGACCCTCAAAAACCAGCCCTCAGGCCCTTGTTCTTGCACTCCCTTCATTGTACCCACACAGGTGCCAGATTGCCACACAGCCCAAAACTAAGATCCTCCAGATTGCCTTGGATGCTGCTTTGTTTGCAAAGTGGCTGCTTGAAAAGAAGACAGCTGCAAGTGAAGCCAAATATTGTGGCCCATGGATGTGGTTTGAACCTCTGACAGCACCACATCCAGGAAAGCAAAGTTTTATTGCATGGGCATGTCAGTTGTGAGGAGCTTTCCCATGCTTTCCATAATCTCCCACAGAGGCTCCATCCATCATGCTGGCAGCCAGAGACAACAGACCCTCAGGGACAGGAGGTGGAAAAGTCACCAAGGAGCATTTATTCTCATTCAAACCACAACTGGAGAAAGGCAACTGGGCCCACTGCAGCTCCAACACAACACACTGGACACATGTTGTTGGTAGAAGGAGGACCAGATTCCAGCTCCAAAACATCTACTCCTGGAGCTCCAAGACAGCAAGGGCCACACTAAACCACAGCTGCTGCATTGGGAGGGGAAAGAAAGCTGTAATGGTCAGAAACCACCATGCCCTGTCAGAATGCAGCAACTTCAGTGAAAGGAGTGAGGTTCAGCACAAACCCACATTCAGCTCAGTGATGTGTGCACAGTTCAGCCCCAGGCCAGCTCGTGACAGCTGTGGAGCCTCCTATTCCCATGGAGCCTCCTATTCCCATGGAAGCTCCATAGGCACATGGGAGACCTGGGCAGCTCCTGCCAGCACTGGCTGATGCAAGGTAGATGTCTGAATGGGAGAGCAAAGAGAGAGGATCAAGGGAGTGTGGCTGTGGGAAACGGGAAGCTCAGCTGAGCCCCAGTCAGGACAGGGCTGGATGGAGACACCGAGGGCTGTAGCAGAAACTGTAGCAGAAAACAAAGATGTAAGAAAAGCCTGGCAAGCAGTTCCTCCTGCTTTGTTATCCTCCTGCCTTCTGGCAACCTGGAGTTCAAAGCCCTCTGGAGCCAGCATCTGCATCCAAATCATCCCATTTCATAGTGACTATGAACTGTCTAATCTTTTCAAACCCATGAATACTCCTGGCCTTGAGAACATCCCACAGCGGAGAGTCCCAGCACCAAAGCACTGCCTCTACCCTCTTCCT
This sequence comes from Calyptomena viridis, assembly GCA_013390005.1. Classification (NCBI taxonomy): domain Eukaryota; kingdom Metazoa; phylum Chordata; class Aves; order Passeriformes; family Eurylaimidae; genus Calyptomena; species Calyptomena viridis. Next base: position 275,065 of record WEIV01025120.1, on the reverse strand, counting down.
CCTCCTCTGCTTGGGAAGGGATGAGGAACCTGCTCAATGAGCATGGAAGAAGGAAGCAAGGATGAGAAGCATCAGGAGACTCCTATTATTCTTTATTCCCCACCCAGCCCAGCCAGCAAAGCACGGATGGGGCTCAGTGCTGCTGACTGGGGCAGAGCTGCCGGGGGTCCCAGCGAGGGGAGGGAGTTGCTGTGTGAGCACAGCCATGAATTTTGCACAGCTATGAATTTTGCACAGGCAGAGAGCAAGCCCCTAACCCTGAGCTATTAACATGTCAAGAGGGACAGAGGAAAAGCTTTTCCTTTAATGAATATTTCCTCAGCGAAGCCTGCACCCTTCGTAGGCGAAGTGATAAGCTTAGTCTAAAGATGGATTGGCCTACTTTACCTATTAACCACTTAGACTAATGTAATAAAGGCTCTCTTCATTCAAACAGCCCTAATCCCCAGCCCCACGCAGTTCTGAAGCCTGGAATAAGAAGGGATGCTCAGACAAACCCAGCCAGGCTGTTGCTTGGACAAGCACTGGGTGGGGGATTTTATGGTTTGGGGTTTTTTCAGTGCAAACTTTTCCAATGTGAAAACCGGACCTGGAGTGAGATAAATTTACAAAGTGGGGATGACAGGTGGCCACAGGGTAATCCAATCCTGAAGCCTAATGCCCTTTGTGGCAGCTTTTGTCTGCACAGAGGGGCTCCGGGCTAATCTGCTGCCACTTCTCAAGGAGGAACAGAGAGGGGCAGGGGGGGTGAGAGGACCCCCACAACCTGTTGCTCGTTATTCCCTGCAGGTAGGACAGACAGGAGCACAGGGCTGGGTGCAGCAGTGGTGGCTTTAGCCCTGGGGACGTCTGTTGGTCCTCCCCACACACCTCCTGCCACCACCACCACCTGCTGGGATAAAGCCCTCCAGGTGTGCTGGAGCCCCGGGGGGCTGCAGAGATGACCACCCCCATCTGCCCACACAGGGGTCACCATCAGACTGCCCAGCCAAGACCCGGCACCCTCAGGTGTCCTGGTGCCCAACAGCAGTCCTGGAACTGAGCAGGTGACTTTTCCTTCCCAGGGAGCATTTCATGCTGGATGTATTCCCACCCAGCACCTGGAGCCAGCCAGCATCACTTTTGGGGGTGTTCCTCCTGCTCCAGCACCTTCAAGAGTTGAGTCCCACAGGCAAGTGCTAAAATTGGGGTACCCTGTGCTGCAGAGTCAGCACCCTCCAGGCTTAAACCCCTCCACTCCAGACCACCCCACTTGTTCAGTCCCTCATTTGCCCCCTGCAGGGGTGACAAAACTCCCTAGAGGAGTGTACAGGGTATTGTAAAAGCAAGAGAAGTGCTGTTATGGTCAGGATAAAATGCCACAGCACCAGGATGCAGCTCTGCCACCAGAGACAGCAATTCTGCCTTTGGTGCAGAATTTCTAGACTTTCCCCCCATGGCTGTTCCCTAGAAGCAAGGAAATAGGGGAAATGGGAGAAAAAGCAAGCCAAATTATTTTGGATATCAGCCACATTCATGCCAAGTTCAGGCCTGTAATCCAGAGCTGTTTGCTTTGCAGCCCAGTGCTGAACACACAGAGCATCCAACCTGTTTCTGGCCAACTTCTTCCCAAATTCCTGACTGTTTCAAAAAGACAAAAAATTATTTATTTCCAGAAAACCATTTGACAACCTGAATTTTTTTTTCTGGGTAGAGCACCCCCAAATGCTCCCAAAAAGTTGTCCAAGAAACTGTATAAATTAGATTGAAAGGTTATGAGGAAGTGAATAGAAATACAAAAGCTAAACACAAAAGTTTTTCTCCCATCCTGAAGGAAACACATTTTTACCTTAAGAGTCATAACAGAGGGTTTGAAAACCCAAGGTGACACCAAGCTCAGGTAGAGCCAGAACAACCCAGAACAACCCAGAACATGGCACAATTTAGTGCACATGATAAATTTCAGATTTTTGCTGCATTTTTAATTTGCAGGTTGGAAAGCAAACCAGCCTGCTGGTACCAGCTTGGAACAGCTCTAGAGGAACCAAGTGCAGAAGATGAGGCAGGTTGAAGCCTCATCCCCTCCCATGGTGATGCTCTCCAGGCTGCTGCATCTCCCTTTGTCCTGTCCCCGTCCCCAGGGGCAGTTTGGTCCCTTGTCCCCATCCCACCATGGTCCTGCTCAGCTTTGCTCCAGTCAGGATCCCACCAAAGCCAAAGGGCTCATTTTAAACCAAAGTCCACCTGTCCTTCAACTGCCTTAAGTAAAACACAATTTAAGGAGGGTTTTGCTGCCATTCCCACCCTCCACAGCCAATTCTCACTGTAATTCCTGCTGCTTCTCTGCCTTTCATCTCCTCCCCATCCCAATAAATACATTTAGGCCAACTGAGCTAACTCCAGTGTCTTGAAAAAGAGCTGCAGACACCCAGGGAAGGACAGGGATGGCATTTCCACTGCTGGCAGCTTTGCCTTCCAGCACATCCCCTCTGCCAAGGCGATACCCAGTTGGTCCCAGTTTCCAAGGCAGTGTCTTGCTGTCAAAAAGCAGGAAAAATATACAGTGGGAATAAGAGCAGCCAAGGGATGGATTAAAACCACACACTTGTAGCCCTCCCAAGGCACCTGGCAGTGAGCAAGAGCTCTGCAATGCTCTGGGAAGCAAAACCCCAGAGCATCACCAGCTCAGCCTGAGGCCACCACACTGGTCCCATCCCAGTCCTACCGGGCCCTCATCACTGCCAGGCTGATCACAAGATCATCAAATCCCAGTAATACTCCTTAAAATCAAGAATCTGACAAGCCCAGGGAAAGACAAAGTAATAAAGCATTTTAATTGCACCACAGAACCTGCCACCTGCATCAAGGCCAAAATTACCCTCTTGGCTTTGACTCTGCTTTCTGGTGGCAGAAACGGGATGAGGGAATGAGGAAGATGGAGAAAGATGGAGGAAGAGAATGAAACAGAGAGAGAAGAGGTAATAACAAATTCCTCTTTGCTCATTTATACGTCACATTTTTCTTGCCAAAATTGTCCCCAGCGTGGGCTGTTGTTGCACCACAGACCTGTACAGTAGCAGGTAGCCTCTCCTCTTTTTATGACCAGTGGTAAGAGCAACATGTGTGCCTTTGTCTCCAGCAGGAGCCTGTTGTTTGGGTTGGCAATTATACAACAATAAAAGGGAACGGCTGGGAACCAGCCTCGGCCTTTTTGAAATGGGTGTAACCCTATCCAGCTCCGTCAAACACTCTCCACGACGCTTACACAAACCAGATGATGGGAATTAATGAACTTTGGGGGTGAGGAAGGGGTAGGTGAAGGAGGAGGGAAAGGAGGAAAAAAATACGTGGGCCTGAAATTAATGTTTTTCTCATTCTCCTTGCTCCCTGCCAGGTGCCCTTCACCTGTTGGGCAGTTTGGGGGATTAAAGGAGGGAGAGGAGTGTAATGGTGTGTGAAGGCTCTGCAGCATGAAGGTGCTCTGGGACTTCAATGGGACCAAAGAGTCCCTGGCCACGGGTGGTATCACCACAGAGCCCACAGGAACAGGCCTGGCTGTGGAGTCTGATCTAAGTTCCTTTGATGGGGATAAAAAACTCCATCAAAGGCTGGGGGGAGCAGGGAGAAGCAGGACGTTGGCAGATGGCCCTTTGGTCCCCACCCCATGCTGGCAGAGCTGGGACCAAAAAACCACAGCAAATCAAAGCAAGCAGTGCCTCGAGGAGGGGGCAACACACTGCTGCAATCACCAGGGGTTGGGGTCTTTTTTGAGTTTGGGGGGTTATTTTTTTTTTAATAAAAGACATTATCCACCTCCCCCAAAGTCACTGCATTTAAATCAGACCCAGGAGCCACCATGGAGGTTTGACCTTGTCCATGGCACAGTGAGGGACATGGGGAGCTGGCCCAGCCACAGGGCTGAGCAGATGGTTTCAGCAGCATCCAAGCACCAGCCTGGACAAAGCTGGGCCTGATCCATGCACAGAACTTGGAGGGTTTGTGCCTCTGGGAACAGCAATGGGTGTGATGAGCTGAATCAGCCTCTGTTGCCAAGGCTGTGCCAGTCAAAACCCAGTCACCTCCCACCCAAATGCCTCCCCCACCTGATGGGAATCTCCAGCCCTGGTCATAGTGGGGGAAAGGGCATCCTAGAAGGGGGAAGCAGCATCCTGTCATCCCCCACTGCTTCCCCAACCTCCATCCAAATCCAGCACAGGGGCTTTCCTGTGCCTTATGTAGATTGTCCACTTAATCCTCAATCAATCTCTCTTCCAACTCCCTGTCCAGGTGGATGTGTCTTCCCTGGAAATGTTCAAGGCCAGGTTGGAGGGAGCCCTGAGCAATTTGATCTAGTGGGTGGCACCCCTGCCCATTGCAGGAGGGTGGCACAAGATGATCTTTAAGGCCCTTGCAACCCAAATCATTCTCTGATTCCTCCTGAACCCATCCAGACTTTCCAGGTGCACAGTCCACCCCAGCTCCTTGCTTTGCCCATTTTCACAGCCCCTGCCCACACGTCTCAGCTCCAGCCTTTGCACCATCACACCAGTCCATCCCTCCATCTCCAGCCCATCTCTGAGTCTGTAGAGTTCCACAGCTTCACCCTGGACATCTCTTTGCCAGTCTTTGAGGACTCGCAGGCTACTTGGTCATTCCTCAAACCGAAATTCCTCCAGCCCTAAAGAACAAACCCAAAATATTGCCACTGTTACCAGGTGGACTCATGCACCAACTGAACACAGACTGCAAAGATGTGGGGCTTTCTTTGGGCTAGGAAGGACCAAATTTCCACTTATTTCCTCCTCTCTCCCCCCAACAACAGCCTGAGATGTTACAACTGCTCAGCAAGAACTTTCCCTCCTCCTTTGCTGGAGCCAGGCACGATATTCATCAACCTCAGCAGTTCATTACACAGGCCCTGCTCTTCTCTTTATGTAAACACCGAAGCCTCTTTCTGCTCCCCATCATACTTAAAAGCTCAGAACTTCCACTAAATAATTATCTTCACTGGGGGGGAGAGGGGCAGCACTTTACATATCAAAGGGCTGCTTTAGAGGGATTTACAATAATTTAAGATGAAGTGGTAAATATTCTATTCACTCCAGTTCATCTCCAGTAATAATTATAATCCTATTAGCAAGGTCCCAAGAAAGTGATTGCATTATCATCTAGCGAGCATCTATGTGGATTTCTTGGAGGGGTGGGATGGGGGAGGCCATAGGCAAGTAAAGAAGGAAAAGCAACAAAAGACGCAATTGCCAGCACCTCCCTTCCCCCAGCAGGATTTGGGCTCCATTGTGCCGATGCTTCAATAGTGCTTTGCTCCGAAAATAAGCGCTTTTGAGGGCAGTAAGGGGGTGGGGCTGAAATGAGCATCTTATTCCTCTCGGTCACCCCCGGTCCCCTTTCATGGCCGTGGGTCCCCCCCGGTGCTGCTCCGGCGACAAAGAGCGCCCGGTGCTGCTCCCGCGGGCGCGGGGCCGGCAGCGCTGCCACAATTAAAAGCTAATTGCTGTTTATGGGTGAGTTCTTTAGAATATCGCCCAGCAGCACCGGGCTGCGCTGCCCACTGGTCAAGTCATGTGAGATTACTCTAATCTGTCTCCATTTCCCCCCCAAAAAGGAACAAAAAGACTGGTTTTGTTTAAAAGCAGAGCAGGGAGGGGGGCAGTTCTGTGAAACTCATGATTTAAGGGGGGAGGGGGGGAATACCCTAAACTCAGCAGGAAACATGACTGAGCTAACTGGCAAACTGGGACTAAAGGCTCTTTATCAGCAGATCGCAGCGCCAACTGTCTGTGCCAAACTGTGTGTTTTATTCCCGTTCCGTGTCACCTCTTCCTACACCCCGCTGGAGTGTTTAACTGGAATTTATCCCTGCAGGAGAGCCTCAGTTGCACCAGTGTAATCCTCTTCCCTCTCTTCTGTCACCTGGAGGCCACCAGTGTGAGTCCCCATCACCTCCACCACGAGCACAAGTCAGCAACTACCCGAGCAGGGCTGGAACAAGCCAGGATTACTGAGTTTATTGCAAAGCAGTAGACATATTTTTCTCAATAAATTAAACAGACAACAGCCTTAAAGGGAGGAAAGAGGAAGAATTTTAGGCATCTGCAGAGATTTCAGTGCTCACAACTCACTCCTGGGGAAGAATAAATTTTCTGGACTGCCTCTGCCTCTTACTGTATCACAACCAGAAAGACCAGCAACTTCTCCTCCCTCGGAAATTTATAGCCTGGAGTTAACATTGTATGTACTAAACTCCTACCATGCAAAGATTTGATAGATCCACTTATGGATTCATTGCAAGACAAGCTCTGCTCTCGAAGCCTCTTGGAAAGCGCTGGTTTAACACACCCTTTCCCTAGTGATGTGAATTCTTGAACTCAGCTTTACTTGGGCAGCACCAATCCTGTCCTCGTGGGAGCCTGGAACCAGTATCTGCTGAGCTCAGACTGGCTCAGCACCTGCAAACACAGAATGTCTCTGTCCAGAAAAAAACCACGGCAAAGGAAAAGAGTCAAGGTCTGGAGCTATTGGCTCAGCTGTGAAGAGAAATAAAAAGGGCAAAACCAAAAAATGCAGCTCTTGCAAGGCTTCTGTTAGCTCAGAGTAGGCCTGAGCAAAGGAAGCCTGGATTGGAAGAGGCTTAAAAGCAGATAAAGTATAGCTGGTGGGACATCCAAAACACATCCATGGTGTCCAGGTGTCAGGAGTATCTACTGCAGCAGAGGATGTGGGACAACTGTCTCGTGGCTTCAGCCAGCTCCAGGGACACCAATCTCAGGGCTTTGGCTTCAACTCCATCAGGAGAACAACTGAGTTGTTCCCACAACTCCCAACCAAAGCCCACTGCTTGCTATCTGCTCTCCTGCCACGCTGTAGCTGCTCAGCCACATCCCAGTTACCCAACTGCTCAAACTGCAGCCTCTTCCCTCTCGCTCCTTCCCTGGCTCCAAGGCTCAGGCACAACCATCAGTGACATGCCACAGGCACGTCCAGCCACCCCAGCACCGAGTCCTTAGCCCCAAACGCCTCCCACACCCACCAATTTGCTCTCTTAATTGCAGCAAAGGCACTAATCCTCTCAAAGATGTTAAACCCCCTCAGGCACTGCTGCTCACAGGTCTTTAAGACATATCTCCTCCTCATAGGTCTTGGGAAAATGCTTCCTTGCAGCAAAGAGAGCAATCTCCACTGGGTTAGATCACATGGATGTGAGGATCTGGGATTTGGGGGGGGCAGAAGAGGGTGTTGAGGTGCAGACAGGGTACAGCCTACTGGCTTTCTGGTGGTGTCCCAGAAGTACCAGGTGTTTCAAGAATTAGATGCCCAAACCAAGTAGCACCACGACTCATCCAAGAGCCCAACTACCCACCACTGCACATGGAGCAGAACATCCTCCTGGCTCGTGACCTGTCACACTGGGGCTCCCAGGGCTCCTGACCCTGGCTAGGACACCAGGAAATGTTCCTAACCCAGGCAGCCTACGGGAGGTTATCCCACCAGCCCCATCCCCACAGTACCTTCTCCTCAAGGCCCTTCTCCAGCCACCCATTGTGCCTATGGTGGTGGTGGGGAGCCCAGTGAGCAGAGTACACCTCAGTCTGAACCCAAAGGGCACATCTGGTATAACCAGTGCAGGGGAGAGGTCACATCACATATCCCCCAGTCACCAGGATGGCAGCAATGCACTCCCACAGTGTTGCTACAGCCATGCTGCAATAGGAAAGTTTCCCAGTTTCCCAGAAAATTAATTAGTTCAAAAGACATAACACCCCTGGTTGGATCCATCCTAGGGTGGGGGTCCATATATGGAAATAGATTTTTATGGCCCAGACTCATAAATTAACTTTCTGGCTAAATAACCATGCAGTGACCATGGCAGCAGCCTCTTTCCAGCCACCAAAAGCAGCTGGATGTGGGCAGCTCACCCTGGTCCACCACGGCTGAACACCTGAACAAATTTCCACTCAGGACAGCACTCCAAGGAGATGAACCTCAGTGCCCCTTCCCAGGCCATCCCTCTCCCCTGGGGCACTGCCAGCATTTCACCTGCTCCAATTCTGCTGGAAGGTGGGGAAAAAAAAAAACAACCAACCCAACCCACAAAGCAAAGAGCCAACCCCGAATGAAACGCTGCACAAGTCAACAGCCACCAAACAAAACTGACACAGCTACATACAGGCAGGACCACGTTCTCCTAATGCCACATTCATAAATCACAGCCCTGCTGAGAGGTCTTTTGTGTTTTCCCCACACAGAAACAAATGCCCTAATCCTGTGCCTGCACGGGCAGGTAACAGTGGAGCTGATAATGCCGCCCTTTGTTAAACACCAGCACGAGTGGCCCAGAGTTTGCACAGGGAGGAATTTGTTTGCCACCTTGACACACATTTCTCCTAATCAAGCCCAGCCTTCCTGCTCTGGGGCTTTACAGCCACGATTAGAGGAAAAAGGCTCCTGATAAGCCCCAGAGTTAAGGCCCCTTTCTGCCCTGGGTGATGCCCCAACCTGCACCCCTTGGATCGGTACCAATGCAGGGAGAGCACCACAGAGGTTTGTCTGCCCTTGGGGTAGGACATGGCAGAGGGAGGCTTAAACCACTGTGCTGGGTTAAGAGCCCCAAAAGGGACTGGTGGCAGCTCTGCTCCTCTTCCTCACCACGGGCATAACAAAGCAGGGAGGGGAGCAGGGACAGTGCTTTATTCACTCAGCAGATCTTTCCTCCAGGCACTGAGAGCCCCTGGAGTATCTTCCACGTGAAATCTGAAGCAGAGGTCACAAGCTCCTCCACAGCATGTTGGAAGGGATCTCTCAGGGTGGCAATGCCAAGACAGGCTTGAAACTAACCCTGAGATATATTTACATCTACAGGTCTTCAAAAAAGCCATGTAGGATCTCCAGGAATCCACTTTCTGCACCTAAAGGTATCCTGTGGGCATCCAACGCCACCTGAACAGCAGAGACCTTTGAAACATCAGCTCAGCAAGTGGACACTTCCTTCCCAGAAGGAAGGGGTGACACCAACCCCAGCCATCAGTAATCTGCACACTGTCCTGGTTAGTGTGACCCCCGTTGGGATGAGCTATATTTGCCACCCGCTGGAACAAAGGCCTGGCAAATTAACACACCGGTGATCCTCTCAGTACTGATCCCTAAATGCATTTTAGCACAAATGGGATTGTCACCTCGGCTCATTTGTTAATGGGTTTGTGATTTGCCCACATAAAGGAGTGGCACTAGAAATGAAGATCCCTCCATGGTAAACAGACCAGAGGAGTGAGACATTTGTCCAGAACGGGATTTTTTCCCACAATATCTTCAGTGAGGCCAGGATGAACCTCCCGACTCTCTCCCCTCCTTTTTACACTTCACATCGAACATCAAAGACACAAAATGAAATTAAGTTCCAGGACTTAAAAAAAAAACAGTGAGCCTACTGAGGCAACTGAGCTACAGGTTTGTGGTGCCACCACATCTCAAGGTGGTTCCCAAGTGATGCTGTAGGACTCAGGGTAGAGCAGAAGGAACCAAACGAGCTTTGGGAAGGAGAGGAATTCCCAGCAAAGGAGGGAGACAGGCGCCAATTAGGGAAACATGAAGGAGCAGGTCTGTCTGCAGACTCCCTTCCTGCCCCAGTCATTACACGGGATCATGACGTGGTCATAAACAGTACACGAAATACAGTCAGGAGCTCTTCAAAGAGCAGCTGGTGGAGATGCTCTGCTGCAAGTACAACACATGCAAAGCACTGCTTCTCATTAAAAAGGTATTCATGTAATTAGAGACTTCACATCGCCAAACCAATGATTTGATCTAGTCCAGAGCACTCAGGCAGGGTTTAAGAGGGCTCTTCATGCTGCCTCCCTCTTCTGGCTGCTTGGGTTGTCTTGGTGTGTAACCCTGCCCTCCTCACACCCCACATGCTGTGGTGGCAGATCCGTGCCTACGGTGACAACCAGGAAGCACCTTATGGAGGAAAACTACTCGTGTCAAAACCCCTGGACAACCTTTGACATCCCATCCTGCTTCCACCGAGAGCCAATTTCCCTCCAGAGCCAGCGATGGGAACAGTGAATCCCCAAATCCTTCAAGCTCTTCTACATAAAGAGCACAGTGGGTCAGTCTGCCAAGGCCTTGGAGCACAACCCAAGTGAAATGACTTTTCCCTGAACACTGAGGACTCTGAACGACAGCTATTGTTATTCAGATGAAATCGAGTGTCAGATTAACAGATCAATGGGCATAAGAGATATAAAATGGGTGAGCATTGAAGCCTTTCAAATACCCAAACATATGGATGAACCAAATGTGAATTGTAATTGACTCACCCACACCTTTGATCTCTACACCCTTGGGTTCCCAAAGAGACAGCCCAGCCCCCTCCGACCCGGCTTGAACCGGTGAGCCCTCACAAAGTCTGTCCTCTCTGCTCCATCCCCTGGAGGGAGATCCTGCCTGGTGCTTGGAAAGTGAGACCAGCCTTGCAGAGCTGGAGATGAACCCAAATACAACCTCTTGCATGGAGCCCATCACCCTGGGCACCTCCTCCACCAGTCCCCAGTCCAGGTGGTGGCTCTCAGTCGGCGGGACATGCACGAGCAGAAGGTCGGGAAGCAGCAGGAGAGGCCCTGGAGCAAGTGTGGGCAGTTGTGATGCTCATTCCCCTACGGCTCTCAGAGCCAGACATCAGATCTGTTCTGTTTTCCAAGGATTTCCCTGTGCAAAGCCGAGGATCAGACTTCACTGATGGGCTTGTGGCACGGACATGACCCTACTGCAAAACCTGGAGTGATCTGGAGCTGCTGGAAGCTGCTCTGCTCTTCTCCAACTGCCTTGACAGTGCATTATCACCTATGCTTGATTAAAACCCGTGATTTTTAATTTTCTACGAGTTGTTTCGGCAGCTACATTGAAGTTAACTCAGAGTTTAAATAAATGTAAGTCGTAAATTTTTACTTTTGGGGCTTGGAGTGAGTTTTGACCGGTTTTAGATGTATGCAAGTGAAAATAAATAGATAAATAAACAAATAAACAAAAAGAAAATGAAAAAAAATCGGGTTTGATACTGTACAAATCTCAGCTCCTCAGGAGTCTCAAGGCAAGCTATGGTTTCGGTTTAGCCTCACTACAAAATTTAAGTTGCTGTAGCTCCTCCAGGAAACCCAGCCCAGCTTATTCCTCCATTTCCACGCTGCAAACCCCCCGCGAACGTGCTTTTGGGGAAGTTTTGAATCCCACACTGAAGTTTCTCCAGCACCACGGTGGAGGACAAGCCGTGCAGCTCAGCTCTCACTCTACCGAGTCTGAAAGCACCGGGAGCTTTGGAACCTGTTGCTGAAGGCAAATCCCAGCAGCTATTCCCAGCACCGGGCTATTCCCAGTATCAGGCACCACGAAGTGAAGCGATCCCCANCGTAAATTTTTACTTTTGGGGCTTGGAGTGAGTTTTGACCGGTTTTAGATGTATGCAAGTGAAAATAAATAGATAAATAAACAAATAAACAAAAAGAAAATGAAAAAAAATCGGGTTTGATACTGTACAAATCTCAGCTCCTCAGGAGTCTCAAGGCAAGCTATGGTTTCGGTTTAGCCTCACTACAAAATTTAAGTTGCTGTAGCTCCTCCAGGAAACCCAGCCCAGCTTATTCCTCCATTTCCACGCTGCAAACCCCCCACGAACGTGCTTTTGGGGAAGTTTTGAATCCCACACTGAAGTTTCTCCAGCACCACGGTGGAGGACAAGCCGTGCAGCTCAGCTCTCACTCTACCGAGTCTGAAAGCACCGGGAGCTTTGGAACCTGTTGCTGAAGGCAAATCCCAGCAGCTATTCCCAGCACCGGGCTATTCCCAGTATCAGGCACCACGAAGTGAAGCGATCCCCACCGGGAGGGCAGAGACTCGCCCAGTGTTCCTGTCCTCCAGCACCAGCAAGAGGAGCGGGTTTGCTGGGGGAACTGGCGAGGCGGGGAATCCATGGGGCAGACGTTGCTCTGCCCACATCATTTTTGGGCTCGGCCCCAGCTGTGCAGCTGTTGAACCCAACTGGGGAGCCCTGCTGGGACCGCCGAGCCCGCGACAACTGCAGGGCTCACCCGCGGAGGAACCCGGAGGAGGAAAACTGCGGGGAGGAAGGCGGGGAAGAGGAAACTCCGGCGCTCTTAATCTGCTTTAGGACCACGTGAGCTTTGTGTTTATATATAGTTTAATTAATTATTACACTGCTTTTAGCAGTACCAGGGCGGAGGAGGGAGGGAGCCCCGGGGGAGGCAGCGGTGGCGGGGCAGGAGGGGCCGGTGTGTGCGGGACACCCGTGCGGAGCTGCGGCTCCTCCCGCTCGTCCGGGCAGCGCCAGCCTGCAATTACCAGCCTTGGGAGCAGACAGCAGCTCCCGGCCCCTCTCGGCTTGCAGCAAACCCACGGTGAAACCCTAACCGGCTATTCCACTTCTGCTTTGGCAAGGCTGATATCTTCTCCCAAGGCTTCCTTCCCTGCTCGACACCCTCTGCTAGTTATTCCCTCTGCTTTCCCAAATGCCGTGCAGACAGCCCGAGGCTCCTCAGCTACCAGACCAGCTCAAGAGGGAAATTAAAATGGAGAATTAAAAAGAAAAAAAAAGTCACATGCTTTATGTGGAGTTGCAACAAGTTCAGTGCATTGCGCTGGGGAAAAAGAAGGAGCTGGGCTTTGCTAAGCGTGTCCTGGGGAAGGGGCAATGCTGGGCTGCGTGGCTCTTTGCTGCTCTCTTTGGTCGGTCCAGCCATGGCGAAGTCAGGGCAGGAGCCTGAGGATGCTCAGACACCCACCAGTGCCCCGCTGATCCCGGGAGAGACTTCCACGAGCTTCCCCCATCCCAAACCTCTTGTGGCAGACGGGGACAGCCCCAGCACTCAGGGTGTATTCACTAAATGTGGCACCAGAGGTGCGTGCGGGGTGTTCAGAGCAGGGACACGGCACCTCTGTGTCAGGCCTCACGTTCTCTCCAACACGGGGCAGAGCAGAGTCACGGGGTCCCTCTGCAATTCACGTTTAGCAACAGCATTCCCAGCCCTGCGGACACGCCAGACGAGGATCGTGGACCAAGGGCTGGGACACACCTCCTGTTTACTCCAGCACCTCCTGCTTTCCTTCCAAGTCTAATACACCTCTAGAAAAACAAACCCAAGGCATGCCAAAGCTGCAGGCCTTGGCAGTTTTTAAACAAATATTTAATAGCTCAATGAAGCAGCAAAGCGCTTCAGGAGTGAGATGCCGGGGTTTCGTCCTCCCCCTAGTGACGGGAGGATCTCCGAGCCCCGCACTGCACAAATACAAACGCAATTTAACCCCAACGCAAAGCTTTTCTCGCGTTTAATTACTCTTTCCCCACCCAAATCAACAAATTTCTAAATATTTCCTACGCCTCCCTGTGCCATTCGCCTGCACTTCGCAGACTTTCAAGTTTTAAGGCAAGTTTATATTTCATACTTGAGAGAGGCTGTGAGCTCAGGACTTCAATATAAAGCTTGTCAAGCTGCTTTATTGGAATTAATCAGTATAATGGGTTTTGGCTTCTGTGGGGACACTTTCTGCACTCACAGTCACACAGACATCCTGAGGGTCTGATCCCCAGGCAGGGCTTTAGACTGAACTAAACACAGCCACGTTTGGGGACCTGGTTCAGTCTTGGCCACCACAGGCTGCTGAAAACTCTTCTTCTCATCAGAGCCAAGTTCCCTTGTGAAAAGTATATTTTCTAAAGGGAATTGGTGTTTTTACTCCAGCCACACTCAGTACTGTCAGACCATGTTGGGGTGGCAATGCTGGATTTGGCCTTGCATTGACTTTCAGGAAGGATCTATAAAATATATACATCCACCTATAATGTTATACATTGGCATATAAAATGAAAGCCCATGCACAATTCTCACTCTGTTCTGGAAGAGCTGCCTGCTACACTGCCAGGAACACACACTGGAGGAGAAAGACTGTGCCAGTTCCAGGGAGAGGTTACAACTGCTCAATTTTATTACAAACCAGGCACTTTAGTGGATTTGCAGAAATCCCACCAGTACCAGCAGAGGGGATTGGACAGATTGCAACTCTGGCCTAAGGAATTTTAGCAGCACAAGAAGGCCAGGATAGGGAGAACCACCTCCCCAGCAGAGTTTTGCAGAGCTGGGCTCTGTGGGTGACACTGTACAAGCCACACTGAGGGCAGGGTCAGTCACACAGCCCTGTATCCCAGACCAGCTGCAAATTAAATCCTGGGTCAGACCTGCTGCCAAGTAGAGCCATGACTCCCTCAAAGCCAGTACTAAGTCACAGCATCCCTCTGTAGGGATGTTCTTCCTCCCTCCCTTTTCTGTAGGGAGAGGAGAAAACTGAACTGCTGTTGAAGTTCCAGGGCGTTTCCAAGGAGGTTAGCACAGATGTAAACCATTTAGCAGAACCTGGCATTATTTTTCTCTAAATAAAGTTCTCCTAGCCACCACGTGGCACTGCACTGCCATGCTCACATATTTTGACAGAAAAATTAAAAAATGGACTTATTCTTTTACTAGAAATCAGTTTGAGATCTTCTGCCAGCAGCACTTGTATACCTGTTTTATTCTAACATTCCCACCAACATCACCTAAAGCCCCAAACACCCGAATTTCTGATCCTCTCTGAATGACTCGTGGCCACAGAGCCAGGAGGAAAGGTTGTTGTAGGAGAGGTTATCTCCTTCCCATTATTTTTATGACTGAACTAAAGTCCACTGCACATCCTGGCTGAGCAGTCCCCACTATTCTCAGGACAAATGCTCAAGACAGAGGAACTGCTCTCCTGACTTCCACTTCTTCTCATCTGACCCACAGCACGACGTGATGCCCTTCCCCACTCGTCTCTGGGCATCTTGCAGACTCCTCCAGACCAGGAGCAACTCCCTAAAGGCAAAGTTATACCACCAGTAGTAAACCCTAGTCCCAAATTAAACCCCCTTCCCTGATCGTCTTCTGATAATCAATACCTTTCATCACGGGACCCCTTGTTTCCATTCAGAAAGACAAGACAAGATACATTTACTCCGTTGCCTTCTGGCCGTTGCATTTAAAAAGCACGCGGTGTTTCTTGTGAGCTCATTAAACACACAGGGAGCTGCTGGAAGCCCAGGAATTGTGATGGCGTGGGCAAGCCCCGGTACAGTCATCAGCAGCAAGTCAGGACCCAGCACAGCACTTAGTCACTTCACACAAACCAAGGAAGAAGCCTCTCCTCCAGCCCCTCCTCACACACCACATGGTGACAACAGGTAGCAGCCGATAGCCCCTGACCCCCTAATTACACCACTGAAACAACGTGTCCTGCTATTTGTTGTTCTTTGAGCCCATATGTTACCCATCCCACACGGCCCTGGCCCATTCATTATCCCCTGAACCCATTGATCACCCAAGGCCACGCCACCAGGAGACATGAATCTCATGCTGAATGATCACTGAATTAAACTTCTTCCTACTTGGGATAGTTAAATAGCTCTGGATCCAGGCTCAAGTGAACAGAGCAGCTCAACAAGAGAGGCTTGAAGGTAGGACAACCCCATCACCAGGCAGATTGGAAATACAGCTCCAAAGAATGGTGGTCTGGGGAGAGTTTTTATAGCCACCGCACCCAGGGCTTGCTGGATGCTTTTGAAAACAAAGCCTTGACTAGAAGTGCCTTGAGATATCCAATGCTCGGTGTGTGTTACAGACATCTGCCATGGCCACTTGAAAAGAAAAAAAATAATAAATCCCAAACCCAGAGCCCAGCCCATGGGTTTTCATTCCCATCATTTTCATGCCAAGGAGCACAACAGTCCCCGGTCCTGCACTAACACGATTAGCCAGGCAGATCCACCATCCACATCCGTCACCCCCAACGCTTGGTCAACTTTGAAAAGTTCAGCAGCTCAACAGGTGAGGCCATGAAACCCGATCAGGGCAGACAATGTCGTCCCCCCCCAGCGTCGTGCTGGGAAGAACTTGTCACGTGCGTCATATCGGGCAACATGCTTGAAACAGAGCAGTGCACTGAAACCCCAGCAACACGAATAATCTTTGCCATCTGTTTGAACAACTCAACCCTCCTCACATCTAAAGGAATGATCCCATGCAAACACAAGGGCCTTGCTGACTGATTATAGCAGCCCAGCCCTTCTTTTTTGGGGCCATTTTCTTCCTGAAGTTGCACAGTGGTTAAGACACATCGTGGGGAGCTGCTGCCATGGCCAAGGGGGCACTGAACCCTGTTTGGAGAGGACCACTAAAAGTTGTTTGAGCACAACACAATGCAAGGCCGATCATTGATTTTTATTTTTTTTTTCACGTTGAGAAAACAAATTCTCAAAGGCAAAGCTGTTTGGAAAGACCACCCCAGAGAACACAACTGTCCTTTAGGTCACACTCGTTCCAACCCAGCGCAGCTCACGGGAACGCGCTGGAGGAACCGGTCTTTGCTCAGAAGCAGTCATGTGCACCCAAAGTCCAGCTGGGAGAATCAGGACTGTTCCCAAACTTCCTGGGGCCAACAAACCTTGCAACACCCAGCGGAAACCAACAGGTTGAGTTTTGCAAGCGCCCGGTTGTGTCCGTGCTCTGGGTTCTGCCGGGAAGGCTGTGAAGCACGGTGGCAATTCAGCAGCAGGGATTAAACCCTCACTGAAGCTGAGATTATAGAGAATGACCAAATATAGGGGCAAAATCCTCCCTTGCTCAAGGTTAGGTTCAGCAAGGCTTTCATCCCAAAATTTTAACCATCATTTCCTTATTCTCCCCTTGCTCCCAACCTGGCCTGTTGCAAGCACCAGCTCACACCCCCCAACACTCCTTGGGGAAAAATAAAAACATAAGGAAGTTTCGCCTGATTTGGGAAATGCTGTGAACCAGCACTTTGCACATTCAGGTCCCCAGTGCCCATTTAGGTGATTTGGAAACGTAAGAAATACGTGTTTGAAGCAGTTTATCACACATCACCAGACCATGGGGCCTGATCCTGCTGCCCCAAACCACCCGGTCTTGGCAGGGAGAATGAATTAAGGCAACTTAGCATTAGCAGGAAGACAAAGCACCAGTGTTTTAAGATTTTTCCACTAAGAAAAAAAGAAGGAAAAAAGGAAAAGAGGTCTCCTTGCTGCACTGCTAGAAGCAGAGGAGCTCAGTTGAGCCCCACTGTCACGGTCACAGCCAGCACAGCCACGGCACAGGAGTTCCCAGCAGAGAGCTACAGACTCAAAATATAAATCAGTGATGGTGAGTAGGGCTGGGAACCCCCAGCCCAAGGCAGGAGGGACTGGGTATTACAGCCCACTGGGCTGAAAATAATTTAAAAAAAGAAAAAAACCCCAAACACTTAACACTAATGACACGATCATTTTTTCTTACGCTAATTACAGGACAACAGGCTTTCAAGTGCCAAGGACATTTCAAAATGCATCATTGTTGAATCAAATAAAGAAAATAAGTAAAGAAATTCAACAACTGATTTTCTAGGCTTGCAAGAAATGCTTTCCTCCCCCTGCACCAAGCCCTACAGTAAACCCAAAAGAGAACAACGTCCTCGAGGGCTGCTCGGCCAGGCAGTCAGACACACAGAGCTGAACTCCTTACTGCTCCAAAGAGGGAACTTCTCTACTATCCAAAAATTCCAGGCACTACTTAAAACTTACTTGCAGTAGTGGCCGGATCCCATTTCTCCTCTGTCATGGTATATATTTTCACTTGAAGCAGTTAACATGCTGTGTTTGTTACTGGGGAGAAACCTCCCAATGTGTGTACAGAAGTTATTTCCACTATATTTTAGTTATCTCACTATGAAAAAAAAAAAAGGGTTTTTTTCCCCTCTTTTCCCTCTCCTTTTCAGGAATAGTGGCCAGCACTACTCTATGCTGTTTTGCCTTCCACACAAAGGAAACAAACCAACAGATTTCATTTCACTTGACAGAAAATGGAGCGAAGAAAGTTTGTGTTCTCACCTTCAAAAGTTATTTTCTATCAATGAAAACTTGAGACAGAGCTAACATAAACATGATTAATCACAACGACCCCCCCTCCAAATAAGAAATCATCAAGCTAAACAAGCAAATTTGTGATGCTTTTTGCATCTTAGAAATCTGAAAAAACAGATTTTGGATGGCAGGAAAAACTTAAACAAGAAAAAAAACCCTTCTAACAGATATGACCAAATTTATCCAGTTGACTAAATTACAATTTTAACGAGATGGGGGTCAAAAACTTCATCTTTCCAAAGCCATGCAATTGGGTTTACACTGCACACACTGGGTGCTGAGGACACAGTAACTCCCTCAGTTCCAAAGTTCAGTCAATTTGTGCCAAAGTATCTGAAAAACAGAGATGAGGCTTGTCCAGCTCACTGTGACACTGGCACCACGGATTTTTATAGCAGCTTTAATACAATTTTATTGGGTCATTAAAAAGAAAATACAAACACATCTCCTTATTGACATTAAGATAATAAATAAAAGCTTCATTAGCACTTGGGAGTAATAAGCATGTTCTTGACGAGCACTGGGAAGCCAAGATTCATCAAAGTCAGTGGGAGTTTGGAGTTATTACTATATAATATCTGATTTCTAATCCCAAAATTAATGGGAACGAGCTTCTGCATCTAATTCTAACTAAGTCAGAAATAATGCACAATATATAACAACTCGTCAGTAGTTTCCATCCTCCTCCATGTATTTTGCATTATTTAGTGCCCCTTAATCGACCCAGGTCCCAGACTCGCAGACAGCAGACACACTCCCGTCCTCGGGGTGAATCACACTCATTTCAAGACTTCCAGCATCACTTGCTGTTGCTGCTTGGGATCGTCACCATTCCGACCTCAAGATTTGTTGTATTTCAGCTAAAACAGCAAAAATACTATTGAAAAACTGCAGCGTGTTTGCAGGGATAGGGCCCGGACTGCTTAAAATTCAGCAGCTGATAAGGGGGAAACTTTAAAAAGTTAAACACAGCTTTGATACCTGTTCTCCAAATTTTAAAATAATGTGTATCCTTTAAGTATTGACTTTTGCCCGCTGCATCTGGAATAACAGATGAACGTAATCATAAGCATTATTCTCTCCTTCTCCCCTTCCACCTCTTACTTGTAAAAGATTAATCAACCATTTTATGGTCTAATTTAGGTGCCTAATTAAAAACAGAGTTCAACACGTACAACACCATTTTGCTAATAAATCCTGACAGGACTTCTGCTCTGTTATGTGCAAGTTCTACTTCAAAATGCGAGATGAATTTTTTTTTCAATCCAACTAAATCTATAAAGGTTTCATCTGGGTCGCTGTGGGACGACACGCTGCATCCTCCACCAAAATGACAGAATTTCCTAAAACGAAACAGCCTTCAAAAATTACTTCCTCCCCTCCAGATCTTATCCTGCGCTCATTTCACTAAATGCTGAGGGATGGCACATTAAAAAAAAGAGACATAAACCTAATCGGACTTGCCGGGTGGGAGTTTCAAGACTACAAAGAGGTTACAATCCGTAACTTCACAGCTCCCATCTACCTTCAAAGTTTCCATCTCTGCTCCTTGAACATTCCTGTAAACACTCAGTAGAAAGACATATTCAAAATACTCTTGATAAAGGAACTTCAATCGGCAAGGGATGAAAAGACACCGAAACGCGGCTCGTCCAGCGCTCGGTGTCCGACCGCGCTTCTCCTGCGCTCCCACCGCTCCCGCTCGTCCGAGCCCACCCGGGCACAGACACCCGGGATGCACGGGGCTGCTGCTCGCAAAATCACCGGGAATTACACCCATCCTTGCAGGATGCAAGCCGGGACTTTATAATGTTCTCCTAGTCCAAAGGTTTCACCCCGTCGCGCCCGTTGCCCCCCGCACCCCGCCCCGCTCCCGCAGCCCAGCGCCGGGCGGGCGATCGCGACCCCGGGAGATCGATCGGCTCCAGAGATGATAACGGGGTAGGAGAGACTTAACGGAGAAGGAGCGCAGGGAGAGAGCGAGGAAGTTTTATCTGGAACGCAGAGCTGCCGCTGCGCTCCCGGGACGGGTCAAAAAACCCCAGAACGCGACAAGAAAATCCCCAAACGGGTCAATCCCTTCCAAACGGCTAAAAAAAAACAGAAACAAAAAACCCTAAACAAAAAACGACCAAACAAATGGGTCAACCCTCACGCCAATGGGTAAAACCCCTCTAAATAGGTCAAAAAAACCCAAATCTGCGGTCGCCCGGTGCACCGCCCGCCAGCCCGCGCCGACTCGAGGGACACACCACTCATCCCTCAGCAACACCTCGAGCTGGAGGAAGAATCAGCGCTCCAGCAAAAGCTCTGGAAGTCCAGCGGAATAGGAGTGTTTCATAATATTAAACTGATATTTAACCTTTATATTAAAGACTAAATACGGTTTGGCTCGCGCAGAGCCTGCAGACGCCCCGCCGCCGCCTGGGCTAACGGGGAGCGCAAGTTGCGCGCTGGGTTTATTTTATTTTTAGAGGTCGTTTTTTCGGGGGGAGCATTTAGCGGGACATTCGCCCTTCACCCCGAGCTGCTCCGGAGCCCGCGGCGGCCGCACCCCCGCGCCGGCGTGGCGAGGGCAAGGACAAGGGGGACCCCCCGCATCCCCGTCCCGCCTCGGG
>WEIV01025120.1:143629-253885 GCA_013390005.1 Calyptomena viridis | reverse complement strand
CCCCTGTGTGTGCTGTACAGCACTGCCAGGCTGGGATTGCCCGGTCCCTGTCCCCCTGTGTGTGCTGTACAGCACTGCCAGGCTGGGATTGCCCATTCCCTGTCCCCCCGCGGCTGCAGGGAGTCGCCAGCTGGGGCATCACTGTGCTGCGAACATCTCAGTCATTTTTTCCTCCTTATTCTAGAAATAATTTGGATAATAAGTTCTTTCTTTTAGAGATCTTTCAGCACCTAAAGTAGGCTTTTAAGAAAGGTGGGGACAAACTTTTCATCGGGAAAGAAGGATGAAGTTTTTAGACTAAGAGAGGGCAGGGTTAGGTGGGATATTGGAAGAAATTTTTTTACAATGAGAGTGGTGAGACCCTGGCACAGGTTGCCCAGAGAAGCTGTGGCTGCCTTATCCCTGAAAGTGTCCAAGGCCAGGTTGGATGGGGCTTGGAGCAACCTGGGATAGTGGAAGGTGTCCCTGTCCACGGCATGGGATGGAATTTAGAGGTCTCTTCTAACCCAAACTATTCAGTGATTCTATGTCCAGCAATCATGTAATTTACCTCTCCAATGCATTTGTGCAGCTTTTCTACTGTGTTTCTATTAGAAGATGCATAATTATTTTTTATACAGAATTTTTTTGTCTTAGAGCACTTTTGCTTTGAAGGCAGAACCAGGTTTTGCTGAAATCTCTTTATTTTATTTTTAACTTTTTCTGCAAAAAAAAGAGGCAAATCTTTCCCTCATGAAGGGCCTTGATTTTGTGTGTCGGAAGTGATGGCATGATGCTGACCTCTTCATATATCAGCTTTACAACAATTGTGCAAAAAGGAGTTGTTTCCATCACACTGGCTTGGTGATCTTGTAAAATAATTCCAAACTACAAACTGGAGTTCATAAACTAATTAAAGCAGGCATATTGAAGAAGGGAAATAAAACCCTGAGAGGTGTATGACTTCTCTAAAAGCTGCTCAGTGGCTTAAGAGCTTGGGCCACTCAAACCCCACTCAGTACCAGTGTCACTGGTCCCCATTTTTCCCAGGACCAGGTATTTGCAAAGCAGGTTTGGGGATGACACGAGGTGAACTTTTGTACTTCAGCTGCAGAGTCAACAGCAAACAATGCCAAAGAATTTCTCTGCTGTAAGATAAAACAGACAGCACTGCTGGGCTCTCTGTGGTGTGAAGGGGGATCCCAACCAAGCAGACGAAGTGCAGTGGCAGGAGGACTTGCTTTCCAGTTTCCCTGTGTGTGGCAGGGCTGTGCCAGCTGGCCCAGCAGGGTAATTGTGAAGAGAATTAAAGAGGACAGTTCCAGGCAGTGCATGAATCAGAGGTGTGGGCAGCAGTCCTTCCACGGGTGACACAGCTGCCTCTCTGCCCCCACATTTACTCACCTCTGCATTTGGTGTTTTGTACAATTCCAAATACAAACCCTGCTGATTCCACACACAGGTTGCTCCACTGCACATTCCTATGCCCATGAGCTAAGAGGGAAACCCTTCAGATGGAATAATTCTCCTTGTTCCTTACATCCACCAGCACCAGCCAGGATAACATCAACAAAATGTCACAGAAAGTTTGGTTTAAGCCTTTAATATATGTCAGCTGTAGCTTGTAAAAGTTGGATTGGCTTTTTAACAAAAATAGCCCCAAGATAGGTTTTACTGTAATTGTATCTTCAACAGTTGGACGTCAGGAGTTTTTTCCCTAGGAATGGCAAATGGGTAAGTGATCAGAAACAGCATCCAGGCAAAGGTAGGTCAGGAGGAGGGCTGAGCTCTGCCCGGAGCAGGGGGTGTGGTGAGGGAGGTTTTGACAAGTGAGTTGGGAACCAGTTGTGGCTCCATCCTTCAAAATGACCCACTGCCTCCAGCTGGAGCCCACAGAGCTGCTTGGCAGGGCACAGCTCTCCTCTGTACCTGCCACGAGGCTCCAGCCAGGCCCAGCACCTGCTCTTGGCTCCTGGAATTCATTTAACATCCCACCCATGGCAGTTGTGGCAGGAGCACTGTGTGCTGTGCCCCACTGATGGGAACACAGAGCAGAGACCTTGAGAGGAAATGGGCTTGGAAGGGAAAGGGCACCAACAGAAATGCTCAGCTGGGTTTACTTCATGCCCTGGAATCATAAAAGTGGCTCTCTTGCTGGCTGGTTAATCAATAACTAATTGAGCTGCATCAGTACAGTCTCCAGATTCTGTTTCTTATTGATTGATTGATTGATTCCACAGATGGCACTGGGAAAGTGCAGCTCCTGACAAAGGGTCATGGTGATACTTAGTGGAGCATTGCTGAGATGGGCCTGGAGGGTACCCAGCTCTGCTAAACACTCTTGTTAAGTCAGGGCAGAAAGCAGGGAACCCAGCATGCCTTCAAGCTGAGATGATGGTTTCCCAGGGAAGTTGTGGCTTCCCCATCCCTGGAAATGTCCAAGCACAGGCTGGACAGGGCTCTGAGCAACCTGGGATAGTGGAAGGTGTCCCTGCTCGTGATGGAATGAGATGATCTTTATGGTCTCTTCCAACCCAAACCATTCTGTGCTTCTGTGATCAAGTCCCCAGCAAGGACAGAGGAAGGGGCAGGTCTGTGGGCTCATCTCACCAACATCCACCAAGGGTGACTCTTCCCAAGCCATGTGCCCTCCAGATGCAGCTGTGTATTTTCCATATTTTCTTGGAGTCTGACAAAAGGCAGCATTTCCCAGTGCTGATCCTGTCCTGTCAGCCTGATGCTGAGTTTTAACTTACTGGTTTTTTCTCTTCCCAACTAGAAAATCCGTATGTTTGAAGGACAAAGACTTCACACACAGCTCTTCAAAGATCTGCAGGAACCAGTCCTGCTGAGGGTGATAAATAGGAGTAGGGTACCCAAAATAAAGCCAAGGTGCTCTTGGTCCCGATCCAGACAGGATACAGTTTTCCTAACATGATCATAATTCTGTTTGGAGAAAAGTAATTCCCCATTTCATGATGTTAATCAAGTGCATGATCACAGCAAAATGAGGCATTCTGGAATGTGTAACCCTGGAGTGCTGTGGGGCACAGTGACCCGGCCTGGGAGGAGGTAACCAGGCAACACCACCCCCCTTTTTGGGAACCTACAGCACACTGGGATACAGGGCTTTGGTGGGGGCCTTCTGCATGTCATCATGTGTCCTCTTCCATCCATATGTATCTGTAGTGGGGTTTCTGTCCTTATTGCAGTGCTCTGAGAGGTTCCTCAGTCTTGGGTCCATGTCCCAGCCCTTGCCCCCTTGCAGTGTTTCAGGAAGAGAAGTCCTGCACTTTTTCATTCCACTTCTTCCACCCTAACAAGTTCTCAGTGCTGTCCCCTCCCCTCTGCCACGTGTGTCCCTTGCAGTGCACCTATTCCAGAGCAGGGAGGAACTGAGGATTGCCAATGGATAGATCCTGTGTGTCTGTCAGCAGCCTCCTCTCCACCACTGCACACATCTGTTGGACTCGGATTGATGTCACAATAGTGAGGTAAGAGCTGAGGAAAGAGCCCAGGGCCATTCCAGGGCCATCCCAGGGCCATTCCAGGGCCATCCCAGGGCCATCCCAGGGCCATCACTGCCTCTTGCAGTGTCCTGCTGCTGTGTCCCAGCCGTGCTCCCACGGGGGCCCTGGGCAGCACCGCTGTACAGATGTAAGAGGAGATCTTGTTTCTCTCAACCTGAAACCATTTCCTTTCCCCCACTGCCCTCCCTCCCCTCTCTCCCTAATTTGTCCCTGGGGTTTTAATATCTATTTCTCCAAGTGCCACGGGCCAAATTTACTGCTCACATAACTGCACCAACTTCAATGGAGAAGAGCGTTTAGGGTGCTCCGAGGAGGCGTAAGTAGGAGTGATGTGATGGAATTGAGTAAAGGAAAATATAGTCTGACTGTCAAGAAGAGTTTCCTACCAGTGAAATCTATAGACTGTGGAAGTTTCCCATGGGAACAAGCAGAAACCAAGTTGCTGAAGTCATTTTAAACCAGCACAAGAGAATAGGAAATCAGCCCGGTGACTGGCCAGAAGGAAAGGAGAGATGACATAATGCTACTTCTCCTTCTCTAATTTCTGTGGCTGTATTGCTTTGTCCATGGGATTATTTTAACGCAACTGGATTTCTCCTTGTGTTTTGGGTGATGTGAAGGCTTTTGCTTTTTCTGGAGAGGTTTCAATTCCTCTGCTAAATTCTGTCCTGGATTAAAGCAATACCCACTGCAGCCCCCGTTAGTCTTCCTCTTATTCCTGCTGCTTGCAAACCTCTTCAGGGGTATTTTCAGGCTTCTCCCTGAGCCTCTGGCTCTAGTTCTGTGCTTATTGAGCTGTACAGAACAGGCCAGACATTGGGAATATTGGCAGGGCTCACCCAGGTCAACAATGCCTGGTGGGGCTACAGAAGGTACCAGACATAGAGCTGTAACTCACTGGCAAGCAGGAGAGAGCCTAGAGATAGAAATCCTGCTCTGAGGAATCCTGTAGTCAGATTCATGGCAGATCATCTGCTGGAAAATCATAAAGGAATTATTTTCATCATTATGTATTTCCATCATTATGTATTTTCATCACAAAGGGATGATTTCCATCAAGGCACACAGGGAAACGCTGCTTTTCCTGGTGATTCCTGACTCTGGTAACTCCTGCCTGCCCCATCTGGGCTCTGTGGATAAAACCAGGGATAAAACCACATGCAGTGGCCATGCCCTGCTACCACCCAGTGGCTTTGGCAACCTCTTGCCCATGGAACTTCCTGATGTATTTATGAATGACTTAACATTCCCTCACCATCTCAGCATTAGCAACTTACAGCTCTGCTGTGAGCAACCTCCTACCTCGCACAGTTCCCAGATAATTACAGATTAGAACCGGCTAATTTTTATTTTTGTAAAGCTGTCAGAGATCTATGTTTGTTATTATTGTCTCCTAGGTTGCCAGTTGCATAAATACATATGTAAAACCCCCTTTGATCTCTAAGTATAATGACATAGATTTATCAAATGTTTGCCTTTTTCTGTCTCTTTGAAAAGGCTGATTTATGGAGTGCAGTCCCTACCTCCCTTCCTCTCTTGAAATATGAAGTGTTTGTGAGCAGCCAAGGTAATATTTAATATCCTGCCAAGAATCCTTTGCACTTCCTAACAAATGAACTACAACCTAACCAAATGGTTCACATCTGTTTAGCCTCTTCTCCTTTTTAACTAAACAAATTAGCATTAGAATACCTGGGAGGCACACAAAGTCCCTTTCTAGATGACAGAACACAGACAATTATTAGCAAGGGGAGTAACAGTACTGAAAGGAGCAGGCATGGACCCAGCAGATGTTTTCACATCTCCTGTAGTGTCCATGAATGACCCACAGCACAACGGACACGCTGCCACGGCCTTTTGAAGTGGGTGAGGAGTCCATTCACAGTCCCCTTCTGAATGAAATTAAAGGCAGCAGCCCCAGTGAGTTAAGTGTTCCATTTAAACCACTTCCAGCAAAGATATGGTTTGTTGGGGAGGGAGTTTTCCCCCCATAAAAGGATAAAATAAAGAGCATCTCCCAACTCCTCCCCACCCACAGGCTCAGGATGTTCAGGAGGCAACAGCCCGCTCTGGTTTTATTTCTGTTTTCACCAGTGGATTCTCATCCCAAGAGCATCAAACCACCCAACCCCACTGCCCTCCCTCTCTGGGAAATTAGGTGTGATGGGTTATTTGGGGTTTAGGAGAATCGCGAGGCGCGAATGAACATCTGCAAAGCATAGTTTGGGTTATTACAGCTCCTGCAGTCTACACATGGGCAATTACAAACTCACACCCCTCCGACCACACGGGGCCTTTCAAGCACCCCTGTTCCCGCCGGGGTCCCAAACACCTTTTAATCAGAGGTTCAGGAGAGGCCAAGGGGTGGAGGTGGGACGGGACGGGCTCTGCTCTGAGCACTCAGTTAATTGGATTCATCGCTGGAGGAGGGAGCCAAAGGAAACACGTGTTTTATTAGGGCTAACACTTAGCTTTTATTGTAAATGTTTTGAAAAAGAAAACACTCTAAAGCTTCACAGAGATACTGCTATTAATACATCATCCGAATAACAAGTGATTAAAACCAACAACAGCTACTATGAAAATGTGGCTTTGTAGCCCAGGACCGCATGGGACGCAGCCGGGAAAATCATTATGAACACACCAGCGGGGCGCAATTATAAATAAAAACAGCTCTGTAAAGGCTACAAAAGCAGCAATAATCAGTCCGGTCTGTGGTTTAGTGAGGGCTACAGACATTACGAAAGGTGCTATTTATTACCAGAGCCAGGGACACCGCTGGATGAAGGGGTGCAACTTCAGGAGGAGTCAACAGAGGGAGTTCCCGGCCATCTCGGCCAAGCGAGACAAGCCCGAGCATCCCGCCAGGGCCCCGAGGGCTCCGTGTCCCTCTGTCCGTCCGTGCAGCACGGCCTTCCCGCAGCCCCCACTATAAAAAAGGCACGCAAGGGGCGGGCGGCGCTGGACAGGCTCGATGGCTCCGAGCTGTGGGTCAGACGGTGGCCCTGGCTCCAAAGACAGAGCCCAGCAAGGCTGAGCCCCACCGGTACCTCGTGAGCAATCCCTGCAGGAACCCCGGCGGTGCTGGGAATGTGGGATGCAGTGCCAACGCCTTACAGGTGCTGAGTGACTCCTGGGACCACCCCGCCGGGCAGCAGTGACAGGACAGGGGACAGACCCGTTCCCACCCCAAAACAGAAACATTTGTCAAATATTGGCAGCTCTGGAAGCACTGCCCGGCCTGGCCGAGGTCCCCGGGGTCCCACGGGGTGGAGACAGACCTGCATCCTGTGCAGAGCTGTGAGTGAGGAGCACGGGAGAGACACACCCTGGGAACATCTGCCCGCAGGGAATTCCACTACGCTCTTCCCACTGCTCATTTTTGAAGCGAGGACGGTTAATCAACCTCACTCCCAATGTGTTGTCAGCTCCCGCCAGTCCTTTGAAAGCCAAGTGCAACGTAAGAAGCAGGGCAGGGGCAACTGGCTGGGGAGAAGAGGTATAATAATATTCCTCTCTCTGCTGCTGGGTGACCACACGGCCCCGGGCATCCCCCTGCCCCCTGGCACGCCTCGGTTTCCCTTCAGCACTGCTGGGAGCGGTTTGATGCAGGGATGGCCAAGTGTGTCGGTCACCCGGCCCTTGGCAGCTCTGGAGTGTGAGTATCCACATGAACCTCGGAGTTCAGCTGATAAACTCAGGCTCTTCCCTTCCCCGGCCTGGATGTCGTCCAGCAGCTCCTCTGGAAGCACGGCGGAAATGCCTTAATCACCTCGTTTGCATCTCTGTTCCAAGTTTAATTTGATGCAGTGGCTCTTTTCCCTGGACAAAAAAAAAACAAACCAAAACAAACCCCCCCAAAACCCCAACCATCCTAAACATCTCCCAGCCGCACAAATCTTTCTTCTTACTCAGAAAACAAAGGACAGGTCCCTGTGCCAGACACCTCCCTGCAAACGAGCTCTGAGTGCTGTGTCCGTGTGATCCTGCACCGGGAGAGGGTCGGTGGTGGAGCCCATCCTGCCCGGCTGGGAGCTCTGTGCTCCCCTGGCACCACGGTCTGGCCTCGCTCCACCCCACCCACAGGGATGCCTCTCTCCCTCTTCCCACTTCTTGCTTTTTGGATGGGGAAGATGGCCAAGCTGTCCCCCCAGTGGTCCCAGTTACAGACAGGTCAGTGTGGGAGGTACATCCTTACTGTTCCCAGTCGCCCAGTTTCTGGGAAATTCAGTCTGTGTTTCTGTTGAAGAACAGAAGTCCAGCTACAACTGCAGTTCGGAGGGGCACTTGGAAAAAAAGTTCCATGAAAAAATGTATTAAAAGTAAGATGTAGTTACAATAGAAATTGTTAAAATGGGGAGCAGGGGACAGAAAGGACCTTGGGATGTGTCTGGAACAGCAAAAACAGGAGAAAAACCTTATTCATGGGACTGCCCTGGTCCTTGGGGCCACCCACACTTCGGAGACACATGGAAACCTCTCTTTGGGTGCCATACTCTGCCTCCCTGGATGGGCAGGACTAAAGCAGGGCTCCTAAAAAAATGGGAATACAGGTATGGATTTAGGGCAACGGTTCCAGCACCACGGTGAGGGCCAGGCACCCTCCTTTCCAGCACTGCTTTTTAGTCCTTGTGCCCCCCCAAAGCACAGAGACTGTGGCAGCAGCTCCTCACCAGCTCCCCAGCACAGTCTGTGCCCACCACACTCAGAGCATCTCTTTGGAGGCGTCAGCATTTGGGAGCTGTGACCTTTCAGGGACTGGGGTAACACCCAGTGCCTTCCCAGAATGGAGAAATGCACCCACCTGAGCTGCTGCCAAGTCGTCAGTTCTCACTCCAAGGCCTGGGGGTGCCAGAACAGGTTAGGAACAGTAGGGAAAACATCTCCACATTGTGGGAAAACAGCTCATTTTGCCAACCCTGCTCTGTGAAGCAGTTGAACTGTACCTTTTGGAAACACTGGAAATTAAATCCCAGCCCGAGGCACTGACCCAGGCTGGAAAATCTTCAGTGCAAACAGTTAAAGTCTGGAAGCAGAAAAGCAGAGGTGACAGGCAGTGTATGAGGTGGAGCTGATGAGAGATCCTGTGCCAGCTCTTTGAAATGTGTTCTCTGCCAGTGCTCCAAATGGCTTTGGGACACCAAGGCCTCCTTTCCTTTGGGTCAGGAGAACATGAGTAGTTGAGGCCACAAAGATGATTTAGAGACTGAAGCATCTCTCTTGCAGGGAGAGCAGGGCCTGGTTAGTCTGGAGAAGAGAAGACTGAGAGGGGATCTCATCATTCCTATAAATATCCCCAAGGTGGGTGGCAGAGGTGCCAGGCTCTGGTCAGTGGTGCCCAGTGACAGGACGAGGAGCAATGGCCATAAACTAAAACATAAGAAGTTCCACCTCAACATGAGGAAGAACTTTCCATGAGGGTGTCAGAGCACTGGAGCAGCTGCCCAGGGAGGGTGTGGAGTCTTCCTCTCTGGAGACATTCCAAACCCACCTGGATGCATTCCTGTGTCACCTGCCCCAGGTGACCCTGCCAGGGCAGGGGGTTGGAACTGCATGATCTCCAGAGATCCCTTCCAACCCTGACTGTTCTGTGATTCCATGAACAGAAGGGTTGGGAAAGCAGCTCCAAAGCTTATAGACTTTATGTTGAGCCCTAGAGGCAGGAGGACATTTATTTCAGAGGGGACTAAACACTGAGGGAGCGACCCAACAAGGCACAGTGTGAGGGATCTCACAGAGGAAGGTCCTCACCAGTGACACTCCTGACCTCACACCTCAGTTGTCACCTCTGACTCCAAACTGACACCGTGGTGGTTGGGAGATGATGAATATTGGAACCAGACTGACTTGTTTTGGGCAGGGCCAAGTGCTGGACACGCAGCCACGGGGCCAAGCCCTGCCCTGCAGCACTGACCTTGCCATGACTGGGACAAGAAATAGCAGCCCCAGGAGGCAAACAACTGACTCAAGGCCTCACTGCCAGCACAAGTGGCATCCTGCAACCCATGAGCCCTGGACAGGGCCAGCTCTTCGCCTGGTTTAGAAATTCCATGTCCAGAAACGCCACTGGGGACAGCCTGCAATGGAGGATCTAGAATTACTGCCTCCAGCAGAGCTGCTTGGGAGGAAAACAGTGCTGATATCTCTGTTTTAATAGCAGTGTTCTGTAGACAGCCTGTGTTACCAAGGAAGAGGGAATATCTAATCATCTCTGGAGAGCAACCAGGACAACATGCTTTCTATCTGTAATGATAATGACTTCTAATAGCATCACTCTTGTTTCCATTCCTACTCTCCTGGGATCATCAGAACTGAAAAGGACGTGTGTGTTTTGTTGTAAGCCTTGAAATTCCGTGGCCTGGCTGAGTGGGAAACTCTGCTGGAGCCAGGAGAGTGTGAATGTGTGACTCTGCTGGGGCAGATTATATCAGAGACTGATACAGGAAGCGAGAAAAAAATCCCTCAGTGGGGGAAACGAGAAGGAAAGTGCTGTGAGTGCAGGGATTGGGTTTCTTCATTCATGCTGGAAAAAAGAGCAGAGCCCCAACAACTGCCTGCTGTGCTGGGATGCCAGCAGCAGTGTCAGGGGCACTGGGATGCCAGCAGTGCCAGGGGCACTGGGATGCCAGCAGTGTCAGGGTACTGTGTGAGCTCACATGGGACCTGGCACTTCTTGCAAACCTTAGAGCTCGAGGCAACTCCCAGCTCAGCTCCTCACACCACCCTGTGAGTTCAGTGTTGTGCTCAGTGATCTGCTGAAGGTCAGGGCAAAGAAGGGATGTAGGGAAACCCACTCCCAGCTCTCTGCAATGCTCCTCAAACCCTGACCCAGTGCTCACCCTGCAGGGATGTACAGGGCTGACAAATACATGAGCTGTTCACTCCTCCAGCCCACAGGGATCTCCATCCCAGTTTTACAGCTGCAGCACATTTCTTCTACAGAGATCTGGAAAGAATGAAGGTCCCCTGAGCCCCAGGGCTACTGTTTTATCCACAAAGCCACACAAAAGGTTTAAAGTCCAAATAGACTAAAACTGGCTTCATCCTCCTGAGTCACTGGCTCAGATTCCTGCATGAGGTTCAGTCCAGGATTCTGGTGGTGCAGAGCTGCCTGTTGTGACAGCAACAGAGATGGGACCCTCTCAGCAGACCCAGGGCTACAAGGCCATGGCACATCACTGCTACTTTTTTCACTGCCACATAAAGAGCAGGGATTCCATGGCAGGGAGTTGGAATGAAATGGTCTTCAAGGTCCCTTCCAACCCAAACCATTCTGTGATTCTGCAGGACCAGTTCATGGGGAGATCCAGAGTAACCAGGATAATGGGATGACACTGTATATTTAAATTCTCCAAATTGGATAAGGTAAAAACCTGTTGCAATTCCATACAGGAACTGCTGTGTCACGTTCCAGGTGCCCTCAAAGCCTCATGTTTGCAGGGCCCAGCAAACAGACGCAGGAAGCCCAAGTTTATCTCCTGTGCAAAGTCACAGCAAGACACCTCCTGCACCTCAGCTGCCTCATTCCCTGCAGGATTTGAGCAGCAATATCAGCAGTTCTGGAGGTGGGATGGCATTAATCCTCCAGGGAGTGTCACAGGGACACCCTTGGATGAGGGCAGGCAGTTCAGCATTTTTCATTTCCATAGTGGCACCAGCAATACTGAAAAGGAGACCTGAGAGCACCTCCTGCAGTTTCCATCTGCAGCCAAGGCTACAGCTTGGCAAGGTGTTTATTTTCCAAGCACAAGCAACAGCAACACTTCCTGAAGGCAGTAAATGGCTTCATCCACACCTGACACATGGCCAGTTTGTAGCAGAGCAGGGAACACCTCCTAGGCAAAAAAAGCCTTATTTCATTAAGTATTCCTTACCTTTAAATCCCAAATCCATTGATTCTAAAGCCATACCTTCTCTCTAGACCAGACACACTGGGTGTGGAGATGTTGGTGCAACTCAGTGACCTGCATTTTGCAGACACTCAGTGATGATTACAAAGCTCCTGTCTAGCCCTAAACCCCGTGAATGTTGCACATTTTGGCCCCAGACTGTTCTTAAAAACCCAACCACAGGCATGTCCCTGGGACCTTTAATCAGAATTGGGTGCTCAGGACAGCACCCAACACTTGCAGGCCATCTGAAGGCTGGCTCTGTAATGACAGGACAAAACCACAACCCTCCTGTTTCAGCACCACTTTCTGCCTCTGGGAGCAAAATCTGTGAATTCCTTGTGAACCATTTGCTTTTTTCAGGTTCCTCTGTCAGCTTAAGGTTGACCAAATTCTTTGGTTTCACGCAAACCCTTTCCACTCACATGCAACTTAGTTTCAGTTGCTGCTTGCACAATAAATCAGTATTTCACAAGCTGTCCTTACTCTTGCAGTGATCAAGAACATGTTGTTGTGAGAAGTGCCACAAAACTACCAAACACCTTTGCAATTAACTGAACTGGACCAGAGTTTCAACCGTAAGTGAACAGTTTAAAACAGATTTGGAGCACTCATCTCTTTCTGTACAGTAAGCACTTTATTGCAGAGAAGACTGGACACATTTTTAAAACAAATCCAGGGGTTGCACAGTTTCCAGACAGTTCCACGAAGTGTTGCCCACAGTAACCTGAGCACAAAGGAGTCTGACAGAGCAGCAGTGAGAGGGAACTCCATCCTGTCATCTGCAATCCCCCCAGTCACCAAACTTTGCAGCCAATTATTTAAGAGCCACATAAACCAGGTGGCCCTGCTCCTGTCAGCCCCTCTGCCAGCACAGCAGAGGTTAAACCGTGTCACTCCTGATTTACACCAGTGTAACCCAGACCAGGAGTGGGGCTGGACCATGAGAGCAGCCAGGGAAGGTTTTGTGTCAGTGTGATACACGTGTGGTGGCAGATTTGTGATGCTTCCTGAAAGGTTTTATTTGGGATCAGGTTCGAGGCAGTGTCTCTCATTTCAGCTGTTGCTGTATCTTTGGATCGATGCTCAACCTGCTGCCCAGTCCCTTTCCACATGGGAAAGAAATCTTGGCATGGAAACACATCAAGTCGTAACAGGCACTGGCTACCACAATAAACTATCACTGTGTCTGTCTGCCCTGGATGTGCTGTGCTTGGGAGCATCCCAGCAAGCCACAGCCAGCCCCAGGCAGGCTGAGGGGGAGCCAGAGCCCTGCAGCAGGATCACAGGCACTGTGGCCAGAAATGTTCTTCAGCAGATCAGATTACAGAGATAATGCACTTTTCATGGGAGACCATCCACAATAATTGCTTTGGAGAGACACGGGCTGCACCAGTAAGTGTACATTGCAATATTACACTAAAATCCCCAACCTTTTTTTCTGTAGATGTGTTTCCTTACCTAATAATTACCCTCAAAGTGAAGTCTTTCTGTGAGCCACCACAGCTCAAAATGTTGATGCCAGTCCAGAGCTCCTCCAAGGATGAATGGGCTGGCACGAGCAACGTGAGCATGGAAAATCCTTACAATCCCCCGACTCTGGGATCTGCTTCTCACCTCCTCCACCTTCCACAGCCTCACTGCCACAAACAGTAATGGTGATTTTTACCAGCTGAAGATCTGACACACAGGGCTCAAACTCTGATGTAAACCCACACAGGAGTTGGAAGTTCCTGTGGTGGAAGTACAACAGAATGGCTCAGTGTGTCCATGGGATGTGCTACAGCAGAGCTGTTCACCTGGAGGGTGTTTAAATGCTGGTGTGTGGTGTGATGAAAGTTTCCTTCACTCCTTTAGCACTGTGCCAGTTGTATGAAAGCTAAAAATCTACTGGGGTGAGTGGGAACCTTGGGAAAACCAACTGATTGAAAAGCCCCGAAACCGAGGATTTTGGTGTAACACCAGTGCAGGGATGGCAGAGATTGAGACAAGAACCCAACCCACGTGCCTCAAAGCTTAAATCAAAGGCAAGGGTGCTTGGGGAGCAGGGGTGAGATATCATTCATGGGTCACTTCCTGATGGCTTTGCCAAGGCTGCCAGCGCTGGCGGTGGGAACGTGTGCGCGTGTGACTTGGGAACTCCCCCGACCACCCGGGACAGACCACGGGGACTTTGGAAGGCCACCCCAAAGTGATGTGCTTCTGCCATAGGCGAAATCCTAATCTGTGACAAGTGAAGGGCCCTGAGGCCCCTGAATGCTTTCAGGTCTCCTGACCATTCCCTCACAGAAGAAAACAGCAAATTACCTCACGAAGTGGTCGCTAGGCACAAATGATTCTCCTTCCAACAGATTCCCACAGGATTCCCCGCTGTAATTACTAAAATATATTATGTGCTGTGTCACGAGGACAACATATAATTGACATTTAAGGCAATCTAATTTCCACAGCCCTCCCATGACTTTCCCCCAGCAGGTCGCCTTTGTCCTCCTTCCCCAGGACCGATTTCTTGCAGGTGAACATGACAAGCAGCAGCATTGGCAGGTGCCACAGGCTGCAGAAGAAGAGCTTCCTGGAGCTGCTGCGATCTGCATCCCTGTAGAACCGAAAGCCGAGGTAGGAGATGTAGAGGTTGATGGGGAGTGAAATGATGGGGAAAGTCCACGTGGTGATGTCGAGGACAGGAGCCACCACTGAGAGTCCAATTAAGGCCAGGCAGTGACGCAGAGCCACCCTCCTGCACAGCCCCGGGTGGGTGACAGACATCATACAGTATCCCCCTCTGGAATAATCCTCCCGCAGGCCCCAGCTCAGGGCGTTGAAGTGAGGGAACTGCCAGGAATAGAGGATCCCTCCTAACAGCAATGCACCTGCAGTGGGGGAGACAGAAGGACACAGTTAGAGGGTCCCTGCAAGAAGTGCCACTCACAGACCTCAGCAGACACGGGCTGTGTGCAGGAGGGCAGTGCTGCACCCCTGTGACACCTGTGACACTGCTCTGTGCAGGGACAGGGCAGCTCTGTGACATAAGGAACCTCTGCTTTTAATGACATTTACACAGGATTGTCTGGTTTTGGAGTACTTAATTTGAGAAGCAATTCAGCAAGTCATTTCCTCCTAACGAACCAACGCCGTTTGGTTTCTGCATCAACTCAGTCTCTACCTGAGGGAAGACTGGGGGGAAGGAAGCAAAGCTGGGTAAGAGGCTGTTTTCATGGAAGCCTCTTGATTCTGCTTCCAAGTTCCTGAGCTGGTGTGCCCAGAGAAGAAAAAAGCCAGTGGGCAGAGCAGTGTCACATCAACCAGACACAGGGAGCTGAACCATTAACAGCTGAAAAGAAGGATAAGCTGCTCCTCCTGGGACCTGGAGAAACACCAGCCCCCTGGTAGCCTGGAGCAGGGCTAAGCTCTGTCTGCCCACTGGGTGAGGGAGGGAACTGCTCCCAGCACAGACCTGGGCAGGGAACAGAACTGGCAGAAGCTGCTAATGAGGTGATGGGAGATGGAGAACTTTCCAGTCCTTCAAACTAATTGCAGAAACTTTTAAGTAGTATGATCAAGTAAATCTGTTCACACCAATTAACTACTTTTACATTTAGAAGGGAGCTGTGGAAGCACCACATTTCCACAGCTCTCTCTGGGACACAGAACAGGGCTTACTGAGGCAGAAGCAGCTTATGTGGTGATTTCAGAGCTTCCAGAAGGCCCTCAGACTAAACTCCCTTCACTAATTTTGTCTGAAGACACAAAAAATCCCCCAAGGCTGTTGCACATTATGAGCATTCCTGGATTTTCTTTTTGTTTCCCCAGCTCCCAAACCCTCCTCTCCAGCATTAACACTTCCTTTGCATCTCCCTGCCTCCATGAGCTCTTTCTCTATGGAAACTACTTCTCAACTGCAGCCATGAGTTCAGCACTTTCTTAATGACCTGAGGGAAACAGAAACAGCAACACTTATCTGCAGACAGGTTAAGGCATTTGAATTCTTCCCCAAACACTCATTTCTTCCCCAGTGACTGACTGGGCTCCAACAAAGAACAAGTCACTGTGTTCTCTGAACAGCTTCATGGTTCACATCTCCTCTCTATCTGCTCCTTGGGCTGTGCATGCCTAGTTCTTGTCTCAAACTCACACTGGTGCTGCCATGCAAATAATAACAATCTCAGTTTGAAAAAAGCCTTTTTTCTGCTCTACCTTATCACCAGTGAGGGAATGAGGTTTCATGCAGGGTTCCAGTAGCTTATAAATCCAGTAGTGGTATAAAAGACCCATCTCACTGCTTTTTCAAATGAGTAACAAATACTCCTTGAGCTGCACATGTGCCTCTGGATATTGATTACATGAAGCACAAAGATAGACACACATACCCTGGGAGTGCAGCTTTCAGAACAACATGAATACTATGAATTACAGGAGATTTCATAGAATCATAGAATGGTTTGGGTTGGAAGGGACCTTAAGGGACCTTCTCATTCCAGCCCCTGCCATGGGCAGGGACACCTCCCACTATCCCAGGTTGCTCCAAGTCCCATCCAACCTGGCCTTGGACACTACCAGGGATGGGGCAGCCACAGCTTCTCTGGGCACCCTGTGCCAGGGCCTCCCCACCCTCACAGGGAAGGATTTCTTCCTGATACCTAATCTAAACCTACCTTGTCCTGTCACTCCAGGCTCCTGTAAATAGTCTCTCTCCATCTTTCTTTCAAGCCCCCTCAGGTACTGGAAGGCCACAATTAGGTCACTCCATTTCCTGCACTGTGGGCCAAAACACTTCAAATCCAGCTATTCAATCCTTCTAAAGTCAACTTTCTGGGTGTGGATGCTTAGCATTTCCTCTAAATTGGAACCTTTTAGGACAGTTGAAAATAGCTCATCCCAGAATTAGCAATGATTTCAGAAAATCATGGCAAGCAAAGTCATAACAAAACAGGATTTAATTTGGTTCTGCTGAAACCTAAGAGCAGCTCTACTGAAATTAAGCAAAACAAAACTTACTGAAGGAGCAGCTCTCCCTACACTAGAAAAAACAATGGGAGAAACGTTCTTGTCATAAGTCATTCTTTAGCTTTTTCTCATTCTTGTAAAACACGTCACCGGAGGCAAGATCCCGAACGTGATAAACCTGCGAGAGCTTCACATCTGAAGTGCTTTAGAGACATCACCTCTGTTCAGGACTTAGGGAAAGGTAAGGTACCATTACCCACCAGCTGAGGACACCTCAGCACACGGAGCCAGGCACAGGCCGTGGAGCAGAGGCTGTCCCTGCTTCCCACGGCTCCGCACCAGCCGCCTTTTCATCCGGCATGTGCCGCGTCCCTGTGTTTCGGCTCCAGCACAGCCTTGGCTGCTTCAATTGTTCAAATGCTGTGTGCAGCCAAGCTCAAAACACACCCTAAACCTCAAACACACAAAACCCTTTAACAGCTCCCTGACTATAACACCATTAGAAAAAGGGAAAAAAAAAAAAAAGTCATCTGGAGAAACTTTTAAACACAAACAGACCAACTAAACTACTTGAGGCTGGATTCCCATTTACAAAGCTCTGGTTTTTACATGCAAGCCTTTGGAATTTAATTACTTTGATTACATTACAACCATTGAGATAATTGATATTTTACAGAGAAGCTGAACAGTAAAACAATTTAATAGCCCATTATGAGGATTTTAACTGACCCGATCTTTGTGTTCAGTTCCCATGTGCTGGGACATCCTGTAATTTCCTCGGCCCAGGCAGAGATTGTCGGGTTGTCAGAGATTTTTAAGTGTCACGTAAGACTGATGACTTGCAAAGCACAGCACACGGTACAGTACAATTCAGCATCAAATGAGCTCACAGTAGGAACCCTGTCAAGCCCAGAGCAGGCACTGTAATACTCATTAATTACTACATGAATGTTAACTATGTCATAATTAAGTCAGCAGTGTTTTTAAGCAATATTACAGCGAGACCAACTCTGGAGACTAACCTGGTTCAAAACAGAGCTGAGTCTACCCTGTGGCCTCTGTGTGGTTCCCAATAGTTTGGGAACTCACCTTAATCATTGCAAATCTCCCTTTTCCCCACGGAGTTTATAATTAAGTGAACACCAGACGAGGCCGTTCCCAACTGGAACACGTGGAGTTGGTGCAAGGTTTGCAAAGGCAAAGCTGGATGTTGGAGTAGAGACATTGCTTGGGCAGTGAGAGAGAGCTGGAAGGCAGGGACACTCTGGGGACACCCAGGGGACACCCAGGGACACCCAGCACCTTGGGCTCTCTTGGCTCCTCCACAGCACAGGAAAACCTGAGCACAGGCAGCGACAGCAACTCAGATCTCTCAGCTTTTCCACAAGAGTTCAGGAATTGCAGGACCACAAATGCCTTGTGGATATCCCAAACTCCTTGGGCTTTTCAGCTGAATTTTTAATTGATGCAATTGAGCCCATTTATGACCAACTCTTCACCTCTCCACGTGTGAGAACCTGAGACAGATGCAGCAGACACTTAAAAATCCTGGTAACTTGGAAGACGAGTCCTCCTTGATTTTGGAAAAAACATTAGGTCTACTAATGCAAACAGGACCCAGGTCTCCAGAATACTTTCATTCTTATATGCAAAATAGGAATAAAGTATTTTCTTCTTGAGTTCTTACTCTTTAATCACTTTGTACCAGCTTAAACCATCTAAAAAGTTCCAGGATTACAGAGAACCAAGTAGGTCCTAAAGCAACCACAGAGCTAAAGATAAATAACAGGTTTTACCATTCCTCATGAATTTTAAGGTTAAGCTATTATTTCTTTTCTTAAATTCTTTTTGAAGTATTTAAATAGTAATAGATTTTCTTTTTAATAAACAAGAACAAGCTGTGATTTTTATTTTATTTTAATATCGAAGATAAAGCCAAAATGTCAACTGGCATTGAAGAAGGTAGAAAATGGTTCTTTCTTTCTGTAAATATATTTTTATCTAGCAAAATACTGAAGCTTTATAAATTGCACTTTTCCTAAAACAAACAAGACACTAAATTCCACAGTCATTTGAAAACTGCCTGGCAAGATATTTTAAGGGTTGATAAATTTGGGAAAGGCTTGGAAATAATTGTGTGATGAGAATTCCAACAGAAACTAGTGTGGTTTGCAAACCACAGCGGCTGACAGCCTAATTTTCAGAATTACAAGAGCAAAAAGCACTCCCCTCTGAAGTTCTGCTCTTCATGGTGTCAAGAAGCCCATGTGGGACCTCTAAATTTTGATTAAAATTTCATGGTTTATTTCTTTTAGAGAAATTCATGATGATCTCATTTGCTGGATGGTCCAAATCTCAGGTGAGGGAGCAATATCAGAGTCTGATCCCAGTCCTTGGCTGAAGTACTTGGGTAGGAAGAACACCTAAAAACAGGAGAGTGGAGATGGTTTTTAGGGTGTAGACCCTGGCAGGCCATGACCTCTGACCACTGGATAACAGCTGGAGAGGAGAGCAGAGCAACCAGGGAGCAACAGCTCCTTGTCCTGTCCATCCTGGGCTCACACCAACATCATGAGGGATGAAAGGCTCCAGATCCTGGTGCCAACCCCTCAAACTTCTCATGTCAAAGATACAGAGTCTGTTCAAGTCCAGCTGCTGGGCTGTCAGTGCCAACAGAACTTGTTCTGAGCAAACTGAGCCACCTGAGGACTGCAAACCTGCCTTCTCACCCACCAAAGGGCACAAATCATGGTTGGATCCTGCTTGACTGTCCCATGCTGAGGGTGCCACTCTCTTAAGCAAGGATTTGAAATATGCCTCTTTCATGCTGGCAATACCTTTCATCATCAAAGAGCTTTGTTCCTCGTTCAGTTGGCACACGGATTCACAGTGCTGGTTTCACCCACAGATGAGTTATTTCAGCTGTCTGCCTCAAATGAAGCAGGACACTTTGGGATGACCCAATTGAAGCTCTCCAAAAAATTTCTGAAGGCGAGTTCTTCCAGAGCAGAAAAGGACTTGAGCTACAGGAGGGCACAGGCTGGAGCAGGGTGTTGGTGGGAGCTCCAGCCTTTGGAGTGGGGCCAGCTGGAGAACAACCAGCCTGGGCAGGCAGGGGAACATGGGCCTGTCCACACAAGTCAAGGCAAACATGTCCAAAGTTATCTACAGGGACTGCTGTATCAGCACTGTGTTCCTGTGGAGGAACAACATGTGCTCTCTCCTTATCCTTCCCATTGTTCTGCAGACAACACACGGTGCCTTCTCCTTGCACGGTGTTCTGCAAACCTCTCAGATCACGTTCAGGCTCCAGACAGGATAAACTCCTACTCACTTCATCAATAAATCAAAAAAAATGAGGAAGGAGGAGCTAACCTGTAGCATCACTTCAAGAACAGACTTGCTCCTCCTGTCTTTGCTTTAGTGCTGCATATGTATGCCTGGGAACTGGCCAACTAGGCATTAAAATAAACATGGAATAGTTAAATATCAGCTCCAAAACAGATGTTGAGATCTTATTGCATTTCCCAAAGCTGGTGTTTACTGCCTTGGCAACCTAAGAATGCTGTTTTGCTTAAAGCACAATTTTAGTAATTCTTCTGTCTTGAATAATGTGAAGGAATTCTGAAATGATTTCCAGACCTCGGTAGCTCTGACTTATGAGAGGAAAGCACCAGCCTTTTGTCTCTAGGAAACGGGTCTGAGTTTGGCTGCTGTCAGGAGGGGAAGGCTTTGGCAGTGTAAGCTCAGCCTCTTAATGGATCGTAGTCAGGAAACAACCACACACCGTTTTACTTGATAGCACACAACTGGCTCTCCTCCCTCAAAAGATGTTGAACAAATTACTCCTCTTTAATCCAGACAAGGTAGATTAGAGCTCAGAGCCTTGACTTGGTCCAGCTGTATCCACCTGCTTTTGAGCACCCAGGCTGTCTCAGGCTGCATTTTTCACCTTTTCTACAGGAAATTTAACACAATCAGTCCAAAACTCTTCACTGTAGTGCTGCATGAGTTTTACAGGATGTTACACTCGCAGGAAATGTACTGGATACATCCTAAAATCCTTTATTTTCTATCTTTCCTTTTGTGCTCATTCACACTAAGTTTAACACAGTAGTCCTCTCTGGAGATTTCTAACTATGCAGCAATTATGGGGGTAAAGAAACATTCTGAAGTCTTGTCAAAGCCTTGTTGCTCACTGCAGATTCAATATAATGTTAAAGGGTTGTTTGGAGGAGTTGGTTCAAGGACTTAGTGCTTTGGAGAGTCATGGGCAGAACGCACTGAGTGTCCTGATCCATAAGGTCTGGTTTGTTCAGCCCTTGGAATATTCTGTTTGGGAAGGAGAGCTGGAAGGTGCAATCATTGCTGCTTGTGCTTCAGCTTGTTTTGGTGATGGAAAATGATTGTCAGGATAAACCAACTGGCCTCCAGTTACAAGTATTCAAGATACTGCCCTGGTGCAATCACTCCTGAGGAAAAACGTTACCAGGTATTTAATTCTTCCCGCTGTCTTTAGGAGTAGGAAAGGGATTAACTTCTTGAAATTTACATCCTAATTTGTGATTATGAAGCCTTCTAAAACACAAGGACATTTGGGAATTATCCAGTCACCAACCTTAACCAAACTGATGCAATTCCCCTCTGCTTTGCCCACATCAGCACCACAGCAAGACAACAAACAGCACCTCTGCTTCCACTAGAAAACAAAAGCAGATGCTTCTGCTTGTGTTGGATGCTGTGGGAGTGGCAAGGCAGCCTTGAGAGGGAAAAAGGCAGAGTATCACCTCTAAAGCTGCACACAAGGTCCCTGGGCTGGGACAATGGCCCCAATGTGAGCAGGGGACGTGCATGGCCCGGCCCACATTGTGCCCCTTCAAGGTTACACGGTCATGGAAACCAAGGGCGAGGAGGAAAACACTGGAAAACTCAAAAGCTTCATGGTCATGGGTTTCAATAGCTGTTTCTTTTGAGGGATGGCACAAAGGGCCTGTGGAACAGGAGTGTCTCAGGGCTGAGATAGACTCCTGTGCAGCAGCACAGAAAGGGAAGGGCACGTTGGCCCCGCGTTTGGCTTGTCTGCAAAACAAAAGGATCATCCTCAGTGTCCACCAGGAATAGGAAATGAAGTTGGCTGTGGGGTTTCTCACCTCGAGGGAGTGTTCCTGGCCACTGACTTTACCAGCAGGAAGCCAGATGTCCTCAGGTACACTTGCCACGCCGAGAAAAGCTGTGTACACATGGATATACCCAGGTATTCACACTTCTTGTGTGACACACAACAGGTTATTGCAGCCAAAAGCCTCACAGGGAAACACCTTTCATTGCACAGGCAAGGCCGAGAAAAACAACTCGCCTTAGCTCACCCCAGCAACAGATGCCATAAAAAAAGAGCCTGTTGAGATGAAAATACAACCTTGTGCAAATACATTTAGGAAGTATTTGCCAAAGGAGCAGACTCAGCAGAGGATTGCAGACCTGCAGAGCCACACAAGGGCTCTTCATCAGCAACCTCTTCCCAGGAGCCTGAGGGTGGGTGTCCCTCCCACAGCCCCCCCTGTACTGTCACACACCCGGGGACACAGGGGCTGTCACACAGCCCATCTCCTCCTCGTGCCCCATCAGCCACACAGGGGGTTGAGAACTGGGTAAGGGCACACTGCCTGTGAACTCGGGGGGTCGGTCCCCAGGTGCCCCAGCGGTGGAACTGCCACTTCTTTTGTCTCATGTGAAGATGGAAAGGGAGAAAAAAAATAGCCCACTGGCTTTTGTCCTAAATTCAGACCAGCTGCTCACTAGTATTGTCCCTCTGCCTCATTTTTTACAGTTTTTACCCCCACAAAGCACACTCCTGGGCCCCCAGCTCCAATTCTCATATGTCAGTGACATGAATATCCCTGTTTCCTCTGGAACAGACCACAGATTCTGCTGTCTTTCATCTGAGAAGTGAAACACTGAAAAGCTGAGTTTACTAGAGGGAGTTTATAGCTGGAGCCTCCTCTGCAGGACACGGAGCTGCTCTGCTCTGGCGCTGCCTCCCAGACCTGCTCCCACATCAAGGGGCTTTGAAAGCTCCAAGTGCTTAACTGGAAGGAACACAAAGATCTCAAAGCTTATTCTGCATGCAATTAAGCTGTTGTTTTGCTCTCCCTCCTCCTGGCAGACAAGTGCTACACCAGGGAAGGTATGAGAGACTCCAGCCATTGACAGGTTGGGCACAGGCCCCCCTTTTCCCTATTCTCTCTTTTTTTTGTTACTGAAACCATCCATCTGCCAAATGTCACTAGCTGATAAGAACTGCCCGTTTTAAATCCCCTTTTGTAAATAGATGTTGGCTGACATAATTAATGTCTACCATACAACACAATTTGAATTACAAAGTAAAGGCAATTTAAAAATCAGCCTCCACATGATTACAATTGATACTAAGTCTATAAATTCCATAGCCTGAGGAATTATTCAAATTTCTGAAAATGAATGAAAATCAGTACAAGATGTCTTTCAGGAAAGCGAGACCAGAAGTGGAGCATCTGAGATAAACTAAACAGTCTCTTGAGACAAACATTCTTTGGTGCAGTAATACCTACGGCTCCTGGGCCACCACGGCTCTGCAGTGTCTGCCACACTCCCAGGGCCCTTATCTGCTCTGCCACTGCCACCTACTCAGAATAAATCCCCTTAACAGATAAGCACATTAGGCTGAGGAGCCCTGCTTGTCACTTCCATCTCTCTGGGTGGTTTGGATGAACTCTGTGGCACCCACTTGTTCCCACACCGATCCCGCTCGCCCGGTGGGATCCAGCCTTCAGTGTGGGAGCACGGGATGGATGTGCAAGAAGTGCAGAA
Source organism: Calyptomena viridis (assembly GCA_013390005.1). Taxonomy (NCBI): domain Eukaryota; kingdom Metazoa; phylum Chordata; class Aves; order Passeriformes; family Eurylaimidae; genus Calyptomena; species Calyptomena viridis. The sequence continues at coordinate 230,697 of WEIV01025120.1, read as the reverse complement.
GTGCTGGTGACCTCCATGTAAAGGGGACATGGGACTGTTGGAGCAAGTGCAGAGGAGGCCACAAAGTTGGTAAGAGGACCAGAGCACCTCCCCTGTGGAGACAGGCTGGGAGAGTTGGGGTTGTTCAGTCTGGAGAAGAGAAGGTTGTGGGGAGACCTCTCAGCACCTTCCAGTGTTGGAGGGGCCAACAAGGAACCTGGAGAGGAACTGTAGTGACAGGACAAAAAGTAATGGCTGTAAACTGAAAGAGGGGAATTTATATTAGATCCACAGAAGAAATTCTTCCCCATGCAAGTGGGGAGGCCCTGGCACAGGGTGCCCAGAGAAGCTGTGGCTGCCCCATCCCTGGAAGTGTCCAAGGCCAGGTTGGAGCCACCTGGGATAGTGGAAGGTGTCCCTGCCCATGGCAGAGGGTGGAATGAGATGATCTTTAAGGTCCCCTCCAACCCAAACTGTTCTATGATTCTATGAACACATATAAGGCAAAATACAGGCTGTGGCACTTGGAGATGTTTACCCCAGATTCACTTTTTCTGCTAACTAGAAATAAGAAGTTTAAATGGAGAAGAAACATCTCTAACAAGGAAGCTGTGGCATTAGTGTGGGGAGCAAAACCAGCAACACAAGGGTAATTTAAAACATGTATACATTGTGCTTCTTGTATGCCAAAATAAACAGCTCTGTTCCTTCCTAAGGATCCCAGTGCACAGGCTCAGCAGCCTCGTGGCACAGCCAGGAGCTCTCCTGTGTATGGATCCCACCAGTAGAAGGATCCAGGATACACTGCCAAGCTTTACCTCTCTTCCTCCCTCTATGCCATCACTTAAGGCTTTAAGTGAATTTCATTATTTTCCTGCTAATCCTTCTCTTTTATAATAATTTGAAGGTGTCTCGATTTACTAGAAAAACAAATATCTTCAGAAAAAAAGAGTCCCACTAAGGAGCAATGAAATCTGCTTTCAAGGAAGCAAACTTGTTACTACAAATCACAGGCTGGCAGTTAAGTTCTGCATAAATAGCCCAGATCCGTGGCAGTGATATCCACGTGATAAATTACATTTATCACCCACCTCTGACCGTCTCACCTGCACTCGCTCCCCCAGCGAGGAAATGTTAACATTCCTGATCTTTCATCAGTTTCAAACAGCTGCCATTAAAAAAACACAAAATCCCTCAAACCCACAACAAAGAATTCCACATCTTCCCTGAGATAACCTTATCTTTGCCTTTTGAAATAGGAGGTTTTCCCTAAATTACACTGGCAAAAAAACCAGGGTTGGGGGCGAGATGTTCAATCAGGCTTAAGAGCATATAATTAAAGTTACTTCTCAGGGGCAGAAGTGGAAGCAAGAATTCCTGGGAGTCACCACAAGATCTGCCAAAGATGTGCAATGTAAGAAATTACTCAGAGGGTGGTGAAGCACTGGCACGAGTTGCCCAGGGAAACAACTGGCAGAGAGTAGATCTAGATTAGATATCAGGAAGAAATTCTTCCCTGTGAGGGTGGGGAGGCCCTGGCACAGGGTGCCCAGAGAAGCTGTGGCTGCCCCATCCCTGGAAGTGTCCAAGGCCAGGTTGGACAAGGCTTGGAGCAACCTGGGATAGTGGGAGGTGTCCCTGCCCATGGCAGGGGGTGAACTGGATGGTCTTTATAGGTCCCTTTCAACCCAAACCATTCTATGATTCCATGATGATTCTATAAATTACAGCAATATTTGCATCACTGGAAATATGAGATTTTTATCTGCAAATATGCGATATTTGTTTCTTGTGTCAAGGTATTAATCTTATAAGAAATCTTAAAAAAATGAGAAAGTTATAAACTAAATGAGGACAAATTAAAACAAGTCTGCTGCAGTCTGAGATATTTTGTTATTAGGTCTGGAATTGGAAATGAGGAACTTTCTTCAATTCTCTCCCAGGACACGAGGATCTTGCAGCAGCACCTCTGAACCATGTTGTGGAATTCCTGGAGGGAGCAGACAGGGCACCACACAACTTGTAACTCTTGGCTCCCCCCTCAAATGGTAATGAAAGGTCTACACTTAAATATTGTTTTCCCTACAACCAGCAACATGTACAACAATGTGGCTGCTGTGAGAAGATTACAAGGAGAGAAAATCCACAGGAAAATGTAAACTCAAAAAACCACCAGTTAAGTGGTGAGAACCTTCCTTCTCATTAGTTTCTTGCCTCCCTTCCTTCACATTCTTCTTTGTTATGGAGTGGAATGATCTTTTTTGTTTTTAAACGAGGTGCAAATGCATTTTCACACCTCTACCTAAAACAAGGTTAAGTCTCCACACTAATTACACATTATTAATGAGTTCAACAACCGTGGCCAGGCTGGTTAGGGAAGGGACTCAGCTCTGCACGTTGTGTATGGATGCACATGGATGCACCCCTGTACTCCACATGGATCCAATGCTGCCAGGCATAGGAATAAAATGTTGAACAGTGAAAATCATACTCTGCATTGCCATCCTTCTCTTCTATTTATCTCTTTTCTCCTTAAAGGTGTTCGTGGGTTTTTTGGTGTTTTTTGGTTTCTTTGGGTTGGGTTTTTTTGTCCCATTTCTTTTAAGACTGAAATGCACTAAAATATTACACTTCAGTCCCTGTTTTCAGGACTCTCCCCAGTTGTGCTTCATTACAAAGACCTCAGTAACATTTCTTTCTCTATCAAACAAGCTGCCTGGCCTCCCTCACACAGCCTGGGAGGTGACTGTAGGAAGTTTTAGCTGCCCAGAACACACTGGTTACACACCAGCACAGGATTTGTGTTCTGGCAAAGTCTGCTAGAGTGGTTTAAAGTTATCATCTTCCACTGATGGAATCATTGCCAGAGACCATCCCCTGCACATCAGAGCTGGCACAGGGACACACAACCACATTTCAGCTGTAAATTAGAGAGGAAGAGCTTCCTTGGGACACCAGTGGTGTTCCCTGTCCCCTGTACAGGGACAGCTCAGCTCTTTGTGAAACGGGTTTCAAAGAGTGAGTTGGAACTCGACAAACTAAAGATAATGAAACTCAGGGCCAGTTTAATGGGTTGGGCTTTCACTGCAACACTTCAGGAATGGGCTCTTGGTGAGACAGAGCTCTGCTCCTCCAGGATTGTGCAGGTGAAGCACAGGCACATGAGAGTCATCCTTGGATATCAACTCTACAATAAGGTGACAAAACCAACACAGAAAACCCTAAACAATGTTAGATCCAAGGTCTAAACATCTTCAGCCAGAATGATAAAGGTCTTAAAAATGCACATTTTGTGTTTTTAATTCATTCTATAGAATTACAGTTGGAAAAGACATATCTTACATATCATTATATTCTATTGTATTATATTATATTACATATCATTTCTAGGTTTTAACATAAAACTTTCAGAGAAAGCAAATGTTTGTATAGAAGTAGCACACACATTGGAAAAACCCCAAACCATCTTTCATCCTAGTTCTGGGTTATATGTGTGGGAACACGTGGACACAAAGCCAAGCCAGACTGACTTTTATTAGGAAGTGCATAAAGAACAGATTTTGCACAAATTCTGATAATTTCTAGTTAAAAGTCTTGCTGTTAAAAGTATTATTCAACCTTAAATATGCCTCACTGTGGGATGAGTGTGTGCTAAACCAATTCTTAACAGACCTATTAATTGTACTTCATTAGTTTCTTCAGACTATAAGTTTGTGGAGCCACTTTGATACTTAAGTTTCTAGCTGGCAGGAAAAACAAGGCCTGATTGTGTCAGAGTTGAGCTGCTGAAGAGATCAGTGTTTTACAAGGGATGTAAAAATGGTTCACAGTTACTAAAATAGAAATCTTCGTTTAGTTTTCAAGCAGGAGGGAAGGAATGTTTATAACTTAGAGTTTAGCAATGGGTAATTAAGAATTACACCAATAAATTAATCTTCCCAGGATATTTTCTGGCTTGTGGAAAGACAGTAATAAACACATCTGGGAATTTTCCAGCTGAAAGTTCCTTGTAAGTCGGATCTTACTGGATATGGTTTTAATCCTCAAATTATGTAACATTTCTTCCATGTGAACACCAAAGATGCTATTTTCCTTCTAGATTTTTTTTTTTAAGATGGTCTAACACATATCCAATAGGTCATGCTGCTTTATCAGCTCAGGTTTGCCCTGAAATACCCTTGTGAGGAGAATGTTACCCAAACTCATCTGCTCTTGAAGCACAATCACAGGATCATGGAATGGTTTGGGCTGGAAGGGACCTTAAGGATCATTTCATTGCACCCCCTGCCATGGGCAGGGACACCTTCCACTAGACCAGGTTGCTCCAAGCCTTCCCCAGCCTGGCCTGGTCAGGTTAACAAGCATAAAGAACAAAGTTTACTGCCTTTTGAGTAGTTTATTTAGTTATCCTGACAAGCCCTCCCCCTGATGGGGTTTATACTCACCAGCATCCAGAGTCCCTGTAGCCGCAGTCCAGCCCATGACGGGGGGAATGGCCCCGACCACGGCCCCCACCCACGTGTTGGCAATGCTCATTCTCTTCATGGGGGTGTAACAGCACGTGTAGAGGAAGATGTTGAAGGCTCCCAGGGCTCCAGTGAGTGGGTTCACTCCCAGAGTCAGCAGGGCAATTCCCGGGATTCCACAGGAGGCAGCGAAGCAGACGGCGAGCAGGGGGCTGTGGGAGAGGGATGGAGACACAGGCTGAGCAAGGGCTGCTCTTAGGGAATGACTCCTGTCCCACTCCTTTTACCTCCTCCCAAAAACTGAGATTGATTTTTGGGGTTTTTTTTTACTCATCCAACCCAAATTTTCCCATTTGAACCCCCAAGAAGAAAAGCCTTTCTAAAAAGTTAAGCCAATCTTGCTACAGCTCTGTAATGGATGTGATCTTTAATCTTGGGATCACTGTGTTCACCAAATAAATCTGCAGGTAATTAGCCCTTATGAAGAATTGCTGCTTCCAGCAGATCTTCCTCCTTTGCTTTCATTTTAGTAAATTTCAACCTCTGGAAAAAGCATTCAGGGTTTGGAGTAAATGAGAATGGTTGGAGCTTGTCAGATTTGTAACTGATTGCAGCTATCCCAGGGATCCTTCAAAATGCAACAGGGTTAGACACAAAATTAGGAAGCATTTATGAGGAAAAGAGTACATTCAATCATTTCAAAATTACATCAACAGGAATAAAGTATTTTTTGGCTTTAGTGCAAAAAAGGCTGAATATTCTCCTCTCCCATTTAGCTGATGCAGGGGGAACACACCAAAGCAATGCTGGCAACAAAATCAAAACTGATTATTTTCTAAGTAGGACTGGAATTAACTGAAGATATTTTAGGTTTGGCCAAAAGCAGCAAACAACAGAGAGAGAAATTATTTCTGTGGATTTCTACTGTACATCAGCTGAGAGCTCAGGGAAGGCTGGAAACTCCTGTTAAAATCTGACAGAAAGAGGCTGGGGCTGTGTAAGCTCCTGCTAATAAGTTCCACAGTAAACATCCAAATAGGATGAACAAGGATTTTTTGTTTGGCTACCAAGCCCACACTGGACAGGCAGCACCATGACACAATCCTAAGGAAGCTCTAGTTGTGATCCCTTGTGCCAGATCCATGTGCTGGTGGGGATCTCCTCACATGTGCTTGTTTGAGGTGGTTGTATCATGGGAAGAGGGAACTAAAAGCCTCTAAGAAATAATGTGGTATGGGAGACCTCTGGATGAGGGAAAAATGCCATTAAATGAGTTGTATTTAATAACCCATGTGGCTAAATACACACTTGTAGTCATCCATGTAAGAGCAGAAAATATGTGTGCTTGCAACAAAGGGCTCTGCATGAAGTTTAGCTTTACACCTCTTGTCTAATTGAAAACCATGCAGCCTTTGTGTTCTACAACCCACTCTGCCCTCTGGCCAAATCCTTAACCCTAAAATATGTGTTGCAAGCACTGCTCAAACCCTCATAAGAAAAATTTGCTGGTGGGGATGAATTTTATGGGAGTTTTATCAGCAAAAACTCCTACCATTCAAATTCTGATATTTAAAACCTTTGTTGGGCCAATATGCTACAGAGATCCTAAATACCTGGAAGAACTAAAATGAGCAAATGTCACACTAAAGATCTGCCTTCAATTTAAATTAAATTGCCTAAGCCAGCTTTTCAAAACCATCAACAGATTTGAGGTAAGGGAGCGTGCACAGAGCACATTTCTGCTCAGCGTTACCGTGGTGTTACTAAAACCTCAGGGGCAGAGGGTTTGTCACTGCAACCACTGGCAGTGGGATGTATAAAATTTGAGGCTGTTTGCAGGGAAGGAGCCACGGGGAGCTGTGCCCTCTGGTTCTGCAGCTCGTGGTGCCCTTTGGCAGAAAGGCAGCAAAGCACGAACGGTGCCAACGCCGCCCACAAACACCGCAGGGCTTTGGAGATGCTGCCCCTCTGTAGTGAAAGCCTGACTGGGCTTGGTTAAACAAATCTATCTTGACTGGTTCCTGAATCAAGTACAGTCAGACAGTAAACACCACATTCACACAATCCACTCTGGAGGTGACAAAAGACCAGTGTGACCCTCGGGGGCCGGGCTGCCCCCGCTGCTCACGGACATCAGTGAGGCACAGTTTGATCTAATGCAACGAGCACTTTTCTCACTAATCAAGAGTGAAGTCTTATCTACATGTCTCCAGTTCAAATGAACCCCACACACCATGAGCCCTCCATGGCTCTTATGGGATGGGAAGGCAAGTCCTTCTTCCAGGGCTGAATGCAGCTCTGCCTCTCTCCCACGTCACTCCCCTGCAGCACCAACAGCCCAGCAGTGCCAGTCCTGATCCCACCTCTCTGCTGCCTTCATTCCCAACCAATGGATCACAAAAACACCTCTAAAAAATAAGGCTTTATCTAAAGAGAGGGATGAAGTTATGTGGTCGAGACCTTCAAAAAAGTTGTTCTGTTCTGGTGGGTGAGAACGCATTTTTTTTCCTCAGTTTCTTCATTTTTGCCTCTTTAAAGGAAGTTTCTGGAGGCACAGAACGTAATCATAGAATCACAGAATGGTTTGGGTTGGAAGGGACCTTAAAGTCCATCTTGTTCCACCCCTGCCATGGGCAGGGACACCTTCCCTATCCCATGTTGCTCCAAGTCCTTTCCAACCTGGCCTTGAAGATTTCCAGGGATGGGGCAGCCACAGCTTCTCTGGCCAATCTGAGGCATTTTGGTCAGTGTCTGTAACAGTCCTGTTCTCTCATGGAGGGCTGTTCAAGTCAATAGCAGTTCAACTCATAAGCAGTTGAATTACTTTACTCTTAGACATCCTGAAAGCACCACATTTTCTACTTCCCCCCAGTGTTTCCCTAAGAAAGTAGAGTAATTGTCTGACTTACAAGTGCCTGCCCCTGAAACTCCAACTGAGATTAGAAAGTCAAACTGTGATCTGATGACTCAGCTTTGTTATATTGGCCCCTTAAAATATTTGGTATTACAAACACACTGCAATCAGAAATTAGGGCTTTGCTTTCATGGTGAGACACGAGGTAGAGGAGAATTCAACTCATTCTCATGTAAATATGTCATGTTTTTAAGGTCTAGGACAAGGATAAGCAATTCCTCATTGGGAAAGAGAGAATTTTTGAGGAAAACCTAGAGAGATTTCAGTCACTGGTGCTCCTCTTTGTGCTCCAGTGATTCCCAGGATTTTAAGAAGACAAGGTTGAGTCCAGGTTTAAATCACAGCAGTTTAATGACCTCCTCCTTGGGCAGGAGAAAGGCTGTGATGCTGAGCTGTCACTGGATTTGCCCCATCCCCTCATGTCCACACAGTTCCACTACAGCCTCATGAACCCCAGGGTGCATCCCAAGATCCTTGGTAACCCAGTGCCAGGGAATTCTCACGTGGTGGTCACAAGTGGCTGAGGGGTCTCTGCTGGTTTCCCTCCTCCTTAATCCAGCCCAAGCAGTAAGTGCAGGCTGGTGACAAATGATGGTGCACACACCTCATTTCACTCATGGGCGTTCACTTATGCCGAGGGAATCGCTCCCATGGGAAAAAAAAGGCAATCTTCCACTGGAAAACTGGCCAAGGAGCTCACTCAGAGAGCAAACATCTTGAGTAAGAAAGTAGGGTTTATGATGGATTCTTGGGAGGAGTTGGTTTCAGTTATTTAGCTGATTAAAATCAGGCTTTGGAAAAATACTGCAAGTGCCAAACGAGTTCTCTTCAAATTTCAGCTCTAAAATACCCAGAATGTCACCACATAGGGCACCTCCTAAAGAGAAACCAAAAGCTGGTACTTCTGCCACGTTCTTCTTCTCTACTGAGAATGAAAATACCAAAATCTGCCTAATAATAGTGCTAAAAGACATTTATCTTCAACTAAAAGCTTTTGAGAACTTCAGCTTGACCAGTGAATAATCCAACTTTTCTAGATCCAAAGAAAATGTGTTGTCACTTCTCTCCCAAAGAGTTCACCCAAGACAGACCGTCCCCAATCATACTCCATTGAGAGAATCCAAGGGGAGGAAGAAAAGAGAGCCAGGTTTTTCCTCATTCAACTCCAAACTTCTGTTGCCACAGAGGTGTCCTGGGAGATGCTGTTGGTCAGGTTGGGAAGGACTGGTCAAGGACCAAGGTATTCCCTGCACACATGGCCATGAGGCATCCACGTGGACTCTCATCCAGAGGAGTGAGGAGACTCTGGACAATGCAGCAGCCTATTTTAATTCATGTGCAATAAAACAATCTCCAAACTAGTTGCCACTTACAGATGTTCTGGTTATACTAAATAACGATCTTGCACACATCTGCAGGAAATATATTTATTTCATAGGCTCCAGAGCCCTGGATAATGGTACTTATTGACTCACAGTCTTACATGGAAAAATTGAGAGGGGAAAACAAATTAAAGCATTTGCCCATCTATAAAATTAATGTACTATTTTACCTATTTCACAGCAGCATTAGCAAGCTTAATGCCTAGAAAGATCCAGAGTGGCACTACTACACAGGCTTCTCTGTGCTGTCTTTGGCAAAATATTTTGTGAAGATGACTGGCAAAGAAGAGTTTGAATCACAATTGAAAAAACAGTGTTAAAAATGGGGAAAAAGTTTAAAGAATTAAAAAAAAACCCCAAACAATCAAAGAGCAAGACACAAGTCCGTCTTAAACCCCGTCAATATTTAGAAATATGGAAAATTCCTGTATCAGCATCCACTGCTTTGACCTATCCCTGTGAGTAGATTGACACTCACATACAAATGCAGACACAAAGCCCATATGAATCCTGAATAGGCACATTCATGCAATCACCACTTGTGTGCAATTCATGTTCAGATGTTATGTAAATAGATGAGAAACTTAATTTGTGACCTTGTCTTAATGGGAAACTGGGCAAGCCAAACATATTTACATAAAAGCACAAGCCTGAATGTAAGTGTCCATTTAAGACTGGCTGCATGTTTTCCAGGTGAAGCATAAGTACTTATATTTGAAAATTAGATTCAAAGCCTAATACAAAAGGTAATAAAACAAACCCTGTCTTCTCCCTGTCTGTCAAAAACCTTTTATAGACACATCACCCACTTCTAAAAGGGTAAACTAAAAAAACCCCAAACAACAATGCTCTTGTGTTTAGCTGCAGCATGCCCAGAATACCTCAATGGATTGCAACATTTAAATTCCTGCTTGATTATTCTGTATTAGAGCTCATTATTATTGACAACTGTCCCTCTGGCCACAGGGCCAGGGATCTGTTCTGCCAAATGCAGAGTGATGATCTAAAAGAAGCAGGACAGGGATGATGAAGGATGGATCCAGGCACAGACTTGGGGAAGAAGGAAGCTGAGAAGAGAAGGAACTTTATTTAGAGTCATTTCCACATCCAGCTGAAGCCAAGATGTGCATCCTCACATTCCTCTGCATGGGATTTTAGTAACAGCAAATAGTGTGCACAGACTCTGCCCTTTAATTAAACTGTGATTTATTCATTTTTTGATGAGATTAACCCCGGGTTTGGTTTTTGGGGAGTTTTCTGTGTCATCCAAGACCTGGATTCAGCAAGCCCACCAGGCTTCCTCCCCTCACTGAGCCACAGAAATGGCCCTCAGTTCTCCCTGACTTCGGCATCTTCCAGGGTGGCAGGTAAACAGTGGGACAACAGAGGTGAGACTGACAGCTCAGATTAATCTCAATATTGCTACTCTGGGCTCAAATTCCATCTGCATACAGTGTCACAACAATTTGCTGTAATAAGGAGAGGAACAGCCTGAACCAGGCTCGGCACAGACAGGCTGGAAATAGCAGGAGCCTGGGAGAAGGTACTTGGCAGACAAAGAACACAAGTGTGATTCTCATCTGCAACTGCATTTCACCATCACAGCCTGAGATACGAGTCCAGTGCACAAACACTGTTCCAAAGCCATAATTAAAGTCAGACTTCAGGAGGAAGCATAAGTTGCTTATTATTTCTGGAATCTGTAGGTACTAAAAATGTCCCCAGACTACTCGTCAGTACTAGGCTGCTGGAGGAAGCCCCCTCCTCTTCTTCCTAATTTTTTCCAGGTCAGCAATAAGTTCTTAAGGCTTCTGAAGCCACTTACAAACTCAGACAAAATCATCAGCCTGAAGGTTTCACATTTTTCCAAGAGCAACGAGAGGTTACACAAAGCAAATCCCCCCCCTTGGAAGGTTTCTGTGGCTGCAGAAGCTCAGGGTCAGGAAGAGGAGAGGGTGTCCATGGAGATTCCTACCCAACCCTGGGCAGAAAACCATCCTTCTCTCCAGCTGTTGATTTAGTTTTGCTCATCTCCTGGCATCTCCTCAATTCCTGCAGCCAAGCAACACTAAGAGTTGCTGAAAACCAGGGTGGGAACTGGGCCTGTGGTCACCATGTCATACTGTACTGAGCTCTGACTTGGGCACCTCCCTCAGCCAAGGAGCAGCAGCCAAGGGATTTTGAAAAACTTACATTTATTTTTTTTTAAGATCAGCACCCAAGAACTGCTGGATGCTCCTCAGCAGCTTTTAGAGATCCACCAAGAAAATTAGGGAAGGCCACTGACCACAGGAGTCCGAGCAGGAGATCCCATCCAACTTGGAAGAGACACAACGAGCCAAGGAAAACGTGAAGACTTTATAGAAGCTTTCCTGCCCCCATGACTCAGGTGCTGGGGACCCAGGGCCATCTCCTTTAGACACACATCTGGACTGTATTTGTGTGATTTCCAGCCCAGTTTCCCCCAGGGACACATGGGGGAACCAGCAGTGGGGTTGTCTGCTGGCACAAGTGCCTCTGAGTCAGCTGACTGCAAAAAAAGCAGCCAGAAAGCTGGAAAAGGCACATTTTGCCCCAAATAGCACCGGTAGCATCCCTGAAATTACTTGTGACTGAAGGTTAAAAATCCCCTCCTACAGCTTCTAAGCCCAGAGCATTCAAAAGCAATCAGTAATCAGGGCAGAACGCTGAGCAATGGCAATCTACCAACTCTGAAATTAAACTTTAACTTTCCACACAAATCCTTTCAGGCTGCATATTTATATATTTAGTAATAAACCCCATGCTCATGACCACTGTCAGCTGTAAAAGTTCTATCGTAATAACAACACTACTAATGGGAACTGAAAGTGGAACAGCATTGCCTGCATCAGTAGCTTCATCACTGATGACTTTACTAAAGTGATTCTAATTTTTTTTTTTTTGCAAAAGTCATTAGATAAAACTCCCAAAGAGCTCTACAGACAGACTGGGGATGTATCTTATAAAACCCCCAAAATTCAGGTGTGAGATTTTAAACCAAAGTGGTTACATGATGACCTGGTCTTGTGGGTGGCATCCCTGCCCATGGCAGGGGGTTGGAATTAGATGGTCTTTAAGGTCCTTCCTTAAAGACCAAACCATTCTGGGATTCTGTAACACATTATGACCCTTAATTAGTATAGCTTTGAGGCAGCAGTTTTTAAAACTCAAAGCAAAATATTTTTACATTCAACTACCACTTTCAATTACAGACTGGATTAGTCTCAAGGAGATATTTCTTTCCAATTAGAAGGAAAAAATAGCTTTAACAGTGGCAGAATAGACATGCTGCCAGACCTCTGTTTCTTTCATGTATTTCTGATTCAGCATCAGTCAGAGGCTTTACTAAACACAAGCAATTCATGCTCTCACTTGTGATATTCTCTTCCACAGGTATATTGTGGCTGAACACTAACAAAAGCCTAAGAACCTGCTGATTGAGCCCTAGACTAAGTACCAGAATTATATTAAACTGAACGTATCTATCAATGAGCTAAAATGGTACAATTTTAAGGGAAAAATGTCAAGAAAGATCTTAATAGATATTCATTTATTCTCTTTTAGACACGCAAGAAAGTTCATGAGTCATGACAAGGGATGAAGGATGATGTAGTTTAAAACTAAAATGTGAAACTAAATTACATTTTTAATTGGGAATTCAATTTTTCCTCATCAACTGCAAATATGAGAATACAGCTTGTCTATCATTTCCCACTGCAGACAGACAAGATGTCCTTTAGGAGGTGCAAACAAATGGAAAGCTTTGTCAAGTCTTTTTTTTTTCTTAATGAATTATTTAACTTTGTCTTCACAGGTTAAGGAGTAATATCTACATTCTGTCAGTGTCTGGTACCTCATCCCCAAAAACATGTTGCTGTGGCAGATCAGGCTCTTCATGTACTACAAATACTGAATTTTCTATCAAATCCCCTTTAACTGGGTGTAACACTACACAGTTTTTAAGATTGCCAGAACAAAATTGTTGCAATTTTGCCTGCTTATGTTTTTCTAAGTGGCTTTTTGTGATTTGGTTTCTGGTAATAACTCCTCAAACGGAAAAAAAAAGACCCCAGTGGAAAAGTTCTAACTCCAACTTGTAACATAAAATGTGAGCTGAGGAGGAACCCAGTGTTAAGAGGAGATATGAGACTCCTGGATGCTCCCAAAAAAGCCTAATGCTGGGTTAATGTGTAGCATTTAAACACACTTAAACCAGGAGTGCACCATCACAGCATTGTGTCTGCAGAAAAAGGGTTTACAGACCTGAACCTCAAATAAACCTCTTTAAAATGCAAATCTCTGTGAAAGGAATCACCCTTAATACCTTTCCTTTGTCCCCAGGGCTCAGCCAGGCCCAGCAGCACCAACCTGGAAGTTTGAATGACAGCTGGACAATCCACAGGGAAAGAGGGAGGGAGTCACTGAGTGATGTCTAAATCTCCCAAGGAATGTCATACTTGGCATAAAGGGAGCTCAGTGATGGATAAACACGTATCACTGCCTGAGTCTGCAGTTGCCTTTTGGAGTTTTGGCTCTAAATTGCCAACTAGCCCTGGCTTTGCTATCAAATATTCTTGCTCAGAAGTGTATTTAGTGTAAATAAATACAGACCAGGATCAAATATCACCTGTCTGTGTCAATCCATTTCTCTCCCAATGAAGAAACAATCCAAGCATGGAGCCCAGGCCTCCCTGACGTGGCTGTGTATCACTGTTGTACAAAATCAACACTGTATTTTAACCAAATTGGGGGCAATTAGCTCCCCTCACTCCTCAAGACCCTGAGCTGCAGATGTTCTGTCTCCCCTGCCAGAGCAAGGGGCTTTAAAACTCTCATAAACAAACAGGGTTGATTTAGAAGAATCATTTCATCTTGAAAGGGGACACATCTCTCTTTTTTATGCTTGAGTAAATCAAAATTGGCTTGATTGATTTTGCTGAAAGTTTCCACAAAGACCCCACGTGGATGCCAAGCTGAGGCAGAGGAATTTCAACTCTGCCAAAGAGGGAGGAATCAGGAGACCATTCTCAGCATGGAGCTTTCTCCTACACATCTCCTGCTCTCATTTTGCCCAGTTGAACTCCATGCAAATGATACTGGTTTTTCATGGCTCACAAGTTCAAGAGCCTGCCCTGAGGATTGATCCCAAAGCACCCCAGGTTTGGGATGAGAGAGCTCAGCACATCCTGGGGACACTTGCAGTTTAGAAATGCCACGTTCAGACAGAAATCAAACTTTTTATGCTGCCCTTTGTTATTAAACAGAAGCTCCAATTGGGCCTCATCACTTCTCTTGGAAGTCAAAAATTACAGATGAAAAGGACCTATACTTACAAAATGTTTATGCTCTTCTTACACTTGTTATCCACACCAGAATGTTAATCATAACAACCCTGAGCAACCCTGCAGAGCGTCAACACACTCCTTGGTTTATGGCTTGGTTAGGTAGGAGTGAAAGGGTGAATAACAATATTCACAGCTTCCCTGCAGTCATGAAAATGTAAATATTTTTTTAAAGTGCTTACAAGACAAACCTACAGTAAATTTGAAAAATGTCCCCCATAATATTTAAACTAAATCCTCCTCTTTAACCTAACAAACCTAACCTTAGAACATGGCAGTTAAGTGATCCATTCATTTTACTTCAAAATCTCAGTTCTCTCTTTGTTTAAGAGCTAGACACCAGCTGACAAACAGGATGGATAATATGGTCTCTCCAGAAACATTTTTCTGTGATTTAGAGTGATTAAACCTAACACGTGCTTCTGCTGAGCCCTCAGCCAATGTTTGGAAAGCAGTGGGTAAAGAAGTCTCAGGCCAGATCTCCATTCAGATCGAGAAAACTCAAGTTTTAGAGTGTTTTATCAACCTGTTCTTCAAAAAATAAAAGAGAAAAGATAGTCCAGACAAATCAGCACAGGAACAGTGCACCCGAATACATTCCCAGGAGCAAGGGAAATGAAGGAATTAAGTTATTCCCTACAGCCACAGAGAGCAGGACAAGAAGCAAAGTCTGCAGTGGGAGGAGGCTCAGGCTCTGGACACCAGGGAGTGAGAGCAGTGGAGCAGAGGAAGCTCAGCCAGATCCTTCCTGCTCTGGGGGGACTTAACTGAGGCCTTCCAGGACCTGAAGGAGCTGAAGGGAAAGATGGGGAGAGAGTATTTCCAAGGGCCTGGAGTGACAGGACAAAGGGGAATGGTCTCCCACTGCCAAGGGGCAGTTAGATGGGATATTGGGAAGGAATTCTTCCCTGTGAGGGTGGGGAGGCCCTGGCACAGGGTGCCCAGAGAAGCTGTGGCTGCTCCATCCCTAGAAGTGTCCAAGGCCAGGTTGGAACAACCCGGGATAGTGGTAGGTGTCCCTGCCCATGGCAGGGGGGGGAATGAAATGATCCTTAAGGTCCGTTCCAACCCAGGCCAATCTCTGATTCTATGATTTGGGGATTTCTGAATTATTATTTTGGCAGTTTATCTACCCTTGCCATCAGTAGTTTTATTTTAGAAATGTTTGGTGAAAAAGCAAAACAAAACAATTCGCTCTTCCTATACCACCAGAGTGCATGACTAGAACATAATTACTGTCACAGGAGTCACTGTGGCTCACAGTCCTTTCCAGCATGATTTATAATTTAATATTCCTTGTGATTCTACATCCCTAGCAAAAAAAAAAATTAAATACAACATATCAAAGAGGTTCTCCACATATCTCAACCTCAGGAATGCAGCTTCTCTAGTCACAAAGACCAGCGAGCAAGCATCTGTGCTCACACAGCTAATTAAAGTGTAAGAAAAACCTCTTTTATATCTGACTTGTGAAGCTGATAACGTGTAAGTTATAACTTGTATGAGACATGATAAACTCTGTCCTTCACAAGAGAGAAATGCACTTCTAACATGACTTACTGTAAACAGATCTCAGGGTATTGCAGCTTCTAATCAGAGGCAGCTCCGTAATGGACTTGTTGAGCAGTGACATTTCCTACACCACTTGGCACAGGGTGAGTGATGGAGCTGTTGTGGTTAAACCAGATAAGGTTCAATACTAATACAGGGAACAAAGTGTCAGGGGTTTGACTGCATTAAGCCAAAATTTACAAACATGAACCTGAAATGTTTGACAGACACGGGAAGAAGAACATCAGGAGAGCATCGCCCCTGAGCTGGGGAAAGGAGCTGGCGCTTTGAGCTTTAATTTTGCTCGTGTAAAAACTCACTTTAACACCACCTTTGGAGAAAACGACTCATCACTAGTCAGTTCAAAAAGGAAAGGGGCAATGGTTGCAGTCATGGCCAGGAGGCCTGTTCATACTGGACACAAAGATGGCAGGATTAGTGCACAATAGCTCGGTCCCCTCCGGCTCCAGGGGCTCTACCCCCCGGCGAGGAGCTGACATGAGAGGATAAGACAACTCCATTAGGAGCCCCTATCACTTCTCCACAGCCTTGCCCACAAGCAGATGGAGCAGCTATTTAGCCAAATGCACCGTGACTCCTGGTTTATACATGAGCATCTGGGATGTTTCCTACTGTGGGCCGAGGCACAATGTACTCCGATTTATCAACTGTCCCGCGTGCAATTAAAGATTCAGATAAATAATTTGGGGGTAAAGGCCCCTCGGCTGAGCTGAAAAGCAGCGAGGCGTGAGGGGTCAAGTGTTTCTGCAGGATTTATATTTACCAAACAGAGCTGCCTGCAAAGGAATGTCTGTGTTGAGCTGTGGCAGAATGAGGCCCGGGCAGGAGAACCAGCAATTGCTTTGCTTCAACTGAAACGAATTTAAACGTAGAGTTAATAAAACAACCCTCTTTATCGCCCTAAGAAACAAAATATATATGTAGTTAGAGCTCTATAATTTCCTGCTAATACACATTTTGATCTGAGGATAATGTGCAGTATCACCATTTTTCTGTGCATTCTACAAAAGGCCTCTAATACCTTAGAACCATTTAATCAACATCCCACGCAGGCAGTGAATAGATAATTGAAATATAAGTACTGTCATCCATATCTCCTTTGGGAAAGTGACACAGTAAGCATTATATCATTCCATTAGACCATCCTTTGATGTGGGTTTTATTCTCATTAAACTATGTTTTAGCCTCCAGGTTTCTCCCCCCCACACCTCTCCGTGACATGGCCATGCCAGGAAAAAAATAAAAAAAATACCCTGCTGTTCAAAAGGCAAGAGGTACATTTTTACAAGCAATTGTACATGTCAAAAATATAAAGCTGCCTTTTTAATTTCTTGTTTACCAAACACAGGCAATGACAGCTTCTGGAAAACACAGGGTGGATTAAAAAAAAAAGGACGGCAGGAGGGTGGTGGTGGGGAAGGAATGCATTTACTTGTTTTCAAATAATAAAGCCTGAATACAAGCAGGATAAAAAAATGCTTGAAAAGGCTGCTGTGGTGGTGTCTGCTTTGAATTGTGCCCTGTTTAAACAAGAGGAAAGCCTCCCACTGAAAAAAGAAACATTTTTATCATTCAAAAAGATCTCAGGGCAGTCCCTTTAAAATGAGGTATTTTCTAAACAAAATATCAGAATGTTCCCCTGCAGGGAACGAGCATCTGATCTCTTAAAAATGATTATTCTCGAAGAACTGTAGATTTATGGAGTTTTTGTTTTATTTGTTTTAACTTAAGTAGAATGAAACCTGTCTGAAATGACCACCCAAGGGAGCAGAGCCTGCAGCTAAGCAGGGGCTGAGCCCTAAATGGGACCCAAAGTTGTACTGAGACCCTTGGGGAGGGTTTAAACTGCTGGCTTAAACCAGGGCTGGGGAAACGCTTAGTGCAGGTCTCAACATAAGCCCAGGACATGGATTTCTCCTCACTTACATCAGTGCAGCTCCACCAACATCAGTAGGAACGTTCCTGATTTGCATTAGTGTTAGCAAGCAAAGAATCAAGCTAATTACCCCGAGTTATCCACAGTGATTACAGCAGGAATTTAGTTTTCAAATGCACACACATTTTTTCAGCTTGGAGTGGTTTTGTTATACTTGTAACAGGAGGTTTGCTACAGGCAACCCAGTGGAAAACTCAGCTTTACTGAGAACTACTCTTGAGTCATGAAGTGGTTTTCAATAAATAAAGTTTGACATGCTGCAGTTTTCTATCCATCCATGAATGTCCAACTCACATACCTGTAGTTATAACTACAACTCATAAATATAAGCCACAAATAGTACTAGCACAGGAGCTCTTTTTGGTCTCATTCTTCAAGAGTTTGGCTTATAGTTGAAACTGAGCCAAGTCAATGCTCCACTCAGAGATGTCAACAAGTAGGAGAAGTGTCACTGCCTCCATTATTTCAAATAACCATCAACTGTGGTCATAAGAAGTGGGAAGTTCATAGACAGAACACAGCTCCTTGGGCATTGCTAAGGGAGGAGGTTAATGGGATTCTAGGAACAAATATTCACCAAACAACACAAAGATTTATTTCTGTTGAAGCATCCAAGGCATTACCAGTGTTGTGCCTTCTACTGCTGTGTTAATAAGACTTAAATGCACAAGGAAGCTTGAGAGTGGGAATAATCTGCATAATGAGACTATAATTAAATTCCTTGATAAGCATGTTCTTCTTATCATAGAATCACAGGATGGTTTGGGTTGGAAGGGACCTTAAAGACCATTTTGTTCCACCCCCTGCCATGGGCAGGGACACCTCCCACTATCCCAGGCTGCTCCAGCCTGGCCTTGGGCACTTCCAGGGATGGGGCAGCCACAGCTTCTCTGGGCGCCCTGTGCCAGGGCCTCCCCACCCTCACAGGAAAGGATTTCTTCCTAAGATCTTATCTAAACCTATTCTTTTTTCAGTTTAAAGCTGTTATATTGAAGCGGTTTGAGGCGACACCTGGAGCAACCAGGTGTGACCTAAGAGCCAACACTGCTGTGAGCAGGTCAGTCCACAGCTCTCCTGAGGTCCCTTCCAGCCTGGACCATCCTCTAAGGCTCCCTGTAAAATGTTCCATGGTCCAGGTGACATGAAATCTGAAGGTGAAGCAAGGAAAAAACCCAGCCCTGCTCCCTGGCAGCTGCTGCAGCCACTGCTGAGGCCAAAGCCAAAGGATTTGGTACAGAAAACAATTTCAAGTTGCAAAATACCACTGGAGAAGAATCAAATGGTGTCCACATGGCCATGAATTGGTAATTTAGAACATACTGTTTGAGATCTTGTTTTTTTAAGATGAAAAACTGTTCCTGTAAATCTATGAAGTTTTTTATGAGTGATTAGCACAGCAGATCCCTAACTTCATAAAACAGCCACTTTTTCACAGGAGTGTGTGCAGTTCTGGGTAGAAGGGTGATCAAAACTGTCACTTTGTACAATATAATGGAGCGGGACACTTGTCATCCTCCAGGTTAAGCTCCCTCAGCTACTGCAGTTCATACTGGAGATTTATTTAAACTAATCTGCAGGAAAATTAAATCCATTACCTTAAAAAGCAAGGGAATAAATCACACCCAACAGGAAACCAGGAAAAGCTGCTGCCATTTCAGTCAAATCTGAGGTTGTGTGAGCACATGAAATTTTCCCTCATCAATGACACAAAAACCAATTCATAGCAGGAAAACCAGTATCAGCTGTTGTTATAATGCAGAACACAAATACACTCAATGAGTTTAACACTGCAGCCCAAGTATGAAGAACATCTCAAGCTGTTTGCATTTCCAAACAAGACTTGAGGGGTCAGAGGAGGGAGGAGGACATGTGGGCAGGCAGGAATGATGGATGGTGCTCAGTGGCGTGCTGTGTTTGGGTCTACTCTTGTTATTTTTGCAACAGGATGTCTCTGATTACTCTCTGAATAGAGAATAAGGATGGTTACGTCTCATTGCTCAAAGGGAACGTTTTTTCCAAGCCTTACAAATTAAATAGGACACTGTAAAGCAAGCAGTCAATGAACTATCAGGTGCTGTTTGTCACAAATCTACCAACGGTGGCAGAAGATTCCCTGGGGACACCAGAGGTGGGTTTGGGGCTGGTAAATAAGGTAAATGTACTCTAGTCCCTACATTCAGCAGTCTCAGCTCTGCAGAGTCCTTCTGTGCCTGTATGGATCGTCCAGGCCAAGTGATATAAAATATAGAGCAGCCTCTAAGTTTCACCATCAAACTGAAGCAATATGGAGACAACATCACAAAGGACAGAGGACAATCTTCCAAATCCCCTCCCTCCAGAGGTCTTTGCACAACTGTGCACAACAGGGAGCGATGGACAAGCCAAAGCTGCCCAACTGAGACACCTCTTGAATGTCACCAGTAGACAAGGACACTGTCCCCAGCCAGACCTTCAAGGCTATGGTGACATCCACATCCCCCAGCACAGCCCTGGCCACAGAGCTTTTCTTTAAAAGCTACTAAGGTTCCTCACTGATCCCAAAGGAAACTGCAAGAGCTCAGTAACTCATAGAAAAGGCTGATGTGGGGATTTGGGAACCATGTGAATGTGTATGCAGGGAAATGAAGCCCCCAAGAGAGGGGCTGGTGGTGTTTTCTCACAATGAAGGCTTCAGGCAGAAAGGAAGGGGAGGAACACTGGAAGCAAGGTCAGTTAGAACTGACAGCTGGTCTGAAACCTAAACGAGCTCAGGGCTGAAACTGCAAATGGAGGCCACAAAGAGAAACAAAATAAATAACAAAAGGAATAAATTCTCTATGAAAAATTAACATTTCCTAACGAGCCAGTTCCATGAATTAGCTTATCTGAAACAGAGACTCCAGCTCATCCAGGGACTGGATGACTCAGTAACTCCAAGGACCTCTCACTGGAGGTTACCAGTTTGATTCTGGCCTAAGCTCAAAGCGTTTAAGAATTCTCTTTGTGATGGCACAACCTCTATAAAAACTCTCACTGGCCTCAGTGCAGTTTCTCAGTGGGCAGGAGTCACATCAAAGCCACCCCTGAAAGCCTTTCCAAGGACTTGCAGAGCCAACACGATGGAGAGTTAACAGCCTTCTCTTTCTTCAAAAGGGATCTCAAGCTCAGGACAAAAACTGCTACCCATTATGTCCAGCTCTGTATCAAGGACTATGCCAAGTAAACAAAAAGCAAGGAAAGGAAGGAAAAAAGAGGAGGGAAATCACAATATATTTACAAACAGTACAAATGAAGATGGATCAGAAAATGATGCCTCATTTGCACTGGACAGCACAGATGTTGTAACGCAGCAGAAGCCAAAAAGCAGCAAATATTTCAGGAAATGAAGCGGCTGAAGAGAAGAAAATGTCAAAACTCAAATGTCAGACAAATTTTGGGCAAGAACTATGTACATACCCCAAGCTCTCTGGATCCCTTCCCAGAGCCAAGACACCAGTCTCTTACGTACTATTTATCCATCCCTGTCTCGTCTGGCTTTGACTGGTTTTAGCATAACCATTTCTGGGTTTTATTTAATCAGCCAGGAAGGAAAGAGTTCAAGGAACACCAGGGAATATGTGGCAAAGTATAACAAGGTTAGATCACTTGCACTGGATTATTCTCCCCTGGCACACCACAGAAGAAATAACCCCAGTCAAGGGCTGTGTGTTCCATGGTCTGCAGGGAGTGAGAGCAGCATTAGTCAAGGGAAGTGACACTTGAAAGAACTTTAAATTAGCTGTTGACAGTCAGGTAGATAGATTGAGGAGTGATTACACAAAGTCCCCAGCATTACCATTTTGTGGTGAAAGCAAATATGAAGGTGGAGGGAAGCAAGAAAATCCATGAAATACGGTTTTGCCATTCTGTGGTGCATTCAGATGACAGTGAAGTTCATTTAAGGACACTGGAGACATAAAATAAATTGCTTTCTCTGAATCAAAAGTTGACACAAAGTTTCCTAGTTGTATTTTTGATTCCAGAAACACAGCTAGCCACACTAGTAGACTATGATAAAAATAAAATAAATAATAAAAAAAGATTCCCTACATTATCTTTCCTCCTAACAAGTGTTGCTTCTCCCAGGGCTAAAGGACCACATGGAAGGGAGCAGAAGTGCAGCTCCCCTGAAACTCACAGTTAAGCCTGACTTACTGTATGTACAACAGATGTCCTCACTGCAGTGGTCCCTAAAATATGTTTTTAAATAAAATTAACTCAACTCAGGAATCTGTAATTAGCACCATCTCCCAGAACAAATCAGAACAAGTTTATTGAAGTGCTCTAACTATTTACCATGAGAGTGAATTTACCCCCAAGGTTCACTTTACTATTTTGTCTCAATTTTCTTGTAATTTCATCTATCATGGTTTTTTCAGTCTTCCAAAGGTGATGGATAAAACACAGAAATAAATAGGACCAACTGTTGGCTGAAGCCTAAGGGAAAACATAATTTTGTTATAAATAATCCTTGGCACAAATCATGGAAACGCAATACTAAAATTGTTTGTTGAATCATTTATGAATTGGGCCTTCAGTTTCAGTTTGCAAATAAGTTAGAGGTTTTTTCTTGATGTTCTTTTCCACTTTGCTTTTTTAGCTGGCAAACAGCCTTTGAGAGATTGAACTGATATATAATCCAGAAATCAGAGCGAATGAAGGGTTTTATTTTTTTAAAGGAAATCCCTTTGTTAATGCAGGGTTTCTTAGGGGGGAGGAATTTACTTACGGATGATGGTAAACTTAATGATGACAATTTTTTACATTAATTTCATAAGATGTCACAATTTTGAGTTTTCACCCAGCTAAACATACAAAAAAGGCAAAGACAACACAGGGCCTTACCAAACCACTACAAAAAAATGATTTGTAGATATTTCTGCTGGGAGTTTCAAATGAATATTTGTGATCTAACAGATAAATGGGAGTCCTAAAAACAACATACATTTTTGTGTTTGTTCTTAGATGGGAAATTTTGCAGATTTATTGTTCCAAAGCAGAAGTTCAGTGGAACATAACACGCTACCATGCCATGCATGTACTCATTTCATCACACATGAACAAATATGTAACACGAGGGGAAATTCAGCTATCTAGAGAAATTCAGTATTTCACAGGACAGCTGATTGCCCAAACTCCTCACACGAAAATCATATAAACATGAAGAAACAGCTGAGAACAGAGTGGTGCATTTCTTCCTTTGGACTCAAAGTTTTATTTTTCGTCATCTGAAGAGGGAGAGAAACTTGGAAAGAGATAAAAGCAGTGTGGAGGCTCATCCTCCTGAGCCAGAGGAGAACTGCAGGTGTGCACTGCCTTACCTGAGCTGTCCCCGCACCAGCGGCCTGTTCTTTGTCCTGTTCATATTGGAGTCAAACGGGACCTCAAAGAACTGCAATTAAAAAGAAAAACAGAAAGGAAGAGTCAAAATGAAAGGATTCTGGAAAGCATGCCATGTGTGGAATGTCCTGTCTGCATCTGCAGGTGCTTTAATCTCTGTTTTTGAAGGTTCAGGGATACAACGAAAATGGCGGATTTTGGAGTTTTGATAGTTTGTGTCGATGCTTTTGGCATCTCCCTGGAAAGGAAATCACCTGGAGGACAAAAAGAGTTTGCACAAGACTCTGAAAGTGCATCTTTTGAAGTAGAGTTTGATTCCAAGTTCTGCTCTTGACAGGTCTGACACAGCTTTTAGACGTACACAATTATACACACATGTGGAATCATGGAATTGTCACAGCTGGAAAAGACCCTTAAGGCATCACCACCACGTTCACCATTCCACCATGTCCTCACATGCCACATCCACACATTTTTTGAACACTTCTGGGGATGGTGACTCTCTCACTGCTCTGGGCATCCTCTTCCAATGCCTGACCACCCTTTAAGTGAGGAAGTTTTTCTTAATATCCAATATAAACCTCCCCTGGTTCAATGAGACCATTTCCTCTGGTCCTGTACTTGTTACCTGGAAGAAAAAAACAATCCCCATCTGGCTCCAACCTTCTTTCAACGAGTTGTAGAGAGTGAGAAAGTCCCCCCTGAGCCTCCTTCTCTCCAGGTTGAGCCCCTCAGTTTTATATTAACACAAGCAGCCCTTGCAAATGTTGTACTTCTGGTCTTTAAAAGACAAACACCAAGTTTTTTTCCCAGCTCATCTAACTTCCCAGAACCTATAACCCACCCCAAAATCAATCAACTCTTGTAAAATGCTACTGAAACTGCACCGAGGCTCCAGTTGGAGCAGCAGGGGATGAACACACCATATGGTGTTATTTAATGTCACAACCCAATTTGACTTTAAACATGGCCTATGGGAAAATTCAGGTGGCATTATCCACTTGGAATTCCTGCAGACTTCTGCAGGATCCGTTTTATAAGATTATTACTGGAAAAGCTGAACAACTTTGCCATTCAGACAACTCTAAAGCCATTCAGGTTTATGTGTGCAAAATAATAATACAAATAACAAGCAGAGATTTACTTAGAGAAAGTGTAGGATGTATTTATACAAAGAATATTTTCTACTGACGTTACGTCTGAGGTTTTGAGGTAGGATCCCAATTATGGTGAATATGTAGGAAAAGTATCACAGCAAATCATAATTCCAGTCACACTGACAGTAGGCTCAGTGTAGCCAAACTACAGACACATTTTAGGTGATTATATGATAAATGACTGCATGATAAAATCTATGTTATTCCAGCAAGCTGACTTAACATTTTATGCTACAGAAGACACAATTAACACACACCTTCGTTTCGACAGTGTCACATTACTTGTTGTGCTACTTACTGGGGCTGCATTCTCAGGGGAACATAATGGACAGGACATTCAGAGTGGACATCAAGGGAAAGATGCTCTATTTCCATGCACAGGGAGTTCACAGGAACCACCTTTCCCAACTATTACTTTGACAAAATGACTACATAACAATTGGCAATATCCATATATTGCAAGTGCAGCAGGGATCAGATACCCACAGATCATCCTGCCCAACACAGCTCACAACATTCTCTATCCATGGTGACATTCATAACCTCAGATTGAACCATCTTGCTGATGGATTTAACCATTCCCAGGAATATAAAGAAGTCCTGCAAGCAAACTACTGAGAGTGAGTGCATGCAGGCACCCAAGCCCAGATGTTGAAGTTATCCTGCTTAAAACCTGCTGTCAGGATGCTCCAAAGCCAGGGAATTTGGCAGTGGGCATCACCTTTGTGTATCCATGACAGTAGAACTATCCAAACCTGGGAAAGAATGAGACTCAGGTGAGTGACAGGGAAGAGTATAAAAGGTCAGGGAGGCAGCAGAGAGGCTCTGGGTGGAGACCCTAAACCTGCACTCCTGCCCTGCCATCCAGCACCTGTGAATCCCCCTGGAAAAGCAGCTGCCTTGCCCCCCTCCAGTGGCTGGACAACACAAATTAATGGATAATTACTGCTGAAGCCTGTGCTGCCCAATAAAGTCCTCAGTTTGCCCATGATGGATCCAGACCTGACCAGGATTCTGCAGGCAAAGAACCTGCACTTGTCAGTTTGCATTAAAGGCTGCGGACGAAACACTCGAAAGTTAAGAAATATAAAAGCATGGAAACTAAAAACATCAATGCAGCATTTAATTTGGTAGTTTACATCCAAATCACTAGTATTTTTTACCTCCATCTGTGTGGCAGAGCTGGCTGGTGGTTTAAATCACAGAACCATGGAATCATCAGGGTTGGAAAAGACCTCCAAGATCATCGAGTCCAACCTGTGGCTGATCCCCACCTTGTCAACCAGCCCAGAGCACTGAGTGCCACGTCCTTGGACACCTCCAGGGATGGGGACTCCAAACCTCCCTGAGCAGCCCCTTCCAATTCCTGACAACGTTTTCCATGAAGAAATTCCTCCTGATGTCCAACCTGAACATTCCCTGGCACAGCTTGAGGCCGTTTCCTCTCATCCTGTCACTGCTGTGCTCCCACTAAACCTCTGTGTGGAGCAACCAGAGGGAGCACCCAACCCACCTACACTCTCCAGCAACTCTCAAAGCCTTAAAATTTTATTATTGATATTCCTGAAACACACTCAGGCTGCTCAGTTAAGAGTCACTCACATGAAAGTGGCTGGGATCACTCCCAGTGACCACTGGAGTCAGAGGAGACCCTGGTTTGGAAGAAGAGCCCGGAATTCCTTGGGGGAGCAACCACACTGCACACACAGAGCCCCAGCTGCTCGTGCCGGGGGGACAGGTCGGATCTTCCCAACTACAACAGTGCCCTGGAAGTGCTGGGTGTTTCACAAAGACCTTCTGTAGGAAACAGCAACGAGGGAATGTGCCCTGTTTGGATCCAAAACCAGTGATTGCTTCTGACAGCTCAGCATTTTGCTAATGGTTTGTTTCACTGTTACATTTCAGGGACAATTACGGTAAATGAAGAAAAAAATGTCCTTTGACATCAGGCTGGTAGAGCAATACAAGGGGAAAATTCTATAGAGCTCAAGCCTGTTCTCTGGAAAGTAGCTTGGGTATGCTTATTTTTTTTTTATAAGTCGCAATTTTGATTTCTGTTTGCAAAGTCTGACTGCTTTGAGTTACTTCCAGTTTAAATTTGGGGGTGTGGGGAGATTCTGGCTAATTTGAGAGCATTTCAGCTTATGGATAAAGGTATCCATGTGCAATGGATAAAATCAAATAACATGCAATTTTTAAACTCGATGTGTCTCAAATGCAAAATGACTAAAATGAAGAACAGTTGCACAGACAACACCTGAAATAATTTAAACTTAGGCAGTTGAGTTGTCACTGTAACCTGACAATGCCCTGCTAAGTGTATGAAATATTTCCATATATTTAATATAGTCGTCAACCCCTGAATAGAATATAAATTTTGAACAAGAATCTCCTCTGCTGACTTAAGTAGTCAAAAAATGCCTGTCTCTATTGTACACAGACACGGCTGCTCCTGAAATTAAGATTACTGCATGACTTAAGTCTGAATTTTCTCGCTTTTTTAAATCTGACAATCGGAATAATCTGTTACTGTCACGCGTATGCACAGAGCTGCATTTCCAACTGAACTACAGTTAAGCAAAATCCTTTTATTTGCAATGCCCTAGATTCCTTCACTGAGCTAGTTGCTCTTACATGTCAGCAAGATGCCATTCATCAAACTTTTCCCGTTTTGCTCCCAGATGTTCAGCAAAATTCTCTCCCCACTTGAAATTATTTTCCCCTGCTATTCTAGAGAAACCAAAAAAAAAAAAAAGTGCATCTCAAATATCATTCCATAGGAATGAAAGAGTGAACTCAAACATATTATCTCATGTCAGGCCAACACGGTCCTGCCTGTTTTAGCAAACAGTAAATTCAGTAAGATGACTCCTGGATAAATAAATATTTTAGAAGCACTCGAGTGGCTTTTTCCTGAGGAAGTCTGAAGGCATCGGTTCAAGCTGGACGAGGCAGAATATTATCTGCCCTCAGTATCTGGGAAGTTGGCCACCAAAAGGGCAGACAGAGGGTTAAATCTACAGCATCTAAAAAGCCCTGAGTGACAAAACTTGGCAACAGCTCTGCAGACCCTAACCTAAATTTTAATCAGTATGCATGAACATTTAAAACATGATGATGGAAAAAAAATAAATCAGGCCAGCCAGTACTTTGTGGTTTATTTCTCTGGCAGGCTCATCAGGCTCTTTGTGTAGATCTCATCTCGTTAATATACAGTAATTATATCTTAAATATCACCCAACTCGTGGAGTAGCTGTCACATTACTGCTCTGAGCTGTTTACACCCTTGGGGTTTCGTCCTTCAGCTTCTTCACACTGGTTTCCACTTTGGTTTTAAGTGAAACGTTAAAGAACATTTAATTCCAAGCTGCCTCCTGGAAGCAGCAGTGCATGCAGAGAGTAGCTGAGCACTCAGACCTCCCAGGGGACTCATAGATTAATAATTTTATTAGGACTAAGCCAAGATTTCCACAGCATCACCTTGCAGATGCAGATGGCTTTCTGATACGCCGGCACTTCCAGGACTTACAACAGGGAAAGACAAGAGGGTGTCTGGTGCCTCTGCAGGGAGACATCTCACTCCTTCCATTAGTTCACAGACCATCCTGAGTTGGAAGGGATCATCAAGTCCAACTCCTGGCCCTGCACAGGACACCCCAACAATCCCACCCTGTCCCTGAGTGTTGTCCAAACCCTCCTGGAGCTCTGGCAGCCCTGGGGCTGTGACCATTCCCTGGGGAGTCTCCCTGGGGAGCCTGGTCAGTGCCGACCACCCTCTGGGTGTTGAACACCAACACCAGCCATTAACTTTTCCACGGCAGTGACCTGACTATTTGCAGTTAATTAGGTCAGTGGAGCAGACAGAAAGCCCTGAGCACACGCTGCATTTGCCATCCACAGCCGTTCCTGTGGGAGGGATTGTAACTACTGAACTATGACAGCCCAACACCTTTACTCCTGTTCACACAGAAACACTGATAGAGTGCACTAAGAGGAACAATATGCCATAAGGTTTATCAAACAGATCAGCCACACTTTGGCTAATAAACATCTCTCATAGACCACTCTGGATTTAGAGTGTATCAAGGACCAGCCTGGCCCCTGGCCAGGCCCAGCTCTAATCGGTGACACGTGGTGGAAACAGCGGCGGCTGGAACAGGCAACCCGTGTGCCATGTATTGACATAACATTTTACTCTAATGCTAAACACATATTTAGAGCAGAACCGATAATCCCATGAGTCTAAAGATGGAATGGAACCCTGCTATTAAAAGACAATTTAATTCAAGGCAACGCAGAGGGCCTCCCATTGCAAACCACCCCCGCATCTAAGCGGGTTTCCACGTGCTCTTTGCCAGCAGAATTGCCCTCTGGATCTATGTATTTCTCTCTGAAGGGCAGTTCAGGTGAATCTACAGCACTGGGGAGTGAACAAAGAGAGGAGGTTGTTGCCAAAGAACAGTCACCTCCTCCTGCACCAAACTGGACTCCAAAATCCTCCATGCCTTGCACAGCATGGGGAGTTAGAGACGAGCTACAGGTGGTGGCCAAGGTTCCTCCTCAAATAAAATCTCTTGCTACAGATCCTGGCAAACATTTTTAACACCACACAAATAAAACCCAGTACAGCTGGACTCCTCACTTGAGCACTCCACTGAATGCCTACAGCCAGGGGTGAAGCTCAGCTGTCCAGGGCAAGTTTTGCAAATATTGGCCTTGTTGAATTAGGTTTTTCTGGGGTTCTCCAATTCCCCTGTGCTGCAGTAAGTTCTGGTTCTCTTTGGTTTTCTTTGGTATAAACAGTTAACCAGAAACTCCACTGAAACACATGCTGGAAACCAAAAGGGTGCACAAATGCAGAAGGAGCAGTCGGAACAAAACCAGGTGGAGAGCACGGGGGCAGAGCAGTCTGGGTACCTGGGCAACACCCTGAGGTTTCCTGGGAAGGTGACATCCAGAAAGCCATTTCTCCAAACTCACCAGGTTTCAGCATGAAAAGGCTTTCACATGAATTCTCCTGATTTTCCCATGTAGCCAAAGGAAAGCTGCTGTAAAAGAGAACTGACCTCAGACCACGAAGCGTTGAGTTCCTTCCTCTGTGACTGCTCTTCCCCTCCATATTACCTAATGATTTCTACTCTTCATGTTCTCAGTGATTTATCTTACATTGTCATAAAATAATATATAATTACATAAACGGAGAAGGAAAACATAACATATAATTTATGGTAAATAAGATCAAAGTCAAGATTATTATTATAGGTTTCCTTCTAGTTTCCTTTCAATCACTTTTATATGAAAGCAACAAAGAATAATTAAAGCATATTACAAAGGTCTTTTTACTCAATTGTACACAGATGTGACTGAAAAAAATGTGGAGGGAAGGATTTTCAAAAGCACTCATGCCCTGATCTAACACGATTCTCACTGAAGTCAATGGCAGTTTGACTTCAATGAGAGCAGAGACAGACCAACACTGAGTGATTCCGAAAATCCCACCCTAATTGTACAAACAACGGGAGGCTTTAGAGATTGCTGGCTTGGAGATTGTATATTTGAGAATCATAAAGGGCACACAGCACCTGTTTGTCTTCAAGATATGAAAATAAAGCAAGGCAAATATTTTAAGGATTAGAAATAGCTTTTTCTTTTTTTTTTTTTTTTAAGGCAGTATCTGAAAACCCTCTGGCTCTGCAGTTCCCAGTCTTGCTATAGATCTGCTTTAATATTTTCCATTTCAAACAGGATTCTAATTAAAAATGAGATTCATGCAAGCCTGAACAATGTTACTTGCAGATAAGAGGAGGACAGTGAAACCCCAGACTGTCCCATGAACCCAGAAAGCATCTGCCACAGTTTAATTTATTATTTTTTTCCCACAAAAGACACATTCTTCTCATTAGCCAGAGTTTAGAAGCCCATTGCAATGTACAGGGAATGAAACAGGAGGAAATTGCAAAGAAAATGTTGATACTTGTCACTTGAGAACCGTATTTTCAGGACGGAGAAGGCAGAGACTCCCAGACCTCAATCAGCAGTGATGTGTCACCTCGGACTGACCTGCCGTGCTGGCTCTGCTGTTCAGCGCTCAGGAGGTGACATGTTCTTATTGCCTTGACCACTCACAAGTGGGGGACTTTCCAGGGATTCCCAGAAACACCCACTGCTCCCAAACTGTGCATTTTTCAGGCTTTACATTGCATTATTTCAGTGCCCTTAAGCAGCAGCAGTGGCCAGAGCCGCCGGCACTCCTGGCACAGCGCTCTGTTTGCTTTCACCTCAGCCAAGTCCTTCAGTGCCTCTGACCAACAAAACAAGTGGTCACTGAGCTCAGTGGCCTCTTCATCAGCACTTGGGCCAAACAAGATCCTTTGGTGATATCACAAGTGCCATTACAAGGAGCTGGAAAAGCAGGAATGTCACAGCAACACCGCGGCTCCAGGGGAGCCATGACAGTGAGAGGTTGGGACACAGGAGAGGATGATGGACACATCCTGGAATACACCACTGGCAGCTGGGGAAGCCCAGATGGATAAACCACTGGCTCTGCAGGTGTGGATGTGCTCCTGGCACTCACCTGGGGAAAAGTGAGGGTGGAAGGAAAGCCCCAGGAGAATGTGTGTCCGAGCCTGCTGCAGGGAGCAAGGAATTAACAATAATTAAGGAGTACACGTGGTCTTCAGTTGCATGAATAACTTTGAATTAAATAACTGAGCATTTGCACTTTATCTATTTCACAGAATCCCAGGATGTGCTGAGCTGGAAGGGACCCCCAAGGATCATGGAGTCCAACCCTCAGCCCTGCACAGCCCCATCCCCAAGAGTCCCCCCTGTGCCCAGAGGATCATCCCAGCCCTCCTGGAGCTCTGGCAGCCTTGGGGCTGTGCCCACTGCCCTGGGGAGCCTGGGCAGTGCCCACCCACCCTGTGGGCAAAGAACCACCTGGTGCTGAGCTCCAACCTCTCCCTGCCCTGACACAACTCCAGCCATTCCCTGGCTCCTGGCCCTGGTCCCCCAGAGCAGAGCTCAGTCCCTGCCCCTCTTCTTTCACTCATGAGGAAGTTATCTCTGCAATGAGGTCTCCCCTCATACAAATATTTTCTTGTCTTCATCTTTGAATCAAATTTTCTATCACTAAAGCATGAAAAACAAGATTGTTGAATGTCATTTTTTCAATGCACTTGGTGTCCAAGACTTGAAATGGAAGACAAGACATGAATCTCCTGGTTTAGTAAATGACAAACAGGTTGGGTGACCACTGATGAGCCTGGCTCTTCTCACGAAAAGCATTATTTTGCTAAGAAGATACTGTAACAAAAATGAAATCATAATAAAAATAAAACCAGGCCCTTATAAGCTGTTCAGTCTTGAAAACTGCTGACTTTGTGAGCCACCTAAAGAGTGGATTCCTGAGGCCTCATGGAGGTCAGCCATGGCTTCAGGGGAAATGCAGGCTGGATACCACAGACAGGCTTTCACCTCATGTGATCCACCTTGGAGAAATAACTTCCATGGGAAGAAATACTGCTTCCTGGCCAGCTGCCAAAGGCTTCTAGTAATATGAAATATCTGCCACCAATAAGTCCTTTTTATTCAGCACACAATTAATGTATCCACATACAAAGCTCCTTACTCCAGCCCTTCATCCTGCCTCACTTCCAGAAGGACACTTGACCAAAGGAGGCAATTTCCAAGCACAGGATGTGCTGCACCTTCTCACCCTTTTCTTATGGATTTTGTCCCCATTGGGCTCTTCCTTTTCATGTTAAAATAAAACTTGCTAAAAGATGTGTTTCAGTTAGACAAACACCTTGTGCCCTTTCCTTGTGCTCACCCAACCAACTGCATCCACAGAACGACCTGATCTGGGAAAAAAAATACAGCTAATTTCCCTTTGATCTATTAATTTTTTGGTCTGTGTCACTGGATCAGGTCACCCCAGACACAAAAACAGGAGAGGGAAAGGGTGAAGCTGTGACTCAGCTCCCACCACTGTGCTGGTACATCACGTACCCCAGGAAAGAAGCAGCACCACAATGACGTGTCTCCCACCGAGGGGTTGAAGTGTTCTCTCTCTCCAGGGTCGTGGAGATAAGGCAGTGAAGCAACATTTATCTGTGTTGTGCTGCCTTGGTATATAAAAGGAAAACTTCACCTCCCCACACACTTCAACAACTGGGCTCTGATCACCCCAAATCTGGCCCTGGCCCTGTAAGATTTGAATGATGGATGTCAGGAGCAGATGACATCTGTATCGTGCTTTCTTCAGGAACTATTTTATTTCTATGTATTTTAGGAACCATTGTGGAAGAAAAATACCACCTTTATGCCTTACCAAAATACCCCCTGAATCACTTCACAGAGCCACTTTCTCCAGGAGATTCCTTTGCATTAAATCATATTTGTCACAACGCCAGCATGCCATGAGTGCAACGTATAATTTAAAAAACAAACAAAACTTCAAATAACAACCTCTTTGCTGAAGATAGGAATTGCACAAGGTCAGTATCTGGTTTAAGTTACTATATGTCCTAAAATACACCAGGCCAGGTCCTCTGGACACAGTGCAGCTGCTTTGAGCAATACTGCAGATAAAATCTGATACTGAAGATGGCTTAGACAAATTCCTGTGGTGGAATAAAGTTGTTACTCAGAGACTCTTGGGGAAGTATTTCTGCTGCCCACAATGCAAGAGACAAAGTCAAGCAGGAGACACGAATCTCCTCCAGAGGAGTGACAACAGAGGCAGGAGCTGTGAAGCTTTTATTTCTCATAGTAACCACAGCAGGATCCTGAGCTCCTGGGCAGTTGTGGAAGGGGCAGGTAATTCCACAGCCCTCCAGACCATCAGTATCAGCTGCTTTCCAGTCCCCTGGGACTGCTAGAGAGCTATAAACCCAAGCAGCCTTGCTGTGCTCTGCTCTTGCCCAGGAGATTAGAGCAGGGAAGTGGGAAGGTGAGATTTAAATCACTTCCACACGTCTCCTGGCTCCAACCCATGTGTCCCGGATCCAGGTCATTTTAATCAGCTTTTTATAAATTGTCACTCGAATGACAAGAATACTAATCCACTGCAATGTGCTTCCTGCCAGGCACCCAAATATTAATCCATAAACTGCTCTCTCTTATATCACATGGGAATGTGTTGGCTTTAACTGCTCATGGCTGACACGTCCTGTTAGTGAGACTTTTCTTCTTACAAGACAGACAAAAGTAGCATCCTACATAAAGCAGCAGGCTTGCCTGCTTTTGGCTAGGGAAAGGTTATTTATGTAGCTGCAAAAACATAAATTATTTATTCAAAGTATCTTTAAATTTTGGAATGAAATTAATTTTTATACTTAAAGTTACTGGCACCTGTAAGAGAGAATTTGCTGTGGTCCAGCTGTACTTGGCAACAGGAAAATCTACAGCTCCTTCTGGCCAGAATCTTATTAAAGAATTCAACCCCTCAAAAACCACAATGGATGAAATGTGGGAATGCTGTAATACAGCCAGTAAAAAAACCCTAAATGTGAACAAGGGTGTGAAGTGGCATCAGCCTTTACTGACGTGTCTGAGCACAATAACATTGTCCGAGTGCCACAGAACTGACCTGCTCCACTTACCCACAGCTCAAACCTCCAAATAAAATCATTCCTCAGGGATTATTCCATTAGGAGTTGATATCAGGGAGAGCTTCAAGTCATACTTTTATATATGGCACACTTAGGGAATCCATCAGGGCTATGGGAGAGAGTTTACAAGTCTCCCCCGCACAATAAAATTTAAAACCCCAACTTTTCCCTGCTGTTCCAAAGCCTGAAAAGAGAGCAAGGGATCTCTGCAGGGGATTTCAGGATTTACACTGTGCTGGCAAGAGAACAGCCTCATGTCTCCATCACAACAATGTGTGCTCTCAGGGACAAAAGGAGCCCAGTTTCTAACGTTCTGCAGAGTTCTAAATGTTAGGAGAGGATCAAAGGCACTTCGATGAGTGCAATGTTGGCACTTCATTTGTATGACAATATTTATTCATTTTCTAAATCTTGGCAAAAAAGCAAATTCAGAGAAATTCCTCTCCTCTCACCTATGTGTACAGAACTTACCAGAAATCTATCAATCTAGTAATAATATATTTTTTCCTATTACAATCACAGATCTGTGATGCCACATGTGTGACAATTCCAAGGCATTCTCTCCTCCTAAGGCTACAACAGCTCTGCAGATCAAAAGACATGAAGGTTCTGCTCAAGCCTAAGGATTTTGCCCATAGTGGGTTAGTTTTGGTAAAGGATTTTTCTTCAGGAAAACATGATTTTTTGCAAATTGGGTAGAACTGCCACATAAAATAACAAGGTGCAATAAAGTAACAGATATCCAAGGTGTAGTTAATCACTGAGCACCACCTTTGTAGTAAAATCCTGTAACTCTCTTATTTTAAAATACACAACTTGGGACCATGAAGGGGGATGACCATTGTTATGCTGAGGGCTGGATGACAAACCTGTACACTGAGAAGTCACTTAAAAACATCTAAAGCCCATAATTAGGTCTCACCTTCCCTTCCCCTTCATTAAGAATGAAAGTGAAGCAAGAGGCTCAGGATGACCCATTAGAAAGCACAAACACCCAAACCTGTTGCAGGGGCATCACACCATCCATCTTTCTAAAGCTGTCAAGAAATGTTTGTCATTCCAATACTGCTTGCATCTCCCAAATGCTAAGATAACACCCCCATCAATCTCAGCTAGAGTTGAAAGAGGAGTTGAAAAATAAATAGTTCTGAGTCATGTTACTAAGAGGGATTCCACACACTATTAATTTTAGCTTGGAAACCAATTAAGACACCAAATCAGCATTACCTCCCCTCCTTTTTAAGGTATAATGACCTATTCGCTTGCATAAATTTATTTATTTTGTGACAGTGATCCTTTCAAAAGCTTTAGAAGCATAAACAACATTAATTTTAATCCTGGCTTCTGGCAACAGGCAGATTTTTGTGAAAAGGTGGTCGAAGATATGGACGAGACAGGATGATTCTTTCTATCTTAGAAGGTCATTCTTAAAATAAAATAAGAAACATAATGATATAACAAAACTTGTGCTAAGCACTGCATGGGCATCAATAAATTGGTGCTTTCCACTCAAAACCTGGGGCAGCCTTAGTTCATTTCAACCCTTCTGTGGCTTCTTGCTCACAAGTGCAGCTACTTCTCCACATCAAAGCAAGTGTGCAGAACTGCACATTCCTGCTACAGAAAGGTTATTAAAGCAGGAACTCCCTGCCCAGCCAAAGGGCTCAGGCTCCTGCAGCTCATGCCATGGATATTTCCAGAGCAGTGAACTCCCAGCAGTGTTCAATATTGACATGGAAATGCCACTCTCGTCACATTTGTCTTCCAGGTGCCTCAAATGTCACCTTTGTTTGCTAAGTGCAAGTCCAATATGAAGTTTTCTGAGTATCTATTGGGAAAAAATCTACTCAACCCTGCACCTCAGTGCCTCTGGGTGCCAGTATCCACCTGAGAGCTGCTGGGGGACTATTTCCAACTCCTTCCTGGCAGTGCCACCACAGGGTCTGGAGGCTCTGACTACAGGAGTTGAAGAGTTGGAATTGGTGCTTTGTTCAACTACATGGAAGAAAGGAAAAATCATCTGGATTCAGCAGCAGAATTGACTGAGGGTCTTTGTACAAGGGGTTAAAGTCAGACTCTGCATTGTGGGAGTTTTTGACATTGTGTTCATTTTCCACAGAAAGAAACCCAGAATGATGAAAAGTCTTTCTGTGATAACTGAGGTGCACTACAGTATCCAGTCCTGGATCAAAAACTTTATCTAGGCAAGTAAGAATATATAGGTAAAGGAAGAAAGACAGGCAGGAACTTCTTTCAATGGCCTGGAGCAACAGGACAAGGGGGAATGGCTTCACAGAGGGCAGGGTTAGAGGGGAGGGTGGGGAGGCCCTGGCACAGGGTGCCCAGAGAAGCGGTGGCTGCCCCATCCCTGGAAGTGTCCAAGGTTGGAGCCACCTGGGATAGTGGGAGGTGTCCCTGCCCATGGCAGGGGGGGGAACAAAATGGTCTTTAAGGTCCCTTCCAGGCCCAACCATTCTGTGATTCTGTGATAAGAAGAAGAAGAAGAAAACAAAGGATTGAAAGTCCAGTGTCAAGGTACCACTGATCAAAGCAGGCTTTCATTGCTGGCAAGTAAAGGATTAAACGAAGAATTTAATTTGCTTATCTCAGATCCCAGATCTGTGTGTGATGCCACTCACCCCGTCTATGTATCACCAGAAAAGCATACAAAGTAAAAAATAAAAAGTTACCAGCTCCTCTGAAGGAAGGATTGCAAAATCAAATCATTTGTTCTCATGGAAACTCTTGGAAAAAAATCCCAAAGAACTAAAGAAAACATTACACACTGGAACTAGAATGAACATTGGTATATTTCTATGAGCAGAAAAATATCTAGTGAATCATCTACTTTTGTACAGATTTCAAATTCTTCAGTGAGGAAAGTGTGTGCAGATACCTGAGAAACACTAACTGTGCAATTCCAAAAACAAGCCTGCAACAAAAAGTTCTTGTTCCAAAACAAAAGTACCCATAAAAAACATCCCCAGAACAAAACAACCTGCTTTAAAATTCATATCCTACTAAAATTCAAATGAGTTTCCCTAGGTAGACAAGTCCTTAAATGTATCCCTCCATTTAATTATGTTGCAGTTCCTGTGTAGACAAGTCCCAAGATGCTCTTACATGATAATCATTAAATATGAAGTGGTGAAATGAATTGCAACATTCACTAATGCTCCTTGTGAAGTAAGATTTATAGAGGAAGTATGAAATAAAATGAAAAAAAGCACATGGTTACCATATCTGCATGTTGTACTAGGAAAAAAAAAAGAATTGTATGAAAATAGCCATTGAAAATT
The DNA here is from genome assembly GCA_013390005.1 of Calyptomena viridis. Classification (NCBI taxonomy): domain Eukaryota; kingdom Metazoa; phylum Chordata; class Aves; order Passeriformes; family Eurylaimidae; genus Calyptomena; species Calyptomena viridis. The sequence continues at coordinate 193,654 of WEIV01025120.1, read as the reverse complement.
ATGAAAATAGCCATTGAAAATTATGACTAGGCACAGGTATTATGACTGGGCACAGGTATTAATCAAAGCTGCTGCAGAAGGTAATGTTCAGCCACCTACTTATTTAACCCATGTAATAGAAGTATTAAAATTAGAAATTACATTTTACAGGTAATTTAAACACTGAACACCTCATGAAAATAATTGACAGAATTGTGTGATTTAGTAAATACAATTTTTTGCTTAGCTCTACACTTGTCTGCACTGAGTGGTGAAAATTTGAGGTAAAACTCTCTATTTCACTAGACAAAAAAATTCCACTTCTGAAAAACAATCATAAATTACACAAAGAGCTCCAATTGTGGTCCCAGGAACAAATAACTAAAAAAAATTAAATAACTGCAGTCAGGCAAAAGGAACTTTGCACCAAGTGCTTTGTCCCAGGGGACACCACTGGGAATCCACCCCTGCTCCACTCCTTGGCAACATCTCTCTAAACACACCCTTGTACAAATAGAGGCTTAAAATATATTTTCTACACCAAACCATAGCCAGAGCAGGTTTGGAAGATTGCTCATAGGCTTTACAACCACTTCATTTATGCACCAGCATATGCAGTTAGTGCATAAATATTTATAGTTTGGCAGCTCCCTCTCCCAACCTGCACGGGGTTTGCTCCGTTGGGTTTCACCAGCAACATTTCCTCTGAATTTCCACATTTCCAGCTGCTTTGCTCACACAGCCTTGATGGAGAACAGTTGTGCCTATTAGCAGACAAGCTGCTGACAACTAAACTGAGCTTCTAAAAGCTGGCAGGGAGATAATCTGGCACCAAGATCTGATAAGTTTAAAGGGAAGGGAAAGGCACAGTGGGCTGCAAACACTGAGATGTCACAGAGAGACCTAGGGAAGCTCTGAGCCTTCCCTTAAGGTGTTCCTCATCTCATTGCAGGATACTTAGTAAAATGTCACTGTAGTCACCCATCCTGCTGCCCAGCACCACTCGGTCCTTAACAAACAGCCTTCAATTAAAGAAAGAAAATGCTGCTCCAAGAAGTTAGAGTGTCCAAAATAAACTGTATTTACAGATGTAGAATGGCAGAATCACTGAATGGCACGGGCTGGAAGGAACCTTCAAGACAATCCAGTGCCCCCCCCTGCCATGGGCAGGGACACCTTCCACTATCCCAGGTTGTTCCAAGCCCTGTCCAACCTGGCCTTGAACACTTCCAGGGATGAGGAGTCCATGCCCTCTATGAGCAACCTGTGCCAGGGCTTCACTACTTCTGTATATTTAATAGGGATATAATTTAAGAGTTGTTTCTCCTGCTTGATTGTCTAAAATACAGAAAAGACAAAAAACACTATTATTTCATTTTGCTGCATCCTCTTGTCTTTCCTCCCCACAAAAAGGAGAGAGTAATCTCTTACATTTTACACAAGATATTTCTTTGGGCAAGGAGAAAAGCCAACTAGGGCTGGAACTGGAGAAATTGTGTATCCACACCTTCCCTGAAACTCACACAGAACACCAGTATTCCCACTGTTACCAAGTGGTGCCACTACAGGAAATCAAACCAAATCTGAAGCAGCAGGGTTGGCAACACAGCTCCATCTCCTCCCTCTCCTTGCCTGGATTTCCACTCTGGGATTTCCCACCTGGGTTCACCTCCACACCCAGAGGACAAAAAGTAATCCCACTGTGCATTCCCAGCTTGTATTTTCTTAATGTCACAGTCACCTATTTCTAAGGTAACACCAGATTTCGGGGGACTTGTATCTCCACATGCAGTGGCTGGGGCAGGTCAGTGCCTGGGCACACTGGGAGCTCCAGCAGCAGCAAGTCCAGGCTCATCCCAGCACTCCTGTCATCCTGACTTCCCCCAGGATGAGCTGCACCAGCACTTCCCAGAGCTGTGCCAGACCAGACTGTGGTTTTTTTCAGACAGTGATTTTTCTTTACACAGCACTGGAATCCTTCCAGGCGAGATAAAATCTACATTTTTCCATGCAAAAAACTAAAATACTCATCAAAAATATGAGACCTCGTTTATATTCTGATACTCCTCCTGAGGCATTCAGTTTTGGCCACTGTTGAGACAGGATTTCTTTGTTTTGACCCCGCATGACTTTCCCAAAGCATCTTACAGGTGATTCCCTCCCTCTCTGGCTGCTGCCCTCCCACCCACTCCTTAATTAAAGATGCTGAGCTCTGACACAGACCATGTTACACATTAAAACTGGACTGTGATGCGTGGAAAATAAGTATGTGGATAGATCTGGGAAAACAGAACGTTGGCAACGATTTTGGTGTTTATTTAAAATCTTTAAATTGTTTTAAAATAGATAGCAAGAAGAATTGGTGCTATTTAACAATAAAAAGAGGAGAAGAGCACAAGGAAACACATTCTTGGCTTCTGAACAAGAGCCAAGGATTGGGGATCTCTTTAGGCACGCAACTAATTAAAAAAATCTTTTCTAAAGTAACATGGAAATGCTGTTTAATCAGAATTATCTGAGTTCAAAGAGCCACGGGAGGCAGGACCAGCACCCTCATCCTGACACCCAGGGGCTGCTGCTCCCCCAGACATCAAGGCACTAACACCCAGCCAAGCTGCCTCCACACTCAGGTTCATCCAAATACCTTTTCCATGAACTAATCAAACAGGCATTTATCAGCTGAAAGAGGAATAAGCAAACCTAAGGGGTTTTATGGAGGAGTTTTCCCTTCATAAAGAGTCCTGAAACTTTTAGTCCAGAAGGTCTTAGATTATCAGGCTACAGCCAGACTAGTACAAAGCATCCTTGATGTCTAGACCAAATGAAAAGATTAGCAGGTCTGCCCCAGTGCTGATTACACCAGGCTCATACTATTTTTCCAGCGGATGCTTTCATAATTAAATATCAAGTAACAGGAGGCACTTGAACATTTATGTCACTCTCACCTATGAAAATAATAAAAAGTTTCTTTGCATCGAGAACTATAAAGTATTAAAAAGCATTCTATGGCTGTAGCAGCCTGTCAAGCTGTACAGAGAAATCTAGTTTAGTGAAGGGGATCCCTTGGGAATGCTGTGTATTGGCAAAGCACAACAGCAATCACATTATGCCTGTAACTAATATGGACAAAGTGGAATGAGTAATAAAAGCCAACAAAACCCAACTTTCACTCTGATTAGCGATCACAGACTAATAGGTTTCAATTGCAATTTAAAATGAGGTGGCACCATCAATCACTGGGGTCTCTGGGAGCAGCAGCCTGTGGAGGAGATCCTTAGGGATGGAGGAGAGCTCCCAGCTCTGCCAGGGATCCTCAAACATGGTGCTGCTCATCTGGAAAACCTGCAAACCCCAAAACATGACCCTGGGCACAAGGAAGGGGCTCAAGGGCAGCTTCTCCAAGCTCTCAGGTTTTTTATACCATTAACACCCTTGGTCAAAGCCCTTTGGAAGGAGAGTGACACATTTTAGCTGTTTGGAATATTGCTCTGCGTAATGCAAATATATCCCATTTGAAATTCAGTCAGGGCCACCCATAGGAAAAAATCCCCCCCAAATCAGGATTTCCAAATGGAATGAGTCCTTATTAGAGAAATAAACAGGAAAAGAATGGACCTATTAAACAACATTCATCCTTTTTTCTGCTAATTTCATCAAAAGATAAGACAACACACCAGGCTTTCATAGGAATTTTTTTTTTTTAAACAGCTGGGTGTAAACCTTGAGCAAGTTACTCAGCTTTCCAGAGGGGGCTGAACAAAGGGTGGGTGAACAAAGTCCCCACATGCTAAATAAAGGGGACAGGGCTGTGCTGCCCCTGGAGCACAGGGAACCACAGGATACAACAGGGATCACTGGTTCATAAATTCCTAAGAAGTTTATGATTGCTGGAAACCTTCATCTCATTTCCAGTTTAAATTTACACATAGCTAATTTCTGCTCATTAGTTCTCTTGCCAACACTGCTTTCCAGGTCCTTTCCCTCCCAGTGCTTCCCCCTGGATACATTTATGGAGCAATCAGATCCACACCACCTTTTGTCCTGCCAGGCCACACCAGCCAAGCTCTTTCAGCCACCTCTTGGAAATGTGGCTCCTCATTCCCTCCCACATCCCAGCAGGTCCTTCTCATCACCTGTTCCCATTTGAATTAATTTTTCTTGCATATGGGAGACCAGAACAGTGCAGTTTTCCAGATGACTATCTGCTAATGGCATTAATGATTCCCAACCTCCATGGAAATGCCTTGCTTGAGACAGTCAAGATTTGCCTTTTTCACACTGCTGCACTGCACAATCATGCTCTAAGAAAAGGAGATTTTTTTTTCCTTTTCTGTTCTTTCTGCCTGAGAAACCTTGAGGCTTGATCCAAGAGTAGATAAAACTCTGAACTAGAAAGGAAAAACCTGGCTCTTCACCTAGGTCAGGTATTAATAGCCCACAGAGTGATCCTGAAGAAGTCACTTCATGTTCCTATTTTTTCATTCCCACACTTACCTATTTAAATTCAGGACTCACTGAGGCCAAGCATCACCTCCTAATCTAAATTAGCCCAGGATCCTGCCTGTGGCGGAAAAAATCCTCATGCCTCCCAAGCTGGAAAGGTTCATGAACCAGTGTAACTCTCAATTATTTTCCTGGTTTGTCATCATCTGGAAAGATATATATATATAAAAATATATATAAATGCACGGCCACACAAGTATGTGTAAAATGGTGTGGCATTAGTAAATAAAAAGCAAAGTGCTAATGGCACATTGAAACATGGAAATCCAAAGGCATTTCCAGGAACTTGCAAGTTTTCTGTTATTTCTGAGAACGTTCCCATAAACGTCCATTACTGAACAACCTTTGGGGAGACTGCAGTGGCTGTGGGATTTACTGAAAATCAGAAGAAAAACTGGATTTGAGGAGACATAAATGCATGGAGCGCTTTGCAATGTCTGCTGTAACACCAGCAGGGGTGGGGACAGTGCTGGTCAGAATTACTGCAGGTTCCCAGCAGGATGTTCCATCATAAAACTGAAATGTGAACACAGGATGAATCCTCTTGGATATTTTTCAGAAGTTTTTATAAATTAAATAAATTGACAGTCTGTCTTTACAAGGAAATAAGTAAAACCTGAAGAAACCCCTCAGTATTGGGAAAAAACCCCTCTTATCCTCAGGAGAAGAAACCAATTCTTCTGAACTTGTCACAGGAGAAGCATTATTAGTAATCACAGAATCATAATTATTAGTAATCATAGAATCCCAGAATGTTTGGGTGGAAAGGGACCTTAAAGACCATCTCATCCCACCCCCTGCCATGGGCAGGGACACCTTCTGCTATCCCAGGTTGCTCCAAGCCCCATCCAACCTGGCCTTGAATAGTTTATCAGAGATAAATTACATCCTACCAAGCAATATCCAGATGGGAATTTAGTGTCTCCTCGGAAAGTGCAGTGTTACCACCACTGGTACAGGTTGTAACTTGGACACACACAGAAAACCTCCAGAACTCAGACAACTGCAACCCCAAATAGGTCTCCAATCCAAATCAGGTCTCCACCAAATGCAACCACTAATATTCCTAATTAAAAATATAATAGTAAAAGATGTATATTAAGTAAAATCACTCCTGATGTAATAAAGTTCTAAGTTCAAATTGTAATGTGTTTCATTTTAAGTCATTTATAAATGTTTCCAGGGTGGCAAGAACCAGCAAGGGCCTGTGGTGTTATCCAAGACTTTGCACCAGCACCTGAGGATGAGCCTCCCCAAGGATCTGAGCTGGGAAAACCCTCCCTGCTCACAGAGCTGGGCAGGAAGACTTCCAAACAACACATTAGAACATGTAAAAATACTTTTTATCTTCTTATTGGAGCAAATATATATTCTGTGTGCTGCTCATTCAACGCTGATCCAGCAGGGTCTATCCATCCTTGGCTTGGATGCACTGGAGGAGCTCAGGAATTCCCAGTGGGAGCAGCGTGAGGCACTGGCAGCTTTGCCCAGCTCCAGCAGTACAACCCCAGCACATGCCAGGTGCCTTTCTAGTGGCAAAGTAAAGCTTCTCAGGCAGTCAGGAATGCTGAGAAAGAATCTTAAGGAGAAATTCCAACATGGAAAACTTCAGCGGAGCGAAGGAAACGGCCGATCCTGGCCCTTCTCACTTCTCACTGCCACAAACCCCACGTGTCACAGTCAGGCTGTTACACTGCTCCAGCACAGTGCCTTTGTGAAAGGCCTATTTTATTTTAAAATACACTTTGGATTTCAGTTCCTTGCCTTGACAACACATCTGCCTGAATTATGGCTCAAAACCCACCGTCCAGCTCCCCATCCCTTGTCTTTATGGCTCATCTCATCCCCTGTATTTGTCAGCAAACCAGCCTCTTCTCATCCACAGGTATTGATTTAAATGCCTGTAGGAAAGGAAAGCCTGGCCAAAAAACCCCCAAACAACCCTGAGTGTCTGCTGTGGAAAGAACTGCAGGAAGAGCCAGAGGATATCCCAAGAGGCACTACCAATGGGATAACCCAAGTATGGCAACCAAAAGCTCAGCCAACCTATTTATGGTGAAAGGTCAGGAATTAATTACACTGGGGCTGAGAGCTCAGGGGTTGGAGCATCAGCTCCCAGATAACTGGACTTGTTGGGAAGTCAACAGTTGAATTCCAGCAAGGTCAGATATTATTAGTATTTTGGAAAATATGTACTTTAATAGCAAAATTCAGGGCAACTCACTCTAGCCATTCCTTATAAAAATTGAAAATAAAAGGATTTCTCTACTCTGCGTCTCCCTGTCTGATACACAACTGACATTTTCAGTAGCTGCTGCACAGAGTTTAATCCCTTTTCTCAAGGCATATACCAACATGACAACCATTCCACTGTGAATATTAGGAATGATTTAAGGAAGTTATTTTTATTCCTCATTATATGGAAGATTACCTGAGTGGTTGTTATTATTATTATTAACAGCAATTAGCATCACACAGCAATTTATAATTTCCAAACCCAGATAAAAACATTAGCAAAATATTTGCCAAGAGAAAGCCATGTGTTATTCCCATTGCGTGGGAAACAAATTATAGAATTGAAGTGATTTGTGTCTTTACAACTGAATTGGGAAGCTTATACAAGAGTTATCATGTGAATGGGACATCAGGGATAGTTTCAGTAGACTACAAATTATTCTGAGCCTCTGACTCACTCTCACACAAAATATTCTTAGTCTGAACTCTCTTAGAGGCAGATTTTACTATAGAGGAAGAAAAGCTTAAGAAACCACTCTGAAAAAAATACTAACAATATTTTACAAAGAAAAATCACTTGTAACACCATCATCACTAAGAATGAGACTTTGAGTGCAGGCAGAGAACTCAGCTGATGTAAGTCTATCCTAATGCCATTTAATTGAGTTAGAGAGATGGAAACCACCAAAGAATCTGCTCCTGAGCCGACCAGGAAAACAATCCCTGCTCACATTCTCTGCAAATGCTGGTCACTATAAATACAGAATAAACATGTAAGGACGAGCCACACATGCAGGGGGGTCTGGATGGACAATTCTGTGCTCATAAACAACTATAAAATGCAGATACAATGCCTGGAGCAGAGGATGTATCTTCGTATCATGGGAAACCAACCTGCCCATGTGAGTTGCATTTCCAACCTCCCCATTTGGCCGAGAGAAGAGTTGGGGTTTGGGAATGATTTAGAGGTGGGAAAAAACCTTGATACCCCAAAACTCTGCAAGAATTTGGGCTGGGGTGAAGGTTTATCCCAAAACACCACCAGTGTTGGCTGAACAGACCTGTAGGGGCTCATCCTCCCCATCAGGAAGTTTGGGTTCTCCAGGATGGCCAACACTGGACCCAGGGAAGAGTCACTCATGGGCTATGGGTGCTCTCCACACTCCTGGGCTGATCTCCAGCCTTCTCCTGTGGTTCTCCTACATCAAAAAGTAACAACTTTCCAAGGAGAAGTGGGAAAAGGGGTCTTTTACCATGAATCAATTGTGATACTTCCAGTAAGTGACAGCTTAAACAATACTTTTCAGACAGAAGCAAAACATGTGACATTTTGTCTCCTTGAATCACAAGCAAAAAGCTGAATTTTGCGGTATAGACGAGTTACAAACTAAACCATTGAAGAATATTAAGGAAAAAGCCTGTACCAAGGGATTTCTCAGCAGAAGAATGATATAGTAGACAAAAATAAAAGGATATACCATATGTTGAGCAATAAAATTGGCAAACCTAGTAAGGTTCAAATACTGCTATTATACACATCTGGGCAAAACGGGGAGGAAAAAAAAATCATTAAGCAATCTGAGAACCCCCAAACAAAGAAACTGTAAAATTCTGAACTGTAAAGCAAAGGAAACACACTTAATCCCTCAGGAGTTGAAGTATGTATTTCAACTGGGTTATCCCATCCCTCACAAGGACATGGAAGCACACAAAAACCAAGAGACACAATATAGCCACTGTGCACTGCCGGCACAAAGCCAACTGGCTCCAGCACCCACCAGCCCTGGCACCTGTTGGGTTTATCATCAGCACAGGCATTGCCTCCTTGGGGCACACAGGGAAGGAAAATGCTTGACCAAGTGCCCCTTTTCCAGTAAAAGTGCAGGATTGTGCAATGCCATTGTTTTAAATCGGGATTTCCAGCTGCAAAACGAGCCGCCCTCGGCGCTGAAGTCAACGGGACTTTTGTGTGTTTTGAAGCAATGAGCAGAAATACAGAACCAGTAAATAATATCATGCTGCCCTCGTGGAACTGTTTCATCTATAGCTGCAGATGTAACCTCTTCCCTGGCCTCCCCTGAGGCTAATTTATTTATGAATGTTCCTATTAAAAATAGGACTACTCATGTAGTAGCTTAGCCTGCAGGGTGAATAAGGGAGGCAGGATAAACACAGTTTAATGAATAAATGTCTTGGGACAAGACATCTCTTTTTATGGGTACGTGAGGTCTGGGCTCACCCTTTTATGGGCTGCTCCACTAACACACCCAGCACATCACGTAGGATGGGTGTTTTGGGAAGGGGCTTCCCTTGGTTTGGTTTTTTTCCAACTCAAAAGTCCTGTAACTCTGTTGTAAGTTTAGAAAGAAGCTGCATATTGGGAACCAGCTACTGCTGCCTGGGATTACAATGTAAAAAACAATGTATATTCCTAATAATACATCAACACAAATGGCCTTTTTTACTTTTTTGACAGAGTGGTTTATAAACTAATCCCATGACTCTTGGCAACATGGAAAGGTTTGTAATTGTCAGCACTCTACTTGTTATTAAAAGGGAGGAGGAGAGGGCTATGATTTAACAGGGCAGCCAAAATGAGAGCAGGATGTGAGGAAATCTTACAGCTTACTTCAAATTGTGCTTTGAGAAAGGGGAGTTTTGGGGATCAGGGGAGGATGGGGGAAAAGAAGGAGCGTGGCTGTCCAACAGCACTGGGAAAACTTTCAGAACATAAAACAGATGGCATGCAGTAAATAATGGAAAAGCAAAGTGAGATCACAATGTAAAGAGACACACGAAGGTGGCTTTGAACAATTTCAGGGCATGAGGGGATGAGATGGAGCAGAGATGGGAAAACCTCTGCCACGCTTTTCATCCCTACAAACAGTGACTCCTGGTCGGGGCTTCTGGAAAAGCACATGGTGGATTTGGAAAAGTCTCCAGCCATGGAGAAAGACCACAATGGAAGATGTTCATTTCGGGGATGAGCTGGCAAGATGCTGACAGCTCCCAGCAGCTGTGCTGCGAGTCCCAGCTCCCTGCCTGTCATTCCCAGCCCATATCAAATGAAAGAGAGATGGGCCAACCTTGGCAGCCTGCGTGACAGACGGGCAGGACTGGGACCACAGGAGGAGCTGCTGAAAGCTCTGAAATTGCTGATGTGTCCCCCAGCATGAAGGACACTTGCCATGCATAATGGACAGGATGCTGAGTATTTTCCCAGTATCCCTGTGTAGCACTTGCTGCCTGCTTCTCAAAAAAGGGAGGAAATAAAGAAAAAAACAAAGCCCTGTGAAATTGTGTGAGGTGGTATCAGAAGAGCTCCTGTGTTTTCCAAGAGTCATTTGTGTGTTGCCACCTTTCAGAGTGATGCAAAAAGAAGAGGGAGGGCAGGGGGAGGTTGTTGCATTTGCAGTGGGACCTGCCCAAGGAGGGCACTGGTGCCACCAATCCTGGTGCCACTGGCAGGGATCAGGTCCTGGGGCACAGGCTGAGCCTGAAGGAAAGGCAACACACACTTTAAATTTAAGACCATGAGTAAGAATTAAAACACAAACACTGCCTAAAACAACCAACAGAATTGCCAGCAGCAGGAGTTCACTGCCTGAAATCCAATGTCCAAAACAACTTTAAAAATCCATGAGTTTTCACACACAGTGGGCATTACCTGAGCTCCAGACTTCAGGGTCTGAGTAATGTCAGTACAGCAATATAAAGTTGTCCAGGTTCTCACAGTGGATTGGAAAAGAAATTAAATAAAAAACAATGCAAACAAACAAAAATGAATTCAGCTTTTTGAGGCATTTACACTTCCCAACCCAACAGCCCCACGTGAGCTGCAGCAGCAATTTCCTTGCCATTCCCAAATTAAAAGGAACCACCATCTGAAAAATTCAGGGACTGGGTTTCACACCCAAGATTCCAGATATGGAATCAAAATTGTGCTCAGAACTGGGAAAGCTGCTCCCAGCCATGTGTCCCATGCTCTGGTTACCACAGTGTCTCTGCTCAGACTCTCTGGTACAACCAGGGTACCAGGGGAAAGGTTCAGTGGGATTTTAGGAAACCTCCTCGTGCACCACCACAGTTTGGACAAGGAGCAGAAACTGCGAAAAATTGATTCGCTTCAGTTTCCACCAGTGTGGAAACCAGGATTTTTTAAACCAAATTAAGGCCCCAAATGTAATTAAATCCATAAAAGCTACGAGGAAATTGAGTCTGTACCACATACTAACGCTTAAATTTATACGTGGTGGAAAAAAAATCCACAGGAAAAAACACATTAAATTCTATATATTAGTGTAACAAAATAAGGAAGGGAATTTTTTAATAAGTTATGCCTTTTATGTCATCCAATTACCCAAAACAATATTTAGGACTCCAGTTTTCTAAATCCAAGTCAAATAAAAAAGGCCACAAGAGCGAGGTTTTGGTTGGATCAGTGTCATGACGTGGAAGGAAGGAGAACAGAACAGATTCTGAGAGTGATAAAATACTAAAAATAAATGAGGTTTACGTGCACTAAGGCTCACAAATTTGAAAATGTAACTAAAAAGAGGAGTAAAATACTATCAGACAAATATATACGATCTGGGATTCTAACAACAATGTTTCTGCATGATGCAGAAGGGAAAACTGCCTGAACTCACACTTTTAGTGAAAGCTCATTCCTTTAAGAAAACACATAATATTTATTAAGTTTTTATTTATCAATATTTATTAAGTTTTGTCCTTAATAAAGACACATGATTTCCCATATCCTGGAATGAAGTACCACATATTCCTACACCCACTCCCGTGCATTCAAAATGATCTCAGATTAAAGATAATGTATTTTGGTGTTCAAATACTGATATGATGTTTAAAAATATTTTAAATAAAGTTCCATCAGTGGTTTCAGATTTTTTGGCATTTATTTTCCTAAAATACTTCACCTAAGGTGTTCCATTCTGCATAATTTCATTGACCTCATGAGGTTTTCCAAGAGGTGACACTTCACTCCCAGAGATAACCTCCAAGTTGAACATTACACTTTATATTGCTTTTTTCCATTTTGTTTTTTTTCTCATTTTTTAAGATTTTAACTAAAAGCAAAGAGCACATGATGTTAAGCAACAGGAATTTCAGAGGATTGCTAAAATATTTGATAACCATGTCCAGAAGTTGCTCTAAATATTTCTAGTATATTATCTGCAGACACTATAGTGAGAGAAAAGCACTATTATTTAATTCAAACAGTGAAGATTACTTAAAGCAAAGCTCTGTAAATATATCATTGAAGACAATAATAAAACACAACTATTATTATGCTCACCAGATTCCCAATTTTCAACCCCAGTGAAGAAAGCCTTATAAATTTTCAATATCGCATGCGAGATACCCAAAAAATCTCATTTATCAGAACAATTTCCCTGCAATTTTTTTTTATTCCACGACATTTTTTAAGGATACTGTAGCCAGCTTGCTCCTACATGCCCTTTGCAAAAGAGGAAAGCACAAAGATTTTAGGATAAAGGGGGAGCACAATCTCTAAACCAAATCCCCGTCGGCATTCCCCCCAAACTGGAACCATGTGAAATCTGAAAGAGAATCTGGTCAGCTGAGAAACCAGAGTTTTAGAGCTCTTACAAGAGCGCATAAGAGCAAACAAACCGTTATCTGATGGCTTCAGGAAAAGGAAAGTGTAGGAGGAGGAAATAATATTAGTTACCCTGCAAGTACCATTCGCAATCGGAGCGGCAGCGACTGTGAAAGGAAATATTGCAGCTCCACGGGCCCCCAAAGGATTATAAATCTTCTGGCCCTTGGGAGCAGGTAAAAAAAAAAAGTATTTCAATCATTAAATAATAAAGAACAGTGCTGAAACCTTCCTGGTGATGGCATGTGCAATCAGGTGTTGGCCAGACGGACGGCAAGGGATTTACAGCCAAGGCTTTGGTGGGGAAGGAGATTTCTCTTTGTAAATATAAAAAAGATGGATCTAATTTAGGACTATTAAAAATCAACATGTAGATTTGGATAAATTCTCTAATCTCGAAATGAATTTTATCATTTTGAAGTTCCTGGCCAAGTCTTTGTGGTTTCTTAAATAGTTTTATGAGGTGAAGGAAAAGGATGAATGAAATTTTTCTGTTGTCGGAACTGCAATAATTTTAAACCTTGGTTTCAAACTAAAGAGCAATTAGGTTAAATGTGGAACACCCTGAAGAAAATACTGGTCATTGCAAGACATAATATGGGAAAACCACAGCAGCTTCCACATTAAGCAGCTCTTTCATTTAGTCAACTGGAAACAGCTCCAGACTGCCAATGAAATGATGTGGAACAAAGAGTTATCAATAATATATGATCTTTTATAAGAGAATTCAAAGCTAACAGGAGTCAATTAAAATACCACTTCAAAAGTAAATTAAAAGATCACTATGGACTCCGTTTGGATTGGGATTTATGCCCTACAACACTATTACAAACCTTAAAAACACAAACCCCTTCCACCTCTGCACCACCTTCCCCGTGTAATCCTCTCCATATAATCGTTACAGTGAAATAAAAATATACAGATATAATAAATTATTTATAACACAGCAGAACATGTGAAATGTTAAGTGGCAGATGTTAACAGGAACAGTAGATTTGCACATATTTTTGAGAAACGCTGCAAGTTGCTGACAGAGAAGATACAGAACAAAATTCTCCTGTTAGTTAATGGAATTCCCAGAGCTCTTTCTCAACAGAGAGGGTTTGGTTTAGTTAAAGAATCTTTAGTTAACGACATTTTTCATACACATTAATGCGCTGATAACGAGTTATAATTTTGAGCAAATTATTTACAATTCTAATTAAATTACACTGCAATATAGGATTTTGGCTTTTTATTTAACTCATCTAAAGCTGTGTGACACGTTATTCCACTGCAGGCAACAAAACCTCCTCGTTTCAAGGGCTTTGTACATTGTAAGAACCCAAGTCTTAAAATTAAACTTTGCTCAGAGTTTTCAATCACTGCAGTGGCAATTTTTCCCCCCAAGTAAAATTATTTTGCTTGTAATCTGATAATATTTCTGGGTGGAATTGCATTGATTTTTCAAGATTATAAATTTTATAGATATCCCTGATGTAGGCAAACATGTTTATGTCCCTTCACATCCATGCTTTCTTCCTGGAATTTCTTTAGCCACGCCTTGATAGAGAGGGGAGAAGTAGAAAAACAGATGACAGGAAAGGCACTGCTGAAGTTACACCACTGGGTTTTTTCACTCTGAGATACAGAAACTATAATTTTCAAGTTTTATGTTCATGAAAATTAATAGAAATCATCTCACACTAGCCAGACTGGGAATGTAGCTGAAGCCATTTTTTTCCATTATCTAGTTTCTTATACAATTTTTTGGGCATCAAACCTGAGAAAATATGTTTGGGTTTTTGAGGTGTTCATAAAATGTGAGAAAAAATGAAGGGTAGTAAAACCTAAAGGAAATCTCACATATAATGAGATTTAACTCCTAGATAAAAACCACCAGAATTCCATGGGATCTAATAATGGCTTAAAGACATTGCATACGTGGAGGTTGGATCCATACAAGGCAGAAAACCATGAGCTGCCAAGTCCTCAGCCTTAAAAAAGACACAGTCTTACAACTATTGCACAAAAAAAGAAGAATTTGATATGTATGAAATCACTGTGTTTCCATCAAACCTCCTGTTAGATTTACTTCCCTCTCAGTACAGCTTTACTTGCAAAATGTTAATGCAGGTTCTCTCTGCAGCAATTAGCACTATTACACCAGGGGGGACCTCTCACCTTTGCAAATGATGATTAAGGGCCACAAATTGCATTGATTTTTCAGTTGGCTCCATTGCCTGCAGCCATCCCACTGTCTGCAATGGTGCTCCTCCTTGCCCAGGAATACTGGCTGTTTATCCAACTCCAAGCTGTGCTGCCATTGATTCCTCACAGAAATCCACAAGTCAATTTATTCCCTTCATTTAGCAAGTATTTATTGATTAAGATGGGCACAGCACTGCCAGGAGCACACACATGGGCAGGTGCTGCCAGCACAGTCTCACCACAAAAGGCAGGAATTCACTGCCCTCCCCCCAAAAAGTACGTTTTGGGAAGGATTTGGGGGTTAAGTGGTCAGTGTAAAAGGGTATTATTAAAGCAGACATAAAAACCAGGATTAAATCATACTAAAGCAGAGCTCAAAATACAGCAGGCATTTAATAAACAGCAGCTTATGCCCCATCCCCAATCAAGTGCAAACCCTGGATAACACTGTTAAGGGCTGATTTTTCCCTTCCCAAATGAGATCAATTCTTCTGAGTCACGTAGTGAATTTAACTGGAAATTCATTGGTTTCACCTCTCCATAGGCAAATGCAGCTATGGGTGAAACAAAGAAGGACCTTACACATCCATCACTTGGTTCCCAAAAATCTGAAGTCAAATCAGCAAAAAAAAACCTCTGCATTTTTGTCTAAAAAGGTCACCAGAGTGGGAACAGCAGCCAAAGTTACTGAACTCACTCGAGTAACTCCAACAGTCAGAGATACCAGATATTTTCTTAACCAATCCTATTTTATCTTCCCCAAAGAAAAGCAAGAGAAAGCAAAGAAAGCAAGAGAGAGAAAAATATGAAAAGTTGTCAGACAGAATAATAAGAGTTTTACACAAAATGGAGAAAATTGACAGTAGAGGAAAAGCTTTGCTTTCCACAACTCACACTTACTTTAAAAAACCAATCCGCATTTATTGTAAAATATATTTAAAGCATTTTGCATTACAAAATGCTCTTACTGAACCTCCACCCACAGGAACACATTTCTCCTCTTCTGTCAAGCTTCATTTTTCCTACTGAATCTAGATCCTGACTAAACCAAATATTTTCTTGAAACTTATCTCTCCCTGCCTTCACAAATGCATGATTCCCTGAAAAGACACCAGTGTTCCTCTGAGGGCAAAGATGCTGAATAAACACCAGCTTGGTTTTTATTTATATGAATGTTTTAAATAGCTTTTAAAACATTCTAAGAGAGATGATTTTTATTTATAGCTGAGATTTTTGTGTGTCACATTTTTAAACAAAGGGGAGAGGGGAGAGAAGCTCTGCTGTGTTCAGTGTTGGGTGGGGATTGGAAAGGTGTGTCATTTCAGAAAAAATAATTCAAATTATAAAAATAGCGTTGTATTTGCTGTGTTGCTGAGCTCTTTCTCTCCACTATTAAAACTAAAATTCTGTGTTATGGCACAGGTTTTTCAGAGCAAAACACACAGCACTGAGAAATCCTCACAAAACCTTCACGGCACCACAGCAGCTCCGAGAATAAGGAATTAGAAAATGTGACATTTGACAGGCAGTGGATAACAAGGTGCAAAAACTGCAAAGTTCCTGTAGGTAGAAAGAAAGCAAAGCAATGTAGTGGAAGAAAAAATTCCTGACAGCTCTGACACACGGGACCTATTTTTCTCCTCGATGCACATGTAGTTCTCCTACGAGTATAATGAGAGTTGTGCACATATGGTGAGGAGGAAAGGTTACTCCACACAGCCAACTGCCCAGACACCCCCTCGAAAAATAGTATGGCAAAGAAAGCATAAAGATGGTTTTGGTAGCTTTTTTTGAAGCAAATAACCTGTTTGGGAAAGGCTTTAGGTCATATAAAAAGGCAAATGTTTATAACGTCTCGGTGAATGTCTAATACCTAAAATCAATCATTTGTCTACCCAAAAGATAAGTCCTCTGATTCCAGTCCCCAAAGTAACAGCTGCATCAATCCAAGAGAAAGCAAGGATAAGAGGATTGATTGCAAAAATCGAGATTTCAGTGATTAAAAAATATTGTTGAGTAGCTGAATTACTCAAATGCCTCTATTTAATGTCATCAATGCATTACTCCAGGAATGGAGATAAAAATTCCTTGTTGCTCCAGAGCAGCAACAGGAGCTTCAGAGGACAGTAATTGAAGAACAATGGCAAATTAGCTGTGATTAAAATACTCATACCTAAAATTGCACAGTTTTAGGTGTGACAAATACATTTTTGGCTGACAAACCAACTCAAAGTCTCCTCTTTTATCCAGGTGCCAGCTATAGGGTTAAACCTGTAAATGACGAGATGCTGGTGAAGGTGATTCTCTGGATTTCAGACACACTTTTTCCTCCTGAATGATAAAAAAGCCCCTCTTCCTTCCTCTGCAGAGCAGAGCAGGACCCTCAGCACTACACAATTTACACCCTGGGAATGCAAAATTACTTCAGCCACCAAATTACCACTGAGAACATACTTCCCCTGGGAAATTTCACAGGATTATTTTCAGTGCTGGTTTTCAGAGCATTAAGTTGGTTGGGTTTTTTTTAATCCACTTGTAGGTTCAACACTAAGAGGTTCCACAATCCCAACCTCCTCCTGGTTCCAGAGTTGAACACAAAGCAAGGCCAGGCTCCCTGCAGAGTCCCTCTGCACTTGGAAATCATGGCTGGGAGGGGAATTGGCTTTTCATCTCCATTGCTGGAGAACCCAAACCATCTTTTTGGTGTTCTTTCAACACCATCCCCTCTCAGAAACCTTCAGCTCACCCCTCCCTGCACACACACAACGGGGCAGCACCAAGGAGATGCTCCCCAAGGTACCTGGAGCCCAGCAGGATTTCCATCCCCAATTTTGGCCACAGACAAGGTATAAAAAAGGCTGGTGGAGCTGATGGACATCCAGTGCTAAGCTCAGCTCTGCAGCAGTTCTGCTTTACTGATCTGGACACGCTGCTCAATCAAAGGGAAAAGCAAGACCTGCTCAAAGCAGGAAACCTTGTGTTCAAATCTTAATTCTTACAAATTTTTAGCAGAAACAGCAACACCTCCCAGCCAATGGCTACAGAGGAACAACCCCATTCTCCAGATAAATGTTTATATGAAATAGAGCCGAGGTTGATTAAATGTCATTTCTGTTTATTTTAAAGATGTCAGGACCTGAAGTCTCCATACAGCATTCTAAGTTATAGGATGCATCTTTTACATTAATTAAAAATGCTGTTAACGTCATCCTCTTTAAAGAACTAACTTACATTCACACATTTTTTAAGTTAATTCTTAGGAACATTTGTCAGCCTAAATGGAATTTCATCCTTAACAAATAATTCTTCCCAAATGAGGAAAAAAAAAATCACCAAGGGAAAAAAACCACTCTATGATGAGCAACACAATCTAGATAATTGCCTCCTTGCCAAGAATGTGTGAGCTTGGTTTATAAAGTTCTTTAAAATCTGAAGCAAATTCATTCTTAAAGCAATTACTAAAATGCAAACTAAATAAACATTAACTTCACCATTCCCTACACACCCTCTCTGCAGAGTTTTCCCATAAACAGCTTGATTTTCTCACTGGAAATTATACCAAAGCAGACAAAGAGTTTTAACTGTCCACTGGTCAGAGAAAGTGTGAAAGACCAAGCCATGGTGTGAAAGCCAGTGAAGAAAAAGGGGAAAAGCCAAAATACAGTAGAAATTACTTAAAAATGCAAAGTTTTCCACAGTATTTGCTTCAAAATCATCCTTGGCCATTCTGGATTTCATTGCTAAACCAGGCTCATGAAACTTTAAGGTTGTTTTGAAAAGTCTGCAATAAAAGCCAACTCATATTTAATAATCTGCCTTTGTAAAAAGGGTGGGCAGGGCTCATGTTGGCACAACACGTGAGAAATTGGGATGGGCTCCAGGAGGGAAGGACCTCAACTCCTGCCACCACTGCCCTTCCAAACACTCTGCCTGTAGAGCCAGAACACCTAAAATATTTTCCAAATGGGATTCATCTCCCAGTGCAGACCCATATGAAGGGCAGAGGAGGAACAGTCAGCAGCATTCTGGTCCTTCAGAGGAGGTGGATGTCCATCCAAATCCAGTCTCCTATTGCACTCCTATGGAATTCTAACACACACACAAGTATTTACACAGACAGGTCCTGCCCCAAGCTTAAAATCCCCTTTAAACCATTTTCAGAATTCCTCCTCTCCTCCTCCACGATTAAATGACCGAATTCCTAAATATTTGTAAATTAAAATTCATAAGGATTTAACAAACTGAGCTCCTCGAAGGATATAAACAAGGTGGTCTGTTTTCAATCCTACACCGTGGCTGTTGTAAAGAAACCTGAGTGAGCACCCAGCTCTCATCTAGAATTCAGTCCTGTTCCAGTGAGCACCCAGTGGAGCAAAACCACAGCAGCCTCCATGATAAATACTCTGGTGCATCTTTTATGCATTACAATACTATCTCTCACATAGAAAATGAACTTTATAAATGAATCAGAGCACAGATGAAGGAACTTTCTCCTCTGAAGTTGATAATTAATGTCATTAATTTGATGCCATGCACTCTGTTCAGTATGGAGCTACCTATGATTTAAGGGTTTGCTGTAATCTGCCCCTCCCAGCAGCCTCAAAAACACACACCAAGATTGTTCAGTGGTTAATTTGAACACAGTCAGAAATCCTGGCTCTTATGAAAAGTACAGACTAATACGTAATCCATAATATCCTGTATAATATAACAGTCAAAACTGCTGTATTACTGGAAAATGAGAAAATGTTGCCATATGTGAAGATGAGCTCTTCCATAAATTAAAAATAGAAAAATAAAGTCCTGCAAGCAATATACGCCAGTGTGGTCTAAATATAACTTTGCAAGTGTCATGCAGGAACCCTGGTAACTTGAATTAAAAGCTGACACCACCCCACAGCCCAGATAATTGCCCACAGCACCGTGTCTCACTCACATTCCCCCCTCAGCCCAGCGCTCCCTGGGCTCCCCAAACACACATTCCCTGTGCTTCCAGGCCCCCAGTCTGTGTGGGATGCAGGCATCACCCCTGCAAGGCAAAGGGATTTGGGATTCTAACCCAGCCAGCTCATGATTTTCACCCTCCAGAACTCACTTGGAGGTTTAAACCCCAGAAAGGTTGGTTTGCAGCGACACCCTCGGTGTCACCATGAAAGGAGGGGTTGGCACTGAAAAATACACAAGAATGGATTTAACATTTCATATTGCTGGAGCAAAATACCCATCCCACCACTGGTGTCTGCCCTGCTGCAAGCTCAGCAGGAGACACCTGGGATGGGAGAGGACAAATTCACAGATTCAGAGGGATCACAGCAGTGCAGCATCAGGTACCGTGGCAAGAGAAAAACAAGGGTCATCTGCCAAGTGCAGCTCTGCCACAGTCTTAACAAGTGACTGTATACATGAAAAAAGCACCTCTAAAATTATCAATAAATTTCATACTTGGAAAAAAAAAATCCTCAAATGAATTTTCTGAATATTTGTTGTGTCCTTTGTGCCAAGTTCTGCTCAGGTAACAACTGCTTAATGCTGGAATAATAAAGTCACACTATCTGTTCCAGCATCCAGAGGGTTTCCAGCAGCACAGGATGAAGTTTAAGCAGTAAAATTAGGCTTTCCCTGAACCAGAAACCTATAATTTCATAAAAATAATCTCAAAATGTACATTTAGTTTTAAAATGCACTGCAAAACCCCAGACAAGAAATACTCAGCAGAGCACTTCTGGCAGTGTGTGGAGGGGGTGTTTGGGGCATTTCAATGCAAACAGGGATCCCATTGCCATAAGCCCTGACTTATCTTTCTGGATTTTGGACCTGGGACAGTTCTCTGGGTTCAAAATAAGCTCCAGCCCCAGCACTCAATACCAGGTATGTGGGCACCTCCCCAAACTCTGCAGACCTATGGAGCAGGGAATGGCAGAAAACACCCCAGCAACTTCCACCAGTTATTTAACCAAGATTTCCAAAATATTCAGGAAATCATTTCTCCCTCTACCACACTCCACAACCTCGATTGTGATCCTAAGTTATTTTGACAGAATCCTTTTAAAGTTCCCCACAGCAGAAAACAGGGGAAGCCAGTGAGTTTTCCATGCAGGAACTGGAGGATCTGGGCCGGGAGCTTTTTGTCTTTGTGGTTTGCTGCTGTAATTCCTAAACCACACACAGTGCCCGAGCCTTAGACCACTGTTAGAAATGTGACTTTGGAATAAATTAAGAACACTCGTGGGAAGGGGAGCTGAACTTTCATGTGGCTTCCTGGAGACTGTTCTGGCACTGGAGAAAAATCAGACACTGCACAGTAGTGGATTGGTAATAAACTAACCTGGAGTGGGATGACAAATTCACAGATTCAGAGTGGTGCCACGGACAGAAAGCACATGTGGGATGAAATCACAACCCTGTGTCATTCCACAGTGCAAAGTGAATTTTTCACTGTGGGCACAAACACACGGATATAAGTCGGTGTTACTGGGAAGGAGAATTGGAAGAGCTTTAGAGAGGGTCTTCCATTTGTGTCTCTGTCCCTGTTATTATTTAGTGCACTAAAGAAAACTGTTTATTTCACAGGCCCCCATAGTCACTAAGAGAAATGTATTGTTATTCCGATAAGGAACACGGAGCTTATGGGCAAAGCAAATCGTAAATTGGTGAGACAAAGCAGAACCGTTCAGGTTCGAAAAACCAGAAAGCACTTGGTCTTTACCAGGCATAAAAATACAGCACCACAAAATACATTTTGTAACTAAAAGGTCTATTTCTAGCAATTACCACGCAGTTTTCTCAAGTTTTCCATCTTCTTGGACAAGCAATGATTTAATTCATGTTTTAATTATGTTACAGAGAGATTATTATTCCGTAACAGATAAATAGCATTAAGTCAGTTAGAAGTTATTTCAGGCATTACAAAATTACTGAGACTCCCTGCTAACACGGTTCCTTTCTTTTCCAACATTTCCCTGTCCCCTACTAATGTAAGAAAGACCTACACAATCAAATGGAAAATGCAGTACATGCTTCTCAACGGGAAACCAAAATTGGCTCCACACCAAACACATCAGTATTCAGAGATTTTAAAAAAAAAGGGGGGGGAAAAAATCAAATTAAGTTGACTGTCTCCTTGCACTTTTGATTACTCCAATTATAAAATCAAAGCCATTCCCATGTTTGCAGCAATGCCAATGGGTGGGTGAGAATTCAATATGCTTTCACTATGAGATGTCTCCTTTTGAGGTTCACTGCCCTTGTGTTTTCTAGCAGCACATAACAATATTCATATTTAGCTCTGAAGGATCAATCCTACTCCTGTTAAAGGCAGCATAAATCTACCAGTGATTTCTCTCCAGGCAGATTTGAGATAAAGCAAACACAAATACAATGAACCACCCCATGCAAGACAACGGAGCACAAGGCATAAATAAACTTCCAACATCTAAAAATCAATCATTTTCTCAAAACTCTCAACTGACACAATCAAATATATAACTTTTTTTTTATTAAAATCTAATTTTTCTAATTAAAGTAGCTTCTTCTATTCTCCCCCTCCCCAAATCACTCCAAAGAGCATCTGAAAGCTCAGACATGCTGCTCTTGAAAGCATCTACAAGTCAATGCTAAAATTTACCTAGTTTCTAAAATATTATTGTATTTGTTGGGAAAAAGCTGTTCCAGGCATGGAGGTAATTATTTCAGATAGCACAGCCAGAGAATCCCTCAGGATTTCCAGGGAGAAACGGGAACATTAAGGGCATGTTGCTCAATGTGATTCCCCCCCCAACCAAACACAGATGTCCGATTAAAAGGCCAATTAAAGGAACATTAACCTTTAACCAAAAATATAACAGTAGTTTAAATTAGTCAAGAAAGTCAGAACAGAATGTTATTTCAAACTCCTTTTCCTCTGCAGACTTCTTTAAAGTGTTATCCATTCATTTTTGTTTTATGAGGGCAACACTACCCATAAAACTAACATTTTTGAGGTTAACACATGGCTAACTTGGAGAAACAATGTTTTCACAGGAATGTAAAAAGAAAAAAAAAGAAAATCCAAAAGCCAGACTGCAGCACATATCTGTGAGATACATTTTACACGCTTTGGAAGTTGAGGTGGGAATGCAAGTTTAAACCAGGATTCGCTTTTGACTGGAATAAATTTATCAGTAAAGCACACACACGTTCGTGTAGCAGAGTTTGCCACACATTTCTAACACTCAACCCTGTAATATTAAATTTTAATTTCATAAAACAACCATAAATGCTCAAAGACATCCTGAAGTTTAACAAGAAGGTGTTCAATGATTTACCACATTAGGTGATTGAAGGATGTACTGCACGAAGTAAACTGGGGGCAACATCTAAAATGGAGCCAGAATAGCAAAATCCACTCAAATTGCTTAAAATTTAAAAAGCAAAGTGGTGAGAGATGCACAAAACACCATAAAACACCCCCCCAAGGCACGAATCAACAGCAGGCCCGTGATGAACCGCAGCGCCGTTACCGGCATTTATCTAATTGACACCGAATTAGCATTTCCTGGCGTGGCAAACCCTTCAGTGGGGGCTGTTTGACGGCTTGGCTCCCGCTCGAGGTGTAACCAACAAGATTTAGGGAGCTCCAGGCTGGGCACACCCTGCCCTGCACCCCTAAAACAAAGCCTTAATTCTGCAGCCGCGCGGCGTCCGAGACTGCGCTTAACGTGATTAGCGCTGCCGTGGGGCTCCCGGCACAGTGGATGTCTCCTCCACCCAGAACATTCGAGCTGAAGTCTTCTCAGGGGGCACAGAATAAAGATGAAATCTTTTCACAAGGGGCATAAAAGAAATGCCAATACACTTGCACACACTCCCTACAGAATCCCAGGATATGCTGAGTTAGGAGGGACCCACAAGGATCGTTGAGTCCAGCCCTCAGCCCTGCACAGCTCTGCCTTAGTTTCTGCTGGGTTTGGCTTTTTTTTTGTTTTACTTTGCTATTATGAGCAAAAATCTTGTTTTCCTGCAATTTTTTAATCAAAATTATTCTATGGTTTTGGGTGTCTCTGACTCTCGCCCAGGTGTGCCATCTAATATATTTTCTCTAGCTTCCCAAGTTAAGTTTTCAAAAAAATAGTTTAATAACAGTAGCCAACATTTGTTTTCTACACTCTATTAGCAGAAAAAAGAATAAGTCACTAACTAAGTCACTTGAAGATATTTACTTTAAGTAAAAGGCTAAAAAAACTTGTATAGAAACCACCTTGAAAATTATTTTGACAGTATTTAATGGAGTACTTAGTACTGTGGCTATTTTAAATATGTGTCAAAGGAACTTTTTATTTGTGTGCATTTGCTTGGAATTAATTGCTGAGGAGAGTCTACAGATGAAGCTAAATGTTAATTAAAGTTAGCTTTCCAGAAAACAAATTCTACAAAGGTCTCAGGAGTAAATTTACCCTCTGATTTTGAAGCTGTGATCTGCAGAAATGTAGGCCACTGGCGCAGCCGATGAACTCAAAATTAAACTTCAAAGGGAAAACCTGACATTCCCAATTGTTTTAATATAAGGAAGGGAAAAGACAGCTTCAAAAGTTAGTTTTATTAATTGTGGACAGGGTCTTTGGCTCTGGCTGGTGCAGTGGTACAAGACCAATCTGTGGTGCTGGGCCCTGTGCTGACAAGATCTGCCGTGGGGACGTTGGCTACAGCTTTGGGAAGACCACCCAGACACACAACCCCAGGGAATACCTCTCCCCCAGCAGCACCAGCTCACAGGGAATATACAGGCCAAATACACTGCCTGAAAAATTTAATCCTTGCCAACAATTTAAAGCAGAAATCCACCTTTTACAAGACAAACCAAACCCACTTACTGCTCAGTAGATGCTCAGCGTGTCAGATGCTCACTCTACTCCAGTCCACCAGCAAATCTGTTTCTGTCCCAGTTCCAAGAGTCTTTGACAAAACTACTATTCCAGAACTTGCCTTTTACTTGCATAAAAACATTCCCATGCCTTGGATAGCAGAGAAGCTGTTTCCTAGTTGCCACACGTTTCCACTGCAGGAAAAGCCTGTACAATGAGCATTCCCATCTTCCATGATATTTATGCCTTGTTTTCACTGCATCTGTTTTAAAATATCACAGAAACTGGTGTTGAAAGCGATGGACCAGACGAGCACCCTGTTCTCTCCACATTCAAGCCTTGCTTATGTTTCTCACACAGGCTGATGCCAAAGTGACTTTAGCAGCTCTCCAGTCCCAGGAACACTCCGGCCTCTGTCCGTGCTCCTCAGGGCACAGCTCACAACCCAAACTAACACATATAAAACAGCAGAAAAGTTGAAACAAGTCACTGTGCACTTCCACAACCTGCAGCTGTTACTTTGAAGCACAAAGATTAAAATTTCAGCAACCAAGTCCTTCCTCCATCCCACTGCTGGGTCCTGCAGGACGCTGAGCCACAAAAGCACCGAGGGGAGAGAGGAGAAAAACAACCCTGGACCCATATGGTTTGACTTAACATGAACTGATTAAAGGTATTTTGACTGGTTCTACAGCTAAATTATGTGCACCTGTTCCACACATTAGCAGCACCTACATCCTACTGCAAACACAAGGACATGGGCTGTGCATGTAAGACTCAAGAAGATTACATTTCACATGTTTAGCACTGGAACAGAGTAGATTTATTTATCAATTTCACAGTTTCCTTGAAATAAAGCATTTACATTAAAATAATTCCACCTAACATGCCATAAAAATAACATTTAAATACTCTAATTTATACCTTTTTATATAAATTGTACTGTTAATTTTATGACCTGTGAAAAAATGATTTTTCAGCATCCAGTCTGTAGTATGAATTTTCAGGGCCAAAACATATGAATTGTGAGAGAAAACATTCCTGCTTTTCTAATAGCTTTAATTTCAGTAATTATCCAAACCAAATAAAGCCAGTCTATCTAACATGTCTAAACTTTTTTGATGCTTTCATTAATTTTGCTCTGTCAGCTGGTTATCAATGGATGTGGTATTTTTCTGCCTAGAAAATGTCTGGTGCATTATTAGTTCATGCTCTAGTCTGACACTGATTCACCTTCAGTTTTGGGCCTGTTTGGGGGAAATAAAGAGATAAAAGGGTATT
Organism: Calyptomena viridis; assembly: GCA_013390005.1. Classification (NCBI taxonomy): domain Eukaryota; kingdom Metazoa; phylum Chordata; class Aves; order Passeriformes; family Eurylaimidae; genus Calyptomena; species Calyptomena viridis. Next base: position 167,989 of record WEIV01025120.1, on the reverse strand, counting down.
GTGAACACAAACACAGTGAACAATGTATTGGGGGCACATCAGTACAGGCAGTTAGGGCACGTTTCTAAAACTCTCTTTGCCTTCAGGTTACTCCAGAATAGCAGACAGAAAAAAAAAATGCATTTGCTTGGAACAAATTATATCGTTTGGGGAGAAGAAAAAAAAGGGACAAGTTTCTGAGCACACCAGTGATCCTCCAGATCTGAAACAGATGCAACTGCTCAGCAGAGTTGGGCAGGGGAGAAGGTACTTTCTCTTTGAGCCTCATGGAAAAGTCAACACGAGGGTGAGAAAGATGGGACGAGCACAGTAACACTCTGGAAGGCAGCTGAAACCTGTATTTCCAAATAAAAGCCATCCTGGAATGGGCACTGAGGACAAAGCAAAGCCTGCAGTGACTTGGGAGAAAGCCTGATTTCACAAGCAGAAGCCACCCTCCCTGTGAGACACATGGAGCACATTTGGGATCCCTCAGGTGATGGGTTAACTTGGAAATCACTACAGTAAAAGCTGCTGAACTCCCTCCTTCCACACGGCAGCTGAACGTCTGCTGACTTCACACCTGGGGTTTAAATGGAATATATTGATATTCCCATGTGGCAAAAAACCACTTCACTCAGCTGAGCAGCAAAAGCACAGACCACTCTCCTTAGGGTGAGGTGCCCAAAGTCATCTGTGTCTTCTGCAGCAGATTTGGGCAAACACCTCCTGGATGGCTCTAGTTAAGTTAAGCACAAACTGCACATGCTTAGCCTGTGTAAGTCAGATCTCTTACTGACACAACCCCCCTGAGAATGGAGGGTATCTAAGTGTGTGACCCATGTCTAACTTTAAAATATACAGTTCCTAATGCACACATTACAGATTTGAACAATGTTCCTAAATGCCTTTGCAACACAAAATTCCGAGCCCTCCAAATGGGGTTGCCAACCTGTTCAGACTCACAAAACTCAGAGCAAACCAACAGGAAGGGCTGAAAACAGGGGTCTTACCAAGGTCATCTTTCTGCCCTGGGCTGAAGGGTCTCACTGGGTTACCAGTACCACCTGTACCAGGCTGAAGGGTCTCACTGGGTTACCAGTACCACCTGTACCAGGCTGACAAGGCACTGCCAGCAATCCTATCCTGGATGACAGGTCTATGGCATCCCTTCAAAGGGGCTACTTTTTCTCCTTATCACAAACAGGAGGCAGTGGTGGTTACAGTGACCCTCCCTTTATAACAGCTCAACACTTCAAAGCAGGGTAATTCCATTTGGGAAAGATGGTTAATGTACTTCACAATAATATCTCCAGATCTTATTTTGCCCAAGAACAGGATGTGCTCAGACAGACCATTTGGCTTCCCTATCTGGCTGTTCAGACCTTTAAATGTGGAAGCTGATAGTGAAGAATTGCAGAAGTACCTTAAAATACCAGGTGAGTGGATATCAAATGAGAGGCAGAGGCTGGTATGCGTGGAGAAATGTCAATGCTTTGTTACTGTGGAAAAGAAAGGACATCAGAGGGAGAGGAGTGGATGGGTCTGTGGAGGAGTCAGTCACTATTCAGAAATTATTTAAAAAAAAAAAGGAAAACAAAAGCTAGAAGCACCGTACCAGAGATGGTTGATTGCTGTGATTCATTGCTGTCCCAAGAGGTCTTATTAAATTTTAATTATCTTAAGGACTTGATTAATCAAATTGGCTGTTCTCAATTGTTAGCCTACGTGTGCACACACAGACGTGCCTGTTGAGGGAAGGATGCTGCCATGCACCTACACAGCCACTGTGTAAATCCCTTCTGCATCCTCCTGGATCCCTGTCTCCACCCTCAGGGAATGCAGTTTGGGTCCCCCTTTCCCAAACAGAAGCCCACAAACCAAGCACTCTGCATCCTGCCATTAGGAACAACTCAGCAGCCTGGGATCTGTGTGCTGCCCTCAAATGGAAAAACCTGTTCATAAAGAAGTCAGAACCCATCACAATTAAGCTACTTTCAGTATTAAAGATCATAATCGAAATCAAAGAGATGATTTACTCTGAAGATCTCAAGTGACATCTGCTGAAATAAAAATATAGTTTGGAAAAAGATTGTAAAAAGATGACTAGGTTATTACCAATAACTTTTACATCTGTCATTAATTTTCACTTGGTTTTATCTGCTCTCCTAGTCTGCATCCAATTTCACATTGACTTGTGTTTTATTACAATCCCAATGCAGATCCCATCAACCAAAAAGACTAATAATTGCCTATGAAATGCCTCTGAAATGCAGCAAATAGCATGGATATTGTTTCCCTTTCCTTAGCAGAGCGCAGGGTCTTGAAGCAACTGGCACAAAGGACATCAACAGCCTGGAAACTGCCTCTTCTCAGAACATAAAGCAACTACAAATCCACATGTACAGAGCAGGATGTTTCCCCCAAACCTGGAAAGAGTTAATCGAGTTGCAGTGAGCGGGTTCGGGAATGACGCTGACACGGCACAGGAACGTTCTCTGCTTATCCCAGACAAACTTCCCCCAGTGACCATAATTTAAGGCAACTTTTTAAAGAGCCCTTTAAAGCTCAGCTCCACAGAGAACTGCTCAGGCCTGTAATAGAATCTCTCTTGCCTTCCTCCCCTGAAAACACACTGAGCTCAAAAGGATACATTTAACACCCAAGGGTCCTACCTGTCTTTAAGGAATTTTTATAAAGTCGATGGCTACCTCAGGCTATTTAAGTACTTTGTAGTAAGACATCAATGGCATGTATAGAGATATTCCTTTGATCATTACAGCAGTGGGAAAAAAATAAGAACACCACCCCTAAATCTTGCCTGTATAAATTCACGCTTGGAACTCGGCGACGTAAGAATCATCACACTACAAACCACAAATAGTATTCAATTTGGTCTCTGTGTTCTCACTCATGTGATAGCCTTTGATATTCCCCAGGATGAAAAATGAATACATTTTACTACAAAGATGAATTGTGAACAAAGCCCTTTTTATTTTGGTTTCCTATTGAAGAACAAGAAATCTAAAATTAAAGGGGGAAATCAATAGCTGGGCTAATTATTGACCAAAACCAACGATAAATGAATGAAATGCAGATTTTCTATTCTGTAATTTCTAGCAGCACATTTAAAACTTTATTTATTATTCTGTTCCTCAGGTCAAAATTCAAATTATCGTTAATAAGAGACAGAATTTAAACTGTTTTCATTTTCACTGCCTGCATGGAAGATACAGAACTGTCTGCTTTTGGCTGTATAAAGAAAAGCCTCAACAAATAAAAAGTTCCACAAGTTTTATTTTAAGGGCTGCTCTTGAAGAGAGAGAAGATGTGAACATCTGTGAAAAACAAGTGCAGAAAGAAGACTAAGATATGTAGATAAATCATTAGTTATATTAAGATACGAAACAGGCACCCAAAGAATGGCATAAAATGTAAATGAACTTTGGGATCTGGTCTCTTAATTTGACAGCTGTTTGACAACTGCAAAATGGAAAACTGACCTCAGACAACTGTGTATAAATGAGACTATTAAGCAGAAGAATTTCACATGGAATGATACAATATACACTGCAGTAACTCCTCACATGGGAATAGATAAATGCAGACTGGAATTTTTATTGTCTTTGAAGGTGGTGATGTTAAAAAGACTTGAATTTCACAAAGAGGAGCTCTATGCTACACTATCACAATTAATGCCACTTTCTGAAATCCAACGACTGTCGCCTGCAGAAGGAACAGTCACACAGAACTCAGAGGCATTTAAAAAACATAGCCAAGGATACGTATCCAACACACACCCGGTGTGTGGAGACACAGAAGGAAAAGTCTTCTGCACTGGAGCTGCAAATCTGAAGCCAGCAAAAGTTTATAATGCCTAAGTCATGGCATAACTCATCTGAGGGGTTTCCTTGGAAGTTATGGGCAGTCACAGTGACACATGGAATCTGTAGCTCCAAAGAAGCACCAGAACAGCCACTGATCCGTGGAGAGAGCGGCTTAAGGAAACATTCCACAATTTTGGCCCCTGTGGAAAGATCTTCAGGGAAAGAGTGGCAAGGCAGGAAGGGGAGAGCTTCTGCCTGAAGCAGTTTAAATCTGATCCTCCCAGCAGTAACAGAATTAAACAGAGAACAGGGAGAAAGCCTAGTTTTAGAAGTAATCAACCATTTCTACTCATGGTTCTGCCCCAGATCCCAGTGAAAAGGGCAGATTTTCCACAAGCATCCCCAAGCACCACTGCTCCACATCCTTCAGCAACCCAAAGAGCCATTTGTGATAAATATGTTTCATTCCAAAGCATTTAAGCACTTGGCTCTTCCTTTTATTTCTCTCTTTGGGACAAATACTTAAAATCAGTCTTTCCTACCTCTCTTTTTAACAACAAAAAATCCCACAAAGGTTGAACAACCTGCAATAGAAGAGACAAAAAAACCACCCAAGCCTTGCAGCAAAACCCAGACTTAAAAGGAAACAGGTCTCCAAGCACAAAATGTTACAATGACAGCAGCAGAAGCAAAGCAGCTTTTGGGAGTCAAATAAACAAGAGACACTAAATAACCATCTCCTAAACCTCTTCTCCCTGCCAATTGTGTTTTTACAGACCTTCATCACACTCTGCCTCCCTGTTATTTAATGCTATTCATAAACTAATTATGGCATTGTATTAATACCACCAATTTATTCTTGCACAATCCTGGCACAAAACCAGCTCTCTGAGTTCCAGCAGCCTAGTCCTAGGTATGACCAGAGCCATGGAACCACATCTGCACGACAACTTGAAGAAAGCCTGTGCTTTATAGGTTATGCATTTTCTCTGACTCTTGCAGTAATTCTAATAAAATACTTTAACTCTCCCTACAAAACCTGCACTGCCCAGGAGACTCTGCATCACCTCCTGGCCCCACTTCAAAAGAAACTTCAGAAACATCCAGATCAGGAGGGAGTTGAAGTCAACCGTCATCTCAGAGGGGAGGCAGGAATAATTTCCACCAGGAGTGGTCCTTGCCCTGAAGACTTTAATGAAGGATGAGGAATGTGAACTCAACACACAGAACAGAGTCCAACACCTCCCTGTTACGGGTGGAACTTTGCCAGCTGATATTCTGCATTTGTCCCTTCCAGACATGGCGCTGCCACTTATCCTCAAACCAACCCTTGGAGTGAGGAGAACTCAGCTGAGCAGGAGGATGGGAGGAGGACTTTGGGAATTGAGCTGTAACCAGCACAAGCAGCAAGAGAAACACAGCAGAGTCCTCCCCTTGCTGTAACTTTATTTTCTATTCCCAATTTTTGCTGCCTGAGGCCATTTCTGATAAACACTTTTATAATGGATGCCCTTCAAAGATAATAATTTGCTTTTACTGCCTTTTAATAAACACAAGACATTCTAAGTCTTAATGCAGCTTGTAAAAGATTATTATTTTTAAAAGGATCTAATTTCAGAACATAAAAATGAGTTTGAAGCTGAACTATCCAGCCTGCTCTCGGGTGCCAGCACCTTTATGGAACTCTCTGAAGTTACAAGGGATTGTCATGTCTTTGTTAGAAGCATCAACATAAATCTCAACTGTAATAAGAAAGAAATCTTAAAAGGAGAATTATAGGGACAGATTTCCATCTTCTAGAAGTCTGGTTTACTTCAAAAATTTACATAATCTATACAGATCCAGGCAGAGTTAGCCTTTAGTGACCTGAGAATACCAAACCTTAGAGATTTGCAGACACATTTGGTTTAAAGTCAAAGTTTATATATTATTAAGCTGCTCTAACTCTTACATCTCCATCCACGAGTCCCATTTTATTTCTTGCCTTAGTTTAATGATACTTCCAACATGCCTTGTGCTTTTTAATCTGGATGATGCACCTAATGATTTTGGTATTGAAAACTAACCTCCTCCTTCAGTTTCCAGGCAGATCCCATAAAAGCCAGAAGAAATGGATTACTGCCCAGAGCTGTGGTTTACTCGTTCATTAAACAGCTTATGCTTAGAATCCTCTTAAAAAGTCACTTAGTGGTAAATGGCTATTCGACACTACAAATAAAAATTTTCTAAAAGAATTTACTACAGCCTTCTATTCATACCACTGTTATAATCCCACTGGGGATACTGTTGAATTTTTTGGTGCAATTTGGATGGCTGTTTCCCACCAGAATCCAAGAAATTGTGGAGCAATATATATATATATACAATCTACACCTTCCCAAGGAATGTCAGATGCCCACGTACTTAAAGCCTGATGAATTTTAAAACAAAAAATCCAGCCGTCAGCAACTGTGGGTAAAGAGATCTTTTTAGGACAACTGACAAATGCCCCAAGAGTTGGCAAGGGGGATGTTGTACATGCCATGTGTGCTCATCCTACCATAAATTAGGCAGAAAGCCCTTGCACAGCATAGGCACAATTCCAAGGATCAACATTCCTTGTTAGTGCCTAGAGCAACATCCAACCCAATCCGTGAGCAGCAATACAGGGAGAAATTAAAAAGCATTCTGTGAGTAAGAATATTAATCAGCATAAATCACCTCTCAATGAGTTTCTTGTTTCTTCTAAGATGTTGATTTTCAGCTGACTCAAGTCAGTAGCTGAACCAACACTCACAAGCTTTGACAAATCTTAATACTTCCTGCAGCACTTCCAAGGTTCAGTTAAGTCACGTCCAGAAAGAAGATGGATGGTCCTTGAGTTTTTACATGCTTAATGCAGCTTGTTTCCAGTCAAGACTACATCTCTCAAGACAATAACTACCTTCTTTGATTTCTACACACTAATCAGCTCAGTTTTCAATCTTCTATGCTCCCCTGAAAAGTTGAAGTGTGTGACTCAAAGGAGTGTTTTGGTTTTTAGAGGCAAACCCACATACTTTCACACTCTGTAACTTCCCAGATTGCAAACTGCAGGACACACATCGTTACCTTCTTACGCTGGAAAACCACCAGACTCTCAAGACACCATTGGAATACAGATATTAAATAATAAAATTCTGAGCTACCATCACAGACAGGAAGGGAAGGATCCTCTGTTACCTCTATCTGCTGTGATGTGCAGATTCTACTCAAAGACCTGTTACAGTGCCCTCAAAAATGTTTAAATGAGCTCAGGCACAGGAGCAGATAATTGCTATTGTATATGACAGGGAGTTTTCCAAACTGGAACCCAAACCTTCCCACTGGTGCATCCCTTCTGTCAGAGAGCTCCTTGTCATGTTCTCCATGACCTGTCCCCCTGACAATCCTAGAAGTGTTTTTTCAGCAAACTATTTATGGAGTTTGAAGGAAAAATCAAAGTGATTATGTCACTGTGATACCCGTGCCAAACTACCAGGACAGTGAAACTCGCTATAAAGATAACAAAAAAGGATCCATGTGACAAAGGAATGAAGAATTGCAATAATTAAGACCTTTATATTCTACACTGTCATCAAGACTTTCTGGTATTAATCACTGCCTGGGCCACAGAGACATTCACCCAAACACAAACCAGACCCCCAGAGAAAACTGAAATGGTCACCCTGAGCTTCCTCATATAAAAAATCCCAGAAAACAAGAGTTTCATCCCTTCAACCTCACAGTCCCAGCAACTGCACCAGAAAGATCCTTTCCACTTTCAGTGGAGAACATCCACACCAATCACTCCTCCACTCTTTCCTAGGAAAAAGTGTGCCAAGACCTTCCCTGTCCTCATAACCCAGCAGTGTCCCTTCTTCCTTCTCCACTACGACACTATTCCCATGGGACACCTGCCTGCCCCACACCCACACTGAGCTGGGGCAGAGCAGGGCAGAAGAATCAACTCTGTACTCGACTTTCCTCTAAAATCTTGCAGCTTTGGAAAAAATAAGTCAAAAGCCACAGAAGGTAAATGAGTGTCTTGTATCCCATCCAAACAAGAACACTGGAGTACTTGCTCCAGCCAAGGTTTGCTGCACATCATGGTCAGATGTCTCCCAACCAGGTCCACTCTTCGTGGCCAGTTGATGAGTGTGCAGCAAAGTCAAAGCAGAATAAAACTTTGGCTTAACAGTAATGACAGTCTTGGAAAAATAAAGAAAGAGGACTTTTACTCCATTTTATTGCACATAAATCCTTTCCAACATTAAGACGACAGAGTAGAATCTGAACTCGTGGCATTTATGTGGTATTTTTTATCGAAATTTGAAGAGAACCCTAAAATAATTCAAAAGGAAAGAGACTCTAGGAATGCTCTGGGTTTGTGTTTCAATGAGTTATTCCCTAAAGGAATGGTATCAGTAGGCTGTTTCAGGAAGCCAGGAAATAATTTTCTGTAACCCTTGTGAGTTGTACTTCACCACATTCCTGCTGGTTTTTGTACTGCACAGCACACAAGGTCCTGGATTGCTGTTTCTGAAACTGTCAGGAGTCTAAGTCAAGGCAATAAACAGGATGAATATGGCATCATTTAAATTACAAAAGGAAAATGACATTTCACTACTTATCTAATAAGGTTAGAATTTAATACTTGCATTGCTGAAGAAATTCTCAGCTATTTGGAAATGTCAAAACATGTATTTAAAGACCGGCAAAAAAAATATCAAGTAGTTATTTCCACTTTTCTTTTTCTATGCTCAGAAAGGCAATACCCCTATGGATCAAAAGGCCAGATAAATCTTATTAAGTACTAGGTTTTCTCTTTTGTCTAGTCCATCATTTCAGGCCTTTGAAATTCCTTTGTTCTGCCTGTGATCAGGGTTTCCGGGGGAAATCTGGCATTGGATCTGAAGGGAACCCCACACCACTGAAGTATTCCTGACAATTAATCATTTGGCAAATCATTTCTTCATTTCTTCCCCCTGCCCTCGTTTGTCCCAAGTATTCCCAGAGAACCTGAGTGTGGTGATGAAGGGACAAAACTGCCTGTTGCATCCAAAGCACCACCTCGAGGATCTCTGTTTGCACAGGAGTTAAGGGGTTCCTGCAGTTACCACCTGAAAACTCCTGTCCATCACCCTGGTGCTTCAGAACAACAGGAATTCCCTCTGTCTTCACTCCCAGCCCACGTCTATCACCAACACCTGTATGGATGCAAGGACAGTTTCAGCTGGAGAGAAAACAACCAGAGGAACACAGGGCTGGTTCCCTTGCTCTGCCCCAGCAGGGCTGAGGAGGCTGAAGTCCCCACACTGCCAAAATTCCCCTTTACCACCCAACCCCCTCGCTGGTTTTCATTTGGGATCAGCTGCTCATCAGCAAATGCAACCAGGGAGAGAAAGTGAGCACCCGATTCCAACTGCACTGTTAAAATTGGAAATACTTGTGCATCCACAAAAAAATGTCCTTATCAAATCAGGAAGCATGACGAGCCATGAAGAAAGGGCACAATATTAAATAAAATTTTTTATCTGCCATTTATGCTTTTTGTTGGATTTTAATAGATATGAGATGTAATACAAGAGAAAGAATCAAATCAAAACATTTTGATTAAACTCCCCTAAAATCTGAAGCTTTATGCTACTAATGAGAGCCACAAAGGGAGGCAGAGTAGTAAAAGAGGTCTCACTACACTTATTTTCATGTCTTTGTTGAACATCACACTGGGGTCTACACATGCCTTAGGGCATCCACTCTCATTTGAAGACTTTTTACCTTCCACACTCACACAATTTGCACACAAGCAAAGAGAATTTCTTCCAGCAACGATACGCATTAATTTAGATTATTTTTACAAAATCCTTTATCAAGTTCTAGTTGTAAATCAAATAATTTATGCTTTGCAAAGATAATATCAATCCTTCAGAGGCTGGTTCACATTGGTGCTCATGAGGTACATCCTCACAAGCTGAGCCATTCCCACCCGGTATCAGGGATTCCAGCTGGAACTCCATCCAACTGTTCCAATTATGAATCATCTGTCGCAGCCACAAGTTACAATCCTCAATGACCACTAATGAAGGCTGCCTGGCAGTTAAAATATCAAAGCACATCTATCAGCACACTTTGGAGCACAAAGATAGACTTCCAGCATTGCACTTCTCTCCTATTTATTATCCACTGTAAATTACCTCCCCGGCCGCCTCCGTCGCCGACAGTCCCGCGCTCCGAGTGCGACCCCGGGATTTACCAACCCCTCCTGGCAGTCCTTTGATGGCTGGGGGGCAGATGAAAGGCCAGGGCTGCTGCAGGCAATGGGCTCAGCCAAAACAAAGGGACTTCAGAGGGAGGCAGAGATGCATCAGGTGTGAATCCCCAACCAGCACCCGGGAGTGCAGCTGACTGACGCGCTCCCATTCCCTGCCCGCAGCGGGATCGCTCCGCAGGCAGGAGGGGGAAGGTGCTGTTAGTTAGGCATGAGAGATTTTGATTTAGAAAGCTAAGACCTTGGAAAGTCATTTTAGGCTCTCTCTAAATCATTTTAATCATTGAACTATCTCATTTTTTAAGTATGCTGGATGGAGCAAATCCTGTTGGCATTTAAACCAGGTTCTCTCATTCCAGCACGGCAGTGCAGTTATCTGAGAGGGGAAGGAGCAAGAAAAATAAATTTTCAGAGCTTTCAAAAGTGGATGAGACAGAACTTTGAGATTACTTGGGAAAAAGCTCCTGCACTGAGTGGAGGTGGGCTGGGGTCAGCTCCTCCAACTCAGAGCAGAGCATATTAATAACCTTAAGCATCAGCATAAAGAGTTCTCACTCCAAGCCTTCAGACATTCAATAAAACACTTATTCGGTAGGAAAAGTGGAGATAACACCAAAAACTCACTTGGTTTTGGGGAACATAGAAAGAACTATTGCTGTTCTCTTTTGTATTGAATTTCTTCACTGGGAGTAAAGAGAAAGGAGCCTGAGGGACTGCCAGGCTCCTGCTACTTTTCACTTCTTCAATAATCCAGGCATCTATCACTAAGCACCGCTTTCTGTGCATTAGTTTAACTCTTGTGGGACAAGGGGTGATGGTTTTAAACTCAAAGAGGACAAATTTAGACCAGATATAAAGAGGAACTTTTTTTTTCAATGAGGATAATCCAGTAAGTCGACTAAAACCTGCAGGAGAAGATGCTCTATTTTGACTTTATTCTGCCTGGTGCCCATCACTGCAGCATCCAAATGACCATCACTGTTTGTCTTAATACCAAAGATCACACACGGGGTCCATGGACCAGCAACTGAACTCAGACCCTCAATTTCACTCCATTATTTTAACATCAAACCCATCCCACACACTTCAGCTACACTTCTCCAGGATCACCCCTCTAGGGGAGGATGACATTAGGGGTCAAACAGTCACCAGATGAGACCCTGAAGGGACAGGAATGTCAACCCACATAGTGCTGGTCCACACCTTTACTATACTCCTCATTTTCAGCTCTGTAACTTCAGCTAAGACATCTAGCCCAGCCTGCTTCCTTTTCAAGGTACCATCAGTCAAACCAAGCACATCATTTTATCTCTCGGTTACTAAATTCAAACCATTTTAAACATCCTGCTTTCATCTTTGGAGCTCTCTCCCACTTTTTAACTGTGCTGCAGTTACAGAAGAATGTACTTGACATATAAAACGTGCATGTGATTCCTTTAACATTTTAATGCCGTGTATTGTGTTGTAAACATCTCTTCATGTTTTATCTCCTTCCCCATAAATCAGAGCCAACTATCTTAGAAGTCTCAAAAATGACATGTTTTCTCCCTAATATAAATGTAAGGCTCCACTCCTTGAAACTGGAGTCAGCTTTCAAAGATCATCAAAAACCAGAGGTACAAAAGATTATCAACTAACTTAATATCATTTTCTCCCCCCCCATTTCCATAGCAGCCTGGAATATGGCAAAAAATAAGTTGCAAAATTTGTCTTCACCAAAGAGAAAACGAAAGTTCTGTTTAAGTTTTTGTGACTTGTAAGGAACAACATGAAGGTAAAATACTCTGTGTATCCACACCAATAGACAACTCAAAGTGTTACAAAAGCAGACAGTACAAAAGCGATATACTAGCAATAATTGTTTTATTCAAGATTAACATGCAGTGCTAATAATACCCCAGAACATACTTCCAATTCCCTACCACAACTGCAATTAATAAGGCTGACCTCTTCTAATGAAATTTTCTGGAGGTTTTAGCTAGCTTAGGAATTGTACAGGCAAAATGTGTCTCAATATATTCCTTGGTAAACGCAGTAAGTGATTTTTTTTTTAATTAAAACCCACTGTAAAATACCTTTTTTTTTTTTCCCAGAAGACAGAACACCACTAAAGAACACCTGTCTGGAATCACTTTAAGTTATTCCAACAACAGAAAAAAAGAAAGGCCACCATTAGAAAAAAAGGGGGGAAAAAGGGGCAAGCAGTTTTAGCAGGTGGGACTGAGAAGTGGTGACATGTTGTAGTACAATCGCGAAGGGCCGGAGGACATAACGCGGTGTCGGCTGATGTGGAAGAGAAGCAGGGAGCACCAGGGATGCTGGATGAGGTGTGAGCTACAGCTCTGAAGTGTTGTGATAGCAGGGAGTGAGGCAGAGGCAGAGCTGCTGCTGCAGGACAAGACAAATAAAACACTATCTTGTTCCCTGGCACCTTCCCACAGGAGTTTCCTCCTTCCCAGCCCACAGACCCAACAGGCTCCACAGGAAAACCCAGGGACCCTCCAATATTCATCCACCCCCCCAGAATTCATAACATTGTCCACCAGCCTGAGAGAGCCTGTTCCTCTCAAACTACTGTGTGACATCAATTATTCCAAGATACTTTTCTTGACATTTTCTACACAAATGTTTCTAGAAGGACCTTGCTGTACAACAGGCACCACGTTTACCTTCTGTACTTTTTCTCTGTATCTTCCAGGATATTTTCCAACACAACTTTTTCGCTTTTTAGTCACAAAACAGTAAGTCATCAGCTTCCTAAAAGTCATTATCCAATTCCACAGAATTGCCATCAAAATATGTTTTTTCTGCTTGCACTGGAAAGAACGGTTAGAATTTAGAATTTGTGGTTTGTGAAACTTGTTTGTAAATACACACATTTGGTTGATAAATATGCAGATTGTACTTCTACAAACAATGAAAAATACAAACTTGTCAATTCACACCAGGTTTTTTTATTGCTTTCTTGTTAAAGACAGGGGAAGTGAGGCAAGAACCTCCACTGAGGCAGATTTTTGTAGCTTTCCGGCTTTTGCCAGTCAGGAAAAAATAAGTTTAAAGTATGACATAAAACCATCTGAAATCAAGGAGAAAGTGATAATTAGAAGATTACAAAGTTGGTCTGAAATAAAGACAAACTCACAGTGTTTTGGTCTCTGTGCATCACTTAGCACAGACCTGGCTCCCTCCCCAGTAGTTAAGTCAGCTTAAATAGTTAATTCAGCTTAATTCACTGGGGGTAAAACAGCCTCAGCTCCTACCAGACTGCTAAAATCAAGTGGTCAAGAGAAGGAAAAAAGGATTAAAAAACAAAACAAATCACAGAAGTTGAACAGTTAAAAGTTTGCATCAATACTTCCAGGAATGTCAGGGACTCTTTATTACATTTTCACAGGACCAGGCTCCTCACATCCTGTCCTAAATCACGGGGAAGAATCTTACACCATCAACACTTCACCTTCCCACGGCTTATTTGGGGACTGTAAATCGTGCACAGATTTATCAGGGAAACGAGGAGTGGGAAAGATGAGTTGCCCTTAAAGATGTACAGATTTATGGCAAGAGGAAAGACGGTTATCATATAAAAAGGTCCTGAAGGGATAGAAGGAGCACCGGGGGAAACATGAGTCATGAGCTGCCAGAGAAGGGGATGTGTATGGGGAGCAATGGACAGAGCAAAGTAGCAATAAAGGAAGTTCCAAGTCAAATGTGCTCCTTCCCAAAGGTCGAGATGGATACCCAGGCTTAAAGTATTTATGGAAAATTAAATTCCCAGCCAGTTCAGACACAGCAACACCAGGAAAGGGACATTCAATGACTGAAAGGATCCATTGATAAACAAGGTCACAGAGCAGAGCTCTTTGCTTTTGCTCCATTACCAACTCTGCTCTTTTATTTTCTTTAGTAAGAGTAGTTGCCTTGAAGGTCTCTCTACACAGGCAAGTGGCTCTGTGCAAATTTCAGCAGTTCAGCTGAGATTGTGAAAGACACTTTGTGAGGCTGAAGTAACTCACAGGGAGTAAAGGGTGAATTATGAGCCCAAGCACCAAGTTACTGCACTCCTAACTTCCCTTTCCTATCCCAGTAAGCCTCAAAAGTGTGCAACTCCAAATTACACCACAGCATTCCTGGTCCTCCCAAGTAATTCAAAATTTTAAAAAGTGACTTCCAAGAGTTCAAAAAATTGCTACTTTAGAATCAACATATGGAAGCTGAAGACAAAGAAAATCATTTATCTGTGTGCCTCTAAGAAGATCTATCAAAATCTCCAGAGAAGCTACATAGGAATCTCCAAATAAGCAATAATTAACTCTCTTAGTCCAGCAGTATCCACATCAAAGTAAGTATGGTAAGTATGGCAGTAAATATTTCAAAGGATAACTCACAAATCAAATTTTTAATATTAAAAAAAGTAAAGGAAAAAAGGGAGGTAAAAAGTGTACCTTTAAAGTTGTATCAAAACCCAAGAAAGCTTCACCTTAGAGCTTTTCTACCCAAAATTTGTGTGAAAAATATGTATATAATGACCAACTGTATTCCTCAGAAAACAGTGTGACTTACTTAAAATTATTTTTAGAGGCTACCCAGGTGTTTTCAAGTTAGGTAGGCTACATAAATATTTCCAAGCAAGTAAAAATCATGCAGCATCCTTCCAACTTTGTGAGAAAACAGACACAAAGTTAGCTGCCTGCCCCAGTTTTAAGCTCAGTGAAAACAAACAGTAAAACCTGTAAAAACAATAAACAGGACTTACTTTAGGCTGAACAAGATGTGTGCTGATGGGTGCAATCCCAAAAATCACATTTAGTGCCTACAACTGAGGTGTTGCAAGGTATAAAAATCAGAGCCAAATTCAGCCAAGGGGAAAAACCTCCACTAGTGGGATCTCAGGACTCACAAGTGATTGCTGAGGCCATGAAGTGCTATCACATGTGGCACTGCTACTGCTCCTTTTCCAGGCCACATCTACAACTGACAGTGACCACGGCTACTACACTCTGTAATGCTATTCACCACAAGTGTTGTTACCTGTTCACTAGTTGGGCTTTCCTCTGGGGTGCAGAAAGAGCCCAACAGCAGCTTTGCTTCACAGCTGGAGTGCAGGAGAGCTGAGATCAGCATGAAGCTCCCCAGGCATGCTGAGCCATGCAGGGAAGCTCGAGTTCAGGCACCTGGAACAGCTCTGACATGGAACAACCTCCACACAACGTTGGTTCTCAGTACATTCTACAGATGTGCAGGAGATCCCTTGATTCCAGCCTGAACAAAACCCCCCCAAAATCCCACTACAGATGTTTAGAGAGGTGCTCTGAGCCACTCTTTACACAGACCCAACAAGGTCATGCAACAACACAACTCAAGAACCAGGCCCTAAAGCTGGAGCCCCGCTGGCTATTCTTACACTCCAATTACTCAGTTCTTCCATGTCATTTTCAGTGACCCAGGCCTGGCATTACCAAAATAAACATTATTATTGGGAGGCTTAAAACCTCATCAACTCCATTCTGTATAAACACACTGTGCCTAGCAACTGCCCTTGAATTCCCAGGCACACACTCTGCTCGTGGTGTCAGTTTGAGCAGCTCCCAGCTCACACAGCTGAGGGCACAGCACTCCCAGCCATCCAGCCACGCTCCCTGGCAGTGTTTGAGCAGTGAGGACAACAGCAGTTTGCTGCCCAGCTGGACTGACCTGGTTGATGGAGTTGGCAGCACAGGATGCCAGGCCTGTTCCCAGGGAGGCGAGCAGGAAGCAGGGCAGCTCGAAGGGCACGGGGGCCATGGCGAAGCCGGCGGACGCGGTGCTGACAACCAGAGCTGCAACACGACAGAGCACAGGTAAAGCATCGACCAAAAACCACCTCCCCTGGGCACAACACCATAGTTAAGGCTTTCAAACACTCCAGAACCCTTGTGCAGACTCGTTTTTTGCTGCTTTGATGGATCAAAGGAGCTGCAGGAATGTGTACAATTAATACGAATACTCTACGTAAAGAAGTTAAAAATGAGAAGAACTGTCAGGGATAAAGAAAGGAATCCAGAAGCATCAGTACAGGAGTAGAAGAGGTGAGAATAAAACTTAAGTTGCTGTATTCCCTATTTTGTGGATTTGCTATAGGACTAAACTGCCCCACTCAACATGTACAGGACATGGATCTGTTCCAGTAACTCACATGTCACTGCAAAGTCTAAAGTGGAAGAAAAACAGTAAGAAAAATCCTAAACTGAGATTTATTCATTATACCAAATTACAGAAGGAATTTAAGCTCTGCAGAATTAAAAAGAGACTCATGGCATACAGCTACAGTAACTTCACTGCACAATCTCTGCTCCTACTTGACTTGCCCACTTTGGGCACAGTCACTTCATCACATGGAACCAACAACACTTAAAAGCCTCAAAATTCGAGTGGATTCATAAAAACCCATTTCAGTTTTGTCATCCAAAATTACAACTTCAGTACAGTACTCCAAATCACATCCTTAAAATGAAAGTTACCCAGGTCTCAATGCTAATATTGTAATTAGCCAAATAATAGGTCTCACCAACCTCACTTTTGGCAAGAAATGGTATGACATGGCAAATTTCTTATACTATAAAAGTCAGCACACTTATGGAATATCTTGCTCATGGCCTTGAACCTTACAACCTGAAATTAATACTTATTAAACAGAAAGTATTTAAATTATATTCTGAATGCAATTACACGTTCCAAACCCCAGCTACCTCAAATCAAAGCATCAGAATGTTCTTATCTTCCTGATTCCTACAAAGTCTCCTGTTTGTCTGAAGTTAAATGACAAATAAATAACCTTTGCTGACTGAAAATACCTGGATTATCTACTAAGCAGCGTTACTTGAGATGAAAAACTAAATGTCATGACAGAGACCTGCCAGCAAGGATGCAAAGTGCTCATTTAAGAGCTGTGTCTGCATAAGAACTTTAGGATTTAATCCTAAAAACACAGCAAAGAAAAGTTTCAATGAGCAACAAGTTTTCTCTGAGTATTAAAATCTATTGGTGGCTGAACATTATTATAATATAATATATAATATCATTATAAGTATTAATTATTTAGCCTTGTTATGGAGTCACAGGCTACTTGTAAGAGGGGGGAGATCTGTGACAGAGCTTTACCTGTCTGAGAAGCTCTGAAATAACCACAGGTTCACCAGACAAACACACAGGAAGGTACTGATCATTCTGAAAGACTGGACCACGTTTATTATATACATAAATACCACACCATCTCAGTTTCATGAAATGCATTGGTACAACTGAGATACAAAATGCACTG
This sequence comes from Calyptomena viridis, assembly GCA_013390005.1. Classification (NCBI taxonomy): domain Eukaryota; kingdom Metazoa; phylum Chordata; class Aves; order Passeriformes; family Eurylaimidae; genus Calyptomena; species Calyptomena viridis. The sequence goes on along the minus strand of WEIV01025120.1, from coordinate 150,618 downwards.
AAAATGACAGTGAAAGGTGGCGTTTGCATTTCTAAGAGTGATTACATCCATTTTTTTGCATAATAAATCACACGCTCATTTCCAGACAAGAATTTAATTAAAACTTATCTTAGAGAGCACTTTACACCAATTTATTATGGGAAAACACCAGCTCATTTACTGGAGAAGAAAGGTGGAAGAGATTGGCAAACAGTCAGTGTAACATTACCACTACCCTGACCCCAAAGAAATTCTAATACTGTACAGCTACTGCACTAATTAAAGTCCCCATTGATTTCTCCAGATTAATTTCAGACAGTCATTTCAGTGTGACTTATCAGGGGCTCATTTAAAAAGGTTGTAGTACATCCTCTCCCACATCCCATTAAAGCAGGTATTTTCAGGGTTTGCACACCAGGCATTCCCTGCTTCCCTCATCACCCAGATATTCCAATGCAACACATCAGCAGTAAATAGGAAAATGCTCCCTTTGGATTGGGAAGTTTATTTTCTTTAACTGTGGAAGCAATAATTTACTCTTCAACTTCCCTCATGGAGGAAAAGTGTATTTAATTGAGATCACATCAAGGGAATGAGGTCATTGACTCTGTTTGTTTTTTAATCTCTGTTAGTTTAGTGCTTTAGGGGCCAAATTAACTTCACCTTATTGCATAATAGATGGAATTGATCCTTTCAAGACTTGATGAGAGTTGGCATTATATACACTCTTCAAAAAGAAGCCAAGATTTAAACTTATGATCTCAGCCTAAACCTAATTTTCAGACTTTTAAACATTTTTAGCCTTAACAAAAATGAACAGGGGACATTTGTCTCCCGTTTCAATGTAAATGAAAAAAAAAATGTTAATGGATTGGTGACACAGTGAATTATAATGTTTCTAGCTCAAAAATACAGTCAAAAAGTCTAGTGTGTTCTTTACATTCCTTTTCCACTCCATCACAATGTGATCTGCCTTTATAAATCCCTGTATTTGTATTTATAGCACGTGAATCACTTTGGCATATTTTGTTTAACTCCTATTAAAAAGCAGCCAAGCCAAAATAAAACCAGAGAAAGCCAAAGCAAATCAATTCTCCTTTAGAATTCCTTTCTACTCCTGTACTGGTGTATCAGTGCACGTGGAAAGACAAAAGCAAATGCTTTCCACTTTAATTTAAGAAACAATTTCACTCCTTTAAGTGTTTATATACTCCTTAAAAGTAGCTTTCCAAAAGCTGATGGAATTTTCCTTCCAGAGTTTTCCACACCTTGGTTTCTGGAAAGCCAAATGTGGCAGCACTATTAGTGCTACACACCTGACCAATGTTCCTTTATAAACTCAGGCTTGATGCAGATTATAACCTGCACACTAAAGAAGACCAAACTCCTGAAGCAAACTTAAATTTGGGACAATGACTGGAACAAGTCTTTGCACCATATCATGTAAGGAATTTTCCTTCCAGAGTGAACAGAGCACATAACCTCTTTTTACCATCCAACAATTTCAAAATCCTTTGCCAAAACCCAACTGTAATAATGGCTGATTTTTATTTTGTTATTTTTTCTTGTAGCATGGAAAATGAATTAGCAGAAAGATACCACTACCAAGCTTTTGCTTCTTTGATGGGATAATAGTTACTGGTTTAATGATCACAAAATGAGAACTATTTTGACAAGTATATGGAATACATTCAGAACTGTGAATAAATATAGAGTAGTAATAGTTGGAACAATATCTACCAGTAAATCTTTGTCCAAATTTACAGTTATATTAAAGTTACCATTCAAAGAAAAAATGCCACTATTCCAGATTAAAGTGAGAACATATGAGAGTTCCACTAAAGGAAATGGATTTTTCACTAGAGTGACTTTCCCCAGGTTTTTAACAACACAGGCCCCTTATTTAGCCACTGCTGCAGTTTGGGAACACTCAAGAGTCATTATGCAAAGCTGGATCTCCATCATCTTCCAGTCACCAACACACAACAGACAAGGGATGTTCACCATCACATCCTAAACCTGTACCAAATATCTCAGGTTTCTGATTTCCAGTTCAGCACATTTGTGCCAAAGCATCACTATTGCACAGACACAAACCACACAGAAGCAATACAGCCAATAAAGTCCTGCTGTTTTCTAGCACAAAAGACTGGAGAAAACATATGAAAAAAATCAGCTCTAGTTCAGTCTCCAGAACTGAAGATGCTCATAAATGATCCTATCTGTCCCCCCACGTCCATCCACTCCTTGGAGAGGTGCTACATAATCACTGATTCAATTAGTTTGGAAAAGATCTCCAAGATCATTGAGTCCAACATTTGACCAACCACAGCACGGAGTGCCATGTCCAGCCTTCTCTTAATCACACCATGTGCTGGACATCCCAGAAACACAGAATGGGTTGGGTTGGAAGGGACCTTAAAACCATCCAGTGTCACCCCTGCCATGGACAGGGACACCTCCCACTATCCCAGGTGGCTCCAACCTGGCCTTGGACACTTCCAGGGATGGGGCAGCCACAGCTTCTCTGGGCACCCTGTTGCAATCTGGTTGTGCTCACCAAAAGACCAACAAGGAGGAAATGTTCCAGCCACAGAGGAATATCTAATGGAATACTCAGCATTTTTCATATCGTGCCTTCATCACACTTTGCCCAAACCAAACCCTGATTTGTTTGACTTTCCTGTGCTTTTACACACAGCTCATCTGAGTTTTCATCTGTAACCCCTGGAGAAACCATTACTTAAAATTTAAGAAAATGAGACAACCTGAAATTCTTCATGTGTGTGCATTATAAATCACTAAAATTCCCTCCAATTCCCACACCTTCTGTCTCTCTCCTCTTTTCAGCTACACATAAACTTTAGGATCAAGTTGAAAACAATGACATTTATAATTCTGAAAACCTCTCAGACAGATACATTAGATTTCCAAGTGCCTGGATGGTAGGACACAGCTGTTCAGAGAGGAGCCAACACAGAACACCATCAGGCAATGGATGGAAACTGAACTCAAAAAGGTAGATTATGAGAGAGGCAATTAAAAGTTCCCTAATTGTTTTCTATGGCAAAAGAATATAAACAAAAATCTATTCCTGTTTTGAAGGCAGAGCTTCTAATGGCAAAGTCACCAGAGCTGCAGTTTACATGAAGCAGGAGGGTATGGAAATAACTAAACTCATTTCCTTTCAAAGGTGAAGTACAGTTCAGAATACAAACAAACAATCCCTTTCCTTCAGCAGCAGGAAAGAACAGGGCATAAGGAAGTCCCATTTTAGCATAATGCAGAGTTTGTTTTTTTGTTATTTCATACTCTAAAAAGTATAAATAAAGAGGCTGCCAAAAAACCACACAGGATATGAGATCTATCAGAACTTCACGGGCTAAAGGAACTGAGCTGGGTGTCATTTGTAACTTAAAAACTGACCTCAGAGAACTTATTCTTCTTCAAAAAAAAATAAAATCAAAGAGCTACACCACCATATTCTTTGCAGAATATATAAATTTGTCTAAATGATTATACAAGTTGGGGAAAAAAAAGCTAATCCTGCTTCCTTGCTACACTACAGCCAGTATTATTCCTGCTCCTCTCCTATGCTATCCCATATGTTTTGTTGGGACTTCAAATGCTAATTTTCCAACAAGCAGTACTAAAGAAAGGTATGTAAATGAGACATATCATTGGTAAACTTAAGCAAGACAACTTAAAATACTGAATACAATATGTAAAAGCCACTGTAAATTCACTTCCTTTAACAGTTTCACTGTAATTTTTGTACTAACACTTGCTTATGATTCCCAAAAGCTGAGAACTACACACAAAAACCTACACAGTACCAGCAACATCCTAAAGAACTCTGCTGTCCCCCAAGATGCACAGAAGTGATAAAAGAGAGACCAGGAATACCTGTAAGTTTGATTTTGGACAGACGTGCCAAAATTCCCGGCAACTCATCCAGGCGCAGCTTCATCTCCGTCCACTGTCTGTCCTCTCTGGATTCTGCCCTCACTGCTGTGACTGAGCCTTCAGCTCCTGCTGCTGACTTCACTTCTCTCAGCTCATTTCTCCTCGATGTCTCAGGCCAGGGTTGATGAACAGCTGGAATTGGGCTAATTTTGTGTATAACCTTTTTTTCCTGCTCCAGTTGTTGAAGCTCGTGAAAAGGAGACACAACTGGCTCAGACTTGGGTTTGGCTCGTTGGCTGAGGTCTTTGTTGTACTGAGTTACATACTAAACACAAGGAGAGATGTTAAAATGAACAGTTAGGAAGGTGTTTTAACCCATTTCATGTTGTTACCAACACTAGTATTATTATGTTACCCTTGTTGTTGGAATTACCCCCCCCATGACACAACTGAGTCAGTCTGAATTTAAAAATTTACTTCACATGCAAAAAGGCTTCTGAAGTTGGTCAAGATATTACAACTGCAGCTTTTCAACTCACAACTGCATCAATAATGTTTATTTAAACTTGGATTACTTCTGGATAAATTTACTTCCTCCCCCACAGCTTCAACAGCAAATCTCCTTTGTTCATATTCAGGTAAAATCATTGGATTCACAACTGATCAATCCATAGAACCACTAAGGTTGGAGAAGACCTTCAAGATCAGCAAATCCAACTTTTAATCAAACAAAATTCACCCCTAAACTGAGAGGTACACACATGCCCATAACAATTCAAGTCTCCAAATATAAGCACTACACTTCTGCATCTTCAAAATATGAAAAAAAAGCCAGAAAAATGCCAAAAAATACAATCTACCTTTCATATTATAAAGTTCTCTCTCACTTCAGGCCATTTTATTATTTATATTTATTATTTATATTTATTATTTATATTTATTATTTATATTTATTATTTATTATTTATATTTATGCCATACTTTTATGTTAACTAACTAGATAGCTAATTTCAACAGGAGTTCAAATTAATAGATACTGAACAGCAAAATAGTTCAGAACACAGTTATAGCTCTCTTTTAGACCTCTCAGAATTAACACAGAACATGTTACCCGAGCATTTAGCTTCTCCTTTCTATTGTCTCTCCCCATATATTCTATATATTTCAAGCACAAGAGGGCTAAAAAGACTGAGCTTTCAACTAATCTTGGTTTAAAGTACACATAAATAACTACAATGAGGAAGAGGGATTGGAAACTCTGAATGAGTGATGTGAATACAAGAATTAGAGCAGTGCTGGTACCCCCAGCAGCATGGAAAGATCCCCATCTCTTGCCCCATAGCTGTACATGCTCCTTACAGGCAAAGCAGTCACTGGAAGACTTGGTCTTATCCATATTCCAGAGATGAAGTTCCAAAGTACAACAAACAGGATACAACTCATGGAAGAGCCAACTGTCTTTTACCACCACTCACTCACACAACTGATACAACTGGTCAAGGGAGAAGATGCAAATTCAAGGGTTTGAATGGTAATTACAGCTCTTTTAATACCTTAACAGCACACTGTAAAGGTAACCCATTAACTTAACGAGCTCAGGAGTTTTGACTCAAATTAACTGATTAACTCACAACACACCAGCTCCACAGTGAGTTTCACCTACCACTTGTATCACTGTTAACTAAGACTTTATTTCTTATAAATAACAACTTTAAAAATAATTTTATTTCCTGTTTCTTAGCAGGAGATGAGTGTCCTGCTGCAAAGGCACATGAAGATTCCTGTCAAGCAGAGAAGACTCTGCAGCACAAAGAACTGTACTTGCTACAGCAGGTTTCCTTCAGCCTCAAATGTTTTAGGCACCAAGTGTTTTAACCCTGATTTGGTAAGAAAAATATTATTTTATCACCTAATCTCCACTTTGACTCATCACATGGCATGAATGAGAAACACAGGATAAATAGAGTCCCTGACTTACCATTCGTTTGAGAAAGTTAAAGTACTGAAATGTTATCAACCTGTCGTGGGCTGCCCGGCAGAGGTGCAGGAACTGGCACGGGCTGTGCCGTGTGCCAGAGCTCTTCAGGTGCCACACAAATAATCCTATTGAAGGGACAAAAGGGACAAAAAGACAACATCAGATTCCAGTTTCTTCTCTGCCCCTGACTTTGCTTCCCATTCAGAACACAGTGTTTATTGCCAGCTGTGACACAGGACACCCCAACAAAGGGAAAGCAGAGCGAGTCAGGTGGGGAGAGATGTTTGCTGCTCCTCAAAGTGGTGAATCATGGAATCATTAAGGATGAAAAAGACCTCTAAGACAAGCAAGTCCAACCATCACAAACCCACATCCACATCCTTTTTGAACCCTTCCAGGGACACTGACTTTATCATTACCCTGGGCAGCCTGTTCCTGTGCCTGACCATCCTTTCAGCGAAGGAATTTTCCCTAATATCTAATCTAAACCTCTCCTAGCACAACTTGAGGCCATTTTCTCTCATCCTGTTCCTTGTTCCCTGGAAGCAGGGCCTGACACCCCCCAGCTCCCCACTCCTGTCAGGGAGTTGGAGACAGTGAGAAGGTCCCCCTGAGCCTCCTCTTCTCCTGCCTGAGCCCCCCAAGCTCCATCAGCTCCTTCTCCAGCATGTTGGCCTTCCCCAAACACATTCCAGCACCTCAATGTCCTTCTAGTCAGGAGCAGCCCAAAACTGAACTGCAGGCATGTCATAATTGAGGTTTTCCTCCAAACCCCTCAGCTCCCTGAGATGCATTTTCACAGAATCACAGAATATGCCGAGTTGGAAGGGACCCACAAGGATCATGGAATCCAGCTCTTAGTGCTGCACAGGACCATTCCCAAGAATCCCACAATGTGCCTGAGAGCATTGTCCCAATGCTCCCTGAGCTCTGTGGTACTGTAGAACAACAGCACAGTTCCACTGCCATCCACACACTATGGACAAAGTTATCTTGGCAAAGCAGCGCCGAGAGGAACCAGCTGCCATAGGGCAGCATGTGAGAGGACATTGAGCCCAGGGAACACAGGGATCCCCCAGACAGAGGGACACACACACAAGGATCCCCCCAGACAGAGGGACACACA
>WEIV01025120.1:113312-140763 GCA_013390005.1 Calyptomena viridis | reverse complement strand
AACGCCTTCCGGGTCGCGGGGCAGGAGGCGGGGCGGCCGTGAGGGGCGGGGCTGGGCCGTGAGGGGACACGGCGGGGCGGGGTTTGGGGGACGTACATTTGAGATGTCCCGGGCTGCTGCGTGAAAGTGTCGTGGCAAAAGTATTCAAAGACGCGCTTTTCCTCCCATCCAGCTCTTGACCACCACAAAATAAACGCCCTGAGGTGTTTTAAAAATAATGGCAGTGACTGTCCTGCCGAGGCGGGGTCACCTGGAGCGCGTTTGGAATGTCTCCACAGGGAGACTCCACGCCCTCCCTGGGCAGCTGTTCCAGGGCTCTGACACCCGCATGGAAAGGAGTTCTTGCTCGTGTGGAGGTGGAACTTCTTGTGATTTAGTTTGTGGAACTGCTGCTCATCCTGTCACACAGCCCCACTGAAAACTCTGCCACCATCGTCTCATTTATATGGATTGATGAGATCCCCTCTCAGCCTCCTCCAGACTAACCAGGCCCAGCTCCCACAGTGTCTCCTCATCACAGAGATGCTCTGGATCCCAAATCACCTTTGTGGCCTCTGCTGGACCCTCTCCAGTAGCTCCTTGTCTTTCTTGTGCTGGGGAGCCCAGAACTGGACAGCACTTCAGATAATGAGGAAAAATATATGGATGTACCAAAAAGATCAGTGCCAAGTCCAAACCATGAGATATCTCATCAACATTGAAATGGAAGTGTACATTATACAATCTCTGTGGTCGGCAAGGCTTTTCCATGGAGAAATGAACAATGAGAACATATATGTTGCAAAACAGAAAGATAGAAGTAAACTGAATTCAGGACCTTTTTTTATAGCAAATTCTTATGGCAAAACCTGGTTTTGGAGGGTAGGTGGGTGAGGTTGGTCCTGCAGAACAAGTCCCAGAGCACTTTCCCACCCAGTGAACAGATCAGTGATGCTGAGGAGAGAATCTGGGGCATCAGTTTTGAGGTGCAGTAACAAGTGACTGTTCAGGTGGGAAATGAGGCTGGACAGGAGACTTTGAACCCTTTTCCCTTCAGGAAGCACCTGAAGTGCTGCCCAGAGCATCCTCAGCCTCTGGCAGGCACTGGGGCTGAGGTGGGATGTGGTGTCCATGACACAGCCAGAGGGTGACCAGGAGTGCGTGGGGACATCGTGAAATGCTTGTAGAACAGCAAAGAGAAGTCTAATAAAAAATAAATTCATTCTATGGAGTCTCATTCCCCAAAGGACCTGAGCTTTAAAGAGCCAAAGGTTTGGCTTAAAAAAAACCCAACCAAACCTCAAGCAAAATCTGTATTTAGTTCCTAAAGTAATTTTGGAAGATGAAGGTTTGATTTCTGTACTCCTTGGGTGAAAATATGTGTTTCAGAGGGTCACATTGAGGAGCTGACCCAGCTGTCACCTCGTCCTGCCCTCATACACGTTCTGGGGGTGGCTGGATCCTTGGCTAGGCTGACTCAACCTGCCAACCTGAAGGGGAAAAATTGCTAATTTTGCTGATTAAAATGTTTAAACTTGTCCAGCACAGGGGCTGATAGGTTGGAAGGTGGAGCAGGGCACAGAAGAAGGACCTTGGACTGGAGTCTGAACAAAAAGGGAAGGGAACACTTAGGACTGCTCCAGCTGTAAAATGTAATTGCACCCCCAGGCATCTTTAGAATGTTTTCTCTTAAGACTTTAAGTTCAGGAGATGTAGGCTATAAGTCACTTAAATGCATTTGAAAATCATTCTCAATATTTTATCATGGAAATCTTCCTCAGAACCATCTTCCTCCCAGGCTTTCATTTCTTTATGGTGCTTAAATTCATGCAAAAGTCATCTTAAATCATTATTAGGAAGATAAAATGAAAACACTCACTCTAATTCACCAAGAATATCCTACTTCCAAGCATTTATTTCCACTCTCCTTCTATTTGGGGAGCTGGGGAGAAATTAGGACTTCACATTTCTTCCAGTTAATATCCTGTTTTACTCCGAGTTCTCACCACTGAGCATATATCACTTCTCAGTTCCTGTTTGTGTCTCTACTTTTTGTAACTTCCCCAGATTTGCCCTCAAATTTACACCTGCAAAAATAAAACATCACACAGCAAACACACACAATGGTTGCATAGAGGGCTGGAATGGTTGGTTGGTTTTAGGGCAGTTTGGGTCAGAGACAAAAAGGTTGAGGCAGTCGAGTGCTCTGTGTCAGGGCTGAGATTTAGGGTTTAATGATTTTCATTGCCTTTCACTTGGGCGATAAATTGCACCCCTGGAGAGAGGGGGTATAACACTACTTTTCTAATTAAGGAGAATGTTATCCATGGGCCTCGAGACAGAGCAATACCTCCTGTGAAACAATAATGATGATTTAGGGACCGCAGAATGTCACGTACCCATTTGGGTTTAACCACTAAAGCTACTCCTAGAGAGAAAAAAGTAATCTTAGGATTTTTAGTGGACGTGAGTGTCCAAATGTCAAAGTTGTATTTCAGCCTAAAAGGGCTCCAGAGTCTTTGGATCTCATTACCAAAGGTTCGGCTCTACAAAGCATTGATTCCACAGGAGCTGGATCCAAGAAATACTCCAAGAAAGCACCTGGGCTGGGATGTTGTGAGGGGAATATGGCCCTTCCAGGGAGCTCCCAGCACCTTCCCCGCTCACCATCGAGCTCATAAAAGCCCAAATACCAACATCCCAAGGCCACATGGAGGGCTGGAGGACACTCATCTCCTGTCACAGGGCTCCAAGGTCACACTGTGGAGCAGAACCATTCCTGAGGCATCTCTAACTCTTTGCTAATTCCCAAGATGGGCAGTTCCTCAGTGTCTATGGTGCTTCCCCCAGTTATAACCCTGCACCTACAGTCTGTTCTCAGGGTGATGAGGGGCATTTAACCACACAATTGCCATTAATGTTAATTATAGAGCACATATTAACACATTATACAATCCTTCTTCCTATTAACACTATCATAAATCTGATTGGTGGGCCTTAATTAGAACTCAGCAGCAGAATGCAATGGTTTGATACACGAAAGGAAAAATTTGTGGAGACAGCAAACTATTATTATACTTTAATCTGAAAATCTCTCCTTCTCTTACTCATAACACCAACAAGGCTTCTTGTAAGATTGATTTGTTGTCAGAAAATGATTTAAAGACCGACTGTAAAAATATTATATTTTCCTTGCTTCATAGAATGTGGCATTGATGTTAGAGCTCCACAGAGACTTGATGTACTTTCAGATAGGGAACTCTAAAAGCCAAGAGCAAAATAAATAAGATGGCATCCTGCTGTTATTGTGGTAACCTTTGCAGATCATTTCAGAACTGTGACTGGTGTGGAGTAGTAATAAACCATGGGGGAAGCTGGAGCTCGGAGCAGTTGGTCAGCTGAAGCCCAACTCTATTTGATTTTTGGGGGCCCAGGAAACAAAATAAGAAATGGTGTCCAATGTGAAGGGCACTGGGATGTATCAGAAACACAGAAATAACAGATAAGAACTAAGAAAGTATTAAAGACCAGGCCAGACTGTAGTGGCAGAAGGTTGACTGACTGCTTAAGGCTTTTAGATTGAGCCAGAGATCTCTGCTCAACTCCTCAGTTACATCCCTGCTTAGATTGCCTTGAGTCAGGGCTTGTCCCAGCTTCAGTAGCTGAGAAATTTGGGATTTGGGGTTTTCTGGGATCTTCAGCATTGTGATGCACAAGCTTTACATCAATGCAAGACTAAAGGATAGGAAGTGTCCAAGGCCAGGTTAGACAGGGCTTGGAGCAACCTGGTCTAGTGGAAGGTGTCCCTGCCCATGGCAGAGGGTTGGAATAAGATGGTTTTAATGTCCCTTCCAACCTAAGCCATTCTGTGATTCTACGACTCTATATAGTTTAGTCTGAAATTTAAAAAATCTTACAACCAGGAGCAAAATCTACTGATACCAACTGAGAGCCTGAAACATGCCAGTTCCATGCAGTTAAATACTTGTCCTCAGCAAATAACTCTGAGTGGAAAGTAGCAGGTAAAAAAATGCCACCATCCTGATTCCAGTGTTTTGGAGTAGTTAAAGCTTCCAAGAACAAGTGAAATACTATTCCTGGTAGATCAGGGCTCAGTAGCCTTTCTGAAGTGGTGTGGCAGACGAATTTCTTTCCCGAAGTAGAGTTCAAACATACCATAGGAAATCAGCAGAAGTGAGAAACTGCTGCCTCTTCCCAGCTGTCCAAGGTGCCCTTGTGCTGACCCTGGGGGATGCTGTGTTTTGGCAAGCCTTGTGTTGCTCGTTCACCACATCCAATGGACTATGAGCTGTAGTCACTCACTTTGAGTAAAAAACTTCCAGCCTTTCCTGAGGCAGAGTTTTGTTGAGATCTGGTGTAAATTCGGCTGCAATCAGATTTGGAGTTGCAGAGAGAGGACTGGGGATGAACCCAAGACAGCATGAGGGGAATCACCCCAATAAATGGCAAAACAAGGCAGCAGCAACTGGCCACCAGATCCAGCCAGGAGCCACTTAACCCACTGCAATCTCCCATCACATCAGGAATCCCTTTCCAACTGGTTCTGAAAAGCAGGGATACCTCTTATCCCCTAAAGTTCTCATCCAGAGTCAACAAAAATATTTCCAGTAGCCCTTTGCCCTTAAAATTACTTTCTGAAGAAAAGAAAGTGTCCTGTGCTCTTTCAGCTGAGAATTGCTGTCTGAATATCTCCAGAGCCCCTTTCTATTTTTTTTTCCCTGCCTTCTTTCTTTTCCTGGAAAATCTATGTGAAATTCCCAAGCTGCTTAGTACTCAAAAGATCTAATAAAAATAAGATTTATTAAGAGCAGAGGGAGGAAATCAGATTAAAACTGAAGAAACAGCTTGCATAACTGATCTCCTGTACTCAGCAACTGCTCAGGAAGTGCTTGGTGCACACACATTAACTGTTTTGGGGAAGTGCCTTCCAGCCTGATGGCCGGGAAGGGCCGGCAGCCGGCGTGTCCTCCCTGCAGACATGGCCATTAGTGGACAAAGCCCACCAGTTCGCAGCTTCTCAGCACCAGATGCAAAGCTGTGTGTTGCTCTAAGCCCTGTTCTCTCCTTTGCCTGCAGCTCTGAGGAGCACAGACACCCTGGCAGTGACCTCTGCTCAGGGGGATTGAGGCACCAAGACTCCGCAGGCTCCACAGCCCAGTGTCCCACACCACAGCCAGTGTTTGCCCACCCCAGCTCCCAGTGGGACTGTGTGTGGGTGCTGTGAGACCTACAGGGTGGCTTTTCCTGCCTCTCCTCCCTCTGTCCCATCACTCTTGTCTGCCCACCTAAAGCCACGTTTTGCTGTCCTCCCCAGTGCCTGCTGTGGTGAGGTGTAACCCCCTGCACCCAGGTTGGCAGGAGTGCCCTTCTGCCTTGTTTTTTTTCCCTTGGTGGCATTTTTGCCCAGTGAGGCAGAATTTGGTTGCAGCAGCACTTGGAGGAGCCATGTGCTCAGTCCCTGTCCCCCATCCCTCTGCAGGGGCTGAAGCTGAAGCAGGGGCTGAGGGATGAAGCTCCAGGAAACAGCTTCAGCTTCCTCCTCACTTTTAATGGTGTCCAAATGGTCCTAATTCTGTTGCTGTGGACTGCAGCTCCTGGAAGCAAGTGTCACTCTTTATTTTCCTCATTTGGATGCCTTTGCCTGTTCCTTGAATGTAGCTTTAGGACTGAGTAGCTCCACCAGCCCCCATTAATCTTCACCAGGCATCTCCCTGCTTCTCCCTTGCTAAGGCCAAACATGGTACTGCTCTTCTACTTCTGCTTCCACTGACAGAGCTTCTGCACCTTCCTTATGGTTTCTTTAGTAGAAAACCTCTCACTGATCTTCACATCTTGTTTTTCCTACCCTTTCTCCAAAATGAAATAAAGAGGGAGCAAACAGATTTTTTCCCCTGTATCTCAGCACAGCCCTTATCCCCTGCTGCTTCTTGCATGCAGTTTATCTCCATGTTTGTTGCCATCCCAACCAGGCAGGCAGGGATGTTGTGAGCCTGGAGGATTGGGAATGGAGATGGCCACCACAAGAGGAGCATGGCTTTGAGAAACCATCCACAACGTGGCAGTGGCTGTGAATGCTGTCCCTGTGTGATCTGCTCCTCCTCCTTACCAGTGGTGCAAGACCATGGTTGTCCTAAGGCCCCTTTGCTAGCTGTCTGAGCATTCCCACCATTTCAGGTCCTGCAGGCCTCTGTCCTGTCAGGAAAGGACAGTGACTGAATTACTGCTCAGTCCAGTGTGTGAGAAAGCAGCACAACTGTACCCTGGATTTCTGAACACTTCAGGGACAGTGATTTCACCCCTCCCCTGGGCAGCCTGTTCCAATGCTTGACCACCCTTGCAGTGAAGACTTTTTTCCTGATATGTAATCTAAACCTCCCCTGGCACATTTTCTGCACATCTACACACTTCATCTTGAAACTTAAACTCCAGTCTTCCTCTTACCGAGTCAATCAATAAATGTTTCTGTTGACTTAAATGCAAATTGAATCAGATCCACTGCTCACACATCTCTAATTAACTGTTCACTTGTCATTGAGGTGAGGGAGGAGGAGCTGCTCCACCACCTCAGTCACCTCCTTGTGACTGCAGCTCCTGTGACTGGCAACCTCATTCTTGCTCCACTTGGATGTGTGTGAGATGTGTCCTCTCCAGTGCCTGGAACATCAGCTCAGCTTCCTCAGCACCTCGAGTTATTTGTCTCCCAGATTTAACAGCTTTCCAGCATTTCCAGCAATTCCTGATCTGTGTTACTTCCCCTGCCCTGTACTATTTCAAGCCTTTATGTAAGAAGCATCACAAGCCCCTTAGCACTATGTTGTTTAAACAGTTGTTCAGCACCAGAATTTCTTGGATTCAGCAGAAAAACCCTTCTGCTGTCTTGGCAGCACCAGACACGTAAGTGCAAATGACTGTCTTGCAAGGGTAACAGCACTCCTGAGCATTACAATTATGCTATTATATAATTGATCTGAGGATTTCATAAATTATTCTGAGCAGAACACCCAAAGTCAGATTAGGAAGTGCTTTAATTCCCACTTTCTGTGCTGAAGGGACATTGTTTTATTTTGTGACCTGGTGGAGCACCCTTGCCTCATGGCTGTGCCCTTGGGCTGGCAGGATTTCCTTCTGCTCCTGTGCCTACCTCATCCTCACCTCAGAGAAGTCTGGAGACAGTGATAGGAGATCCTGGTACAGAGAATGTAGCCCCTGGCAACTTCTCAGCAGTGTGAAACTGAAGGGCTCACAGAGGGAGGGGACAGTGGCACTGGTGATCCAGGGTGTGTTGTGGGCAAGGGCTGCTCAGGCTTTGCCCCCACAGCTTCACCCGTGCACTGACCTTGGCAGAGGCCAAGCTTGTCCTGCCCCCAGGTCTGCCATCCTCTCACCAGTTAAGGAAAAACTTAAGACAAATTTGCACCAGTTAAGCAAAATTTGGTCGTGTTATTACTTGGGTTAATACCTGAGGAAAACCCATAGCACTGCAAGAAGTGGTCCTGGTTACTCAGACACTGGCACTTCTCCTCTGAGTCAGTGCTGAGCCCATGTCCAGGCATGGAATGGGGGCATGGTATGGTGGGAGGCTTTGCATTTCAGCTGTGGAACATAACTAAGGTTGTAACCACTCTTCATCTTATTCCCCTTACACTTTCCCATGCTGGTTAGTTACTGCCTGGTTAAGCTCTGGATCCCCCAGGAAGCAGCACTTCCTTGCAATAATTTCTTCACACCTACCTCACTGGTGAGCACAGCCCTCCTGGATGGGAGATGGGAGATGGGAGATGGAGGCTGTCTGTTTTCCCTCCTGCCCCTGGGTGTTGAGCTAGATGAGTCCCTTGTGGGAGAAGAGTGAGAAACTCCAGTGTTTCCCCTCACTGTGAAGGGAGGAATGTTTTCCATTTTCTAGTTTCTGAGTTAAAAATGTCACATAAGAGAAGCACACCAGAGTTGGCAACAGGAGGTGCAGGAGAGACCCCTCAACCCAAGCACTCTTAGCAGTGGTCTGTGTCCCAGCTTGGGATGCTACATGAGCACAGGAAATCAATGCCTTGCTTGTGTTTCCAGTCGATCTTTACATCACAAAATACATCCAAGACACAGCAAGTCTCTTTTTTTAGAGAAATACCATATGTGCCCTAGTGACTGCAAACTCCACAAGCTGTTTGTGGCCTTCAGGCTGCAGATCCAAGGCCCTAAATATAAGGTGATAGCAGGAGAAGGCTGTCATGGTCAGGGCAATTCATCTGCCTGCAGACTGTTCCCACCAGGTCCTCAGGAAAGGGAGAGGCTGTGGTTGGGATAACACATGGGGAAAAGCTCCAGGGAGCAGAGTGGTGCTGGACACTGCTGGCTTTGAGCCTCCATGGAATTGTGTGTCATGGAGTTGTTGTTCAGGAGCCCCTCAACATGGGAGGGGGCTTATGTGCCAGGCAAGTTATTCAGGGGCTGCCTTTTGGGTTCCTGCCTGTTCCAAAATGAGTGTGGAGGTGCTGTGGACTCCAGCTGGAGCCCATGGGGTGCATGAACCTGAAAGACAAACCAAGTCCTGTGCACCTTCCTCAGCTTAAACAAAGGAGGCTGAGGATGTCTTGATTATAAAAAAGCAGAATACACATTCTCCTTATTTATGGACATTTAGGGCAGTCAGAGTTGTTATAAATCAGGCAGCCCAGCTGTCATTTTTTGAAGCTCTCACATCCCAGCCCAACTAACCATGCCCATATTAGCCTCAGCAGCTGACAACCATAGCAGAGAACTTGAAGAAAGGATAACATTTATGAACATATCAAAATGATTCATAATGGGCTATTAAAAATAGCAAGAGATGAAAGAGGCAGCCTACAGATAAGCCATTTTGAGATCCTCAGTAATTCAGAACACGGTTTTTAAAAGTCAAGTTTTAGCTATCACAGATCTGTCCCTGCTGCTCTGCAGATAACAAGGTGGGCTGTTCTGATCAGGGTGAGAGCTCTCTTCCACCCAGGGCTCTTTATTTCACTCTGGCAGTTATCACATCGATATTGAAAAAAGCTCAATGTAACTCACACCCACCCTCCATCTCCTGAACGCAGCGAGCCTGAGCTCACAGCACATTCAGCCTCATTTTCTGTGGGCTGTTTCTGCTCACTGCTGCCATATTCTGAGGGTTAATTTTGGCAAACAAGGGTAGCTGGTCAAGTACAGTGTGTGCACCCCCGGGCAGTTTTCATAGTCTGTCAGGCACTTGTTAACACACTACCCCATTCAGGTTTTGATGAATTTGTGCCATGTTGGAGACGAGCCAGAGGCTGAGCTGGGAACAATATTTATTTATATCTACACACAATATTTCATGTCTGCCCAAATCATGGACTTCTCTAATCCACAGTATTTCAAAACATTTGCAGTTCTCTCAGCTGATTAGCATTGGCTTTGCTTGGCCTGGGCTGGTGGAAAGAAACGTAAGACAGTGAGTGGAGCTGAATGCTTTGATTCACTGATAGAAGCTGACATTTCTTCCCTGCCTGGTCTATCAGTCCATAATTTGAAGTTTATTTTAAGGTGCAAAGAGCTGTGTTTTGTGCCGTGACAAGCAATATGTTGTTCTGTGGAAGGGATCTCACCAAATCCCCATGTGAACAAGGGGGCAATAATTTTGTAGGCCACTGAAACAAAGTAAGAGCCTGAAAAAGTTGCTTCTCCAGAGCTATGTTCTCAAAGGGACTCACTATCCACATTCTTGAAGGAGTTGATGGACCCTACCTCGTCAGCTTGATGGATCACAAAGTTTTCATAGTCCTGGTTTCCAGTCACTGTGCTGAGCTACATGAAACATAAAGCACAATGTCTGGGTTGAGGAGAATTGCACAGCAGTACAGGAAGCTACTGAAGATACTTCCATCCCTTCTAAGTGGGAAGAAAAAGAAAGAAAAGAGGGGGGAAAAAGATTCAGAGGTTTGTTGGTGATTTGGAGAAAAATGGAGCTTGGATACAAACAAGTTTAGTGTCCATTAAAACCAGAATGAGACAAACCTGTTGAAACCAGAACTGAATTTGGGCACGACCATAATATAATGTGGTACCTGATGGTGTGGAGAGATTGGTGATTGTGTAATAAGAAAAACTGACACAGCACAGTTCGGTGTCAGCCCTGTCACACAGAGAGGGAAATTAAGCTCAGATTCACCCAGAATACCATGAAAACCCCTCAGTTCTCTGCCCATTAGACCACTTCCCATATGTATAACTACCCTGGTTTTAGGAATTTATATATGTAATTAACGAGTTACCCTATCTGGACCTCTGAGAAAGAGACAGGGAGGGGATGGTCACACTTCACAGAGAGTCATCACCCAGGTAGGAGCTGCAGAACAAAAGATAAAGATTTTTATAAAAAACTGTTTTTCTGGGTTTTTTTGTAGCAAATACAGAGAATGAGTATAAAACCAGTCTGGCCATCACAACTCATTAGTCAGTCCTGCCTCGGGTTGTCAAGGCACTGTTTGTTTTCAAAACAGCCCAACATGACTTATTTATATGTGGTGGTGGCCCAGGTCTTTTTGGTCACACATTCACCTTCAGGAGACCTTTGTAATTTTCCGTGCAGTCCAAGCAGTTTGTCTTTGGTGTTTTTCCAACCTATTCTTTCTTATTTTTGCAAAAATGAGTGAAGTTTAAGCCTAATTTTGTTACACGGGGAAACTTGAAGGAGTTGCATCATTAACAGCAACTTTATCTGACCTGAATTTGGCTACTGCATAGTTTAAATCCCTTAAGGCACCTTCATTACTACAGCATTAAGGAAGCTTTCTGAGTTTTTAAAATCCTCGTAAATGTTCTTTTCAGAACTACACTATAAATTCAGCTTTTTATCATAAACTTTCCCTTCCTAAATAAAAAACCCTCTGAACTTATTTCAGCCTATTTCATAACACTGTTTTAAAATACATTTCAGTGCTCATGAAATGCACTGCAAACCCGAGTTTGGTGTCTGTGGGCTGTGTCAGGGAGGGAATGTTCTGATTTTGGCCAGGGCTTTTATTTATTCTCACTACATACTACCTGAATTGAGCTCTCCAGCCAAGATCAAGATCACATGGCACCAGGTGCTACACAAATACTGAGTAAGATGCAGCCCAGGCCATAGATAAGTAAAATCAAGTAGATAAAAGCAAGGGAAGAGGGAAGTGCTGTTATCACCCCTTCACAGACGGGAACAAGGGCACAGAGAAAGGAGTGTTCACACTAATTGACTTCAGGCACCAAATGCAGGACCTCAGGCACAGAAGACAAGTTTCCTTCACCCTCAGTGAGGCTTTTCCAGGGGCTGCTCACATCAGTCAGGGTCCATACAGTACCACTTTCCCTTATTTTTCTTGTTAATGACTGATTTTTACAAAGGGAGTTCAGCCGCTCAGCCATTTCACAGTCACCATTAATTTAATCTTCCTCCTTATTTATTGATAGAGCTACTTTTTCTCTTGCTTCTTGTGTCCCCATGATATATTTCTAAAAGCCTTCCTGAAGCCCCTGGGAGCAGTCACTCGTTTAGCTGCCCTTGCCATCTCCCTGAAAGCCTCCCCTCCTCAAGTGCTTGCTTTGGCATCTACTCCTCCTTCCTGCCAGAAAACTTTGTGCTCTCTCTGACTTCCCCACCATCTCCCTTTTTTGCTACTCCTTGGTCATCGTACCTTCCTCTTTCTGTGTAAAAGCATCCCAAGGGATGGGAGCAGACTGGCACAAAGAGGATTTGGGCTAGCACACAGCAGCTCTGCATCTGTCCTACTTTCTCCTGCCCCATCCTTTCTTTTGAAAAGTTTGTGCTTCCCAGCACACTGTGTTTACCAGGCTCCCCAAACTACCTGTCTGAAACCTCATCCTCCTACATCTGTATCACGGTATTGTAACTGTTACAGTCATTTAGTATTAATTAGCCATCCTGCAATTTAGTTCAGTCCTTACAGACCTAGTGGTGGCCCAGATCTGATGTGGGTGGCACAGGCACAGCAGGAGACAGGCACTGTCCCAAAGCATTTACAGCTACAGATGAGTCAGAAGGGAAATATCTTTCTACACCAAGGGAAGTAAAGCCAGAAAAGGTATGTGAGGAACTTCAGAATAACCTCTAATGGCTGAGCTCCCACACAGAGGCGAGTTCATGGCATTGCTTTTGTTAATCCTCCTTAGGTGGGTTGTCCCAGGTCACAGAGGGGCTGGCAGAGCCCTCCTGCCCACACACAGGTACAGCACGTCATGACCCACCTCTGCTCCCCCTGTGCCAGCCCTGGCCCTCATGGCACATCCAGCCTTTTGTTCCTGCTTTGTGAATTTCCTCGATGCCAAGAAGGCTTCAGTTTGCCAAAGGTTTAGATTTCTCTCTGGAATGCACTCCCCATCCTGCTGAATTACCTTGTTCCTTCCTAAACAAATTGCTTTTCAGTGCAATGACCTTCTATTAGGCCAAGGTGTCCCATGGCTGCTCAGAAATCCCAGTAGTAAACTGATAGTTGCTGAATTTCTCTTTGCTGTGCAAAGATAAGCTGTAAGCCAGAGCTGGAGAATATTAATACCTGCTCCACAAGGAACAGAAGGTTGTTTCTTAGCTGAGTAAAGAAGGGTTCAAACATGTGGGTGTGTGACCAGATGGGCTGGGTTTGTAAGGAGCACACACTTGCTATAGAAACTTAAATATTTTCTTTGAGGAGCAGCAACTACTCACGTAACAAAAAAATGCCATCAGGTTTTTGGATATAAACAGGAACAAAGCGTGGTAAATAATGGTTCAGTTCCTCCCAGCTGTAGGGAAGTACAGTGTCACACAGCACATCCCCCTGTGAAGGCCCATGGCCAGGAGCCAGCACTGGGATGTGTGTTGTGGGTGACTTTTGATTTCTTCCATGTCTTTGTGGAAGAGATTTCCTTGTGCTGTTGTTTCTATGGGAGATAGATAAGGGGTGCTGCCTGCTGGCTGGAAAACTCCTGTGCTGCACAGCAGAGAGGGACTGCTCCCTGCTCTCCCCTCTGTGGAGCAGGCTGGGAGGAGGATGGCTTCTATTCCATACAAAGCACAGGAAAGCTTCCATTGCATCCCAATATGAAAGAAATGTTAATTCAGAAGCCTCATAAAGTGCTGGGAAAGCCAACTGCTACTCACTGGCACCTTTAGACACTTGAAGCCCCTTGACATGGGGAGTGGTTCTCTGGACTCCTCGTGTACAAGGAGAATTCACGTGCCCTTGGGTGAATATGAACAACTAACAGGGGTATAAAATGCCAGTGAATTTAGGTTGGGTCTGATCTCCATAGTGTAAATTAGAAGACAATTTTGCTGAGGTCAGCAGGGGAAAGCCACCAGCCTAAAGCCCATGACAGTCATTTGCACAGAGATGAGAAGCTGTGGGAAAGATTGCCCTGCAAATACACCCTGTAGTTCCTTAGGGCTGGTGGATCCATTTATACCTGTGTAAGGAAGATAAAGGAAAACAGCCCCAAGCCCAAGTGGTAACCTGATCCACTGTCTCTGCAGTAGAGTCAGTGTCACAAAGGAAATTCAGGAAAGCTGGCTGGAGTCATTTATCAATGGTTTATTGCATCGCTGAGGCTGAGCTGGAGCTATAAAAACAGGGAACTGCAGAGTTCATGGTGATGCACCTCGAGAAGTGGGTGATATCTGGATTAGCTGAGCTCTCTTGATGTCCTTTCGTTGTTCAACTTGCAAATCAGGCTGTGAGTTTGGAAGCCTGACTTTAGATACTCATTTCTTAAAAGACTGGCCTGAATTTCTACCAGAGAAAAAAGAAATTGTCTGCCCTGGAAAATAGCCATTCTGAAACAATTTCCCCTAAAATTCTCACTATGGGTGATGAAAATCCACAGCAAAGGGGGGAAAAAAAGAAACAAGATGAATTAATGCTCTTTTAAAAAACTTTTTACAACTGATTTCTAATGAGGCATGGCCAATGTTGTTGACATGCAATTGGATCAGCTTCAACTCCTGGGACGACTGATGAATGGACAAATTCCAGGGCTGGAGACAAACGCTGCCTTCCTCTCCCACAACTCAGCACTTCTCCCACAGACTACTTAAACCTCCACCAGAAATGACTCGAGTCTATATTAGTAGTTTAATTAAAAGTTTCCATATGCAGGTCGCCTTTGCTCTCTCTGGCCTCCGAATGGGGAAATTAAAAGCACAGCAACAGGGAAAAGCTTTGAGCTGGTTTTATGGGCAGAGCTGTTAACCCACTGCCCTGGCGTTTACAACACACCGACTGTGCCATAACTGGCCTGTAAGACTGAGGCTGTGCCTGCATAAAGCAGCTCTCTATAAGCCCAGCTGCAAATATATATATATGTTTATTTTTATCCCAAGATGTTGCAACAAGCTGTGGAAACAAGAGTGGGGTTACTGGCAGGAACTGCTCTTTTTATTAAAGTCATCTGTGTTTGAAGATCAGATGTCACTTGTGCTTTAGTGATAGGACAAGGGGAAACACCTTTAAACTAAAAGAGGAGAATTTAGATGAGATATCAGGAAGAAATCATTTCCTGTGAAGGTGGTGAGGGCCCTGGCACAGGGTGCCCAGAGAAGCTGTGGCTGCCCCATCCCTGCAAGTGTCCAAGGTCAGGTTGGATGGGGCTTGGAGCAACCTGGGATAGTGGAAGGTGTCCCTGCCCATGGCTGGGAGGGGAATGAGATGATCTTTAAGGTCCCTTCTGATCCAAACCATTCTGTTTTTCTATGATTCTTTTTGGGAAAAAACCTGAATGTTTGCCCCATTCACATGCAAGGAGTACCTCAGTCCTTTCTCTCACAGGGCTCCATGTGCCCACATGGCTACAGGCAGGCACAGCTCCAGCTCTGAAACCCAGTTCTTGGCTGGAGGTAACCAAAGCCTGAGTTTAGAGCTTGCTCTTCTGAGCCAATCCACCAAAAATGTGTGGCTGTGCAATGCTCCGTTCAGCTCCCTCTAGGAAAAAAAAAAGGCTCATTTCAGGCACTGTAACAAAAGCAAGTGAAATGCAAATCTGGCTTCAAAGGAGTGTGGGAAACAGAGAGTTGGTTTACCAGCATCTCGAGGGTTTGGACTGCTCACAAGGGATGTGGGCAGCCCTGACTTGGGTGTCCTGTGTGCCAGGGAGGAACCTGGACTCTGTAACCCCTCCTAGGGCTGTCCAGGACTAGAGACCTGCACGGTCAGTCACATCCTGTGTCAGATCTGTGTCAGAGACCAGGTAAATACTTGGCACTGAGTGGAACTGGTGCCACTGAGGGGATGGATGGATCTTGCCTGAGCTTGCAGTAATGGTCTGCTTGTCAGAGCCCAGTTGTGGGAGAAAAGGGTTCCAATTGTAACCAGGCAGTCGTGGGAACTGAACTTGATCTCCCACGTTCGTGACATGCTGCAGGGAAATGGGAGATTCCCCATCCTTCATGTAGGTTTTAGGGCACAATAGATTCCTTTTCTAAAGAGAAATGTTTGAGTTCTGGGAACACAGTTGAACCCGTGGAGCTTTTGTGGAGGTTTTTCTGGAATAACCAATGAACTAAAAGATCAGTTATTCACAGATGTCCACCTGGCCCAGTATTGCTTGGGCAGAGGGATGAGGAGGGTCATGATTTGGGGCTCAGGACCTGCAGCCCTGGTGATCCACGGTGGAGCTTCACAGTGAGTGGTTTGTCACCAGGGCCAGACCACGGAGCTGAGCTCAGCACTGCGGGGACAGCACAGCCTCTGCCTCCACGAGTGGGGGACGGAACACCTCCCACTAAGGAAATGCTTTCCCCTTCCACTTCCTGCCCCAAAGCACCGGGCTTTCCACTTCTGCAGTGGAAAACTGTACCAGGACCCCGGCAGCAATGTAGAGAACCCTTGAATTACAAAGCTGTGGCCTCTGCAGCAATCTGAGAGGGCTCAGGTGAGCACCCTTCTCCCCAGTGCTCTCTCTGCTCTCCTGCCACAGCCCAGAGGGGACAGAGACCTGTGGAAGTGGAGGTGGCTGAGCTGGAGCTGATCATGCCCCTGGCAAGGAGGGCTCCTCTGCTCCTTCAGCATCCTGCTGCTCTCAGCAGCTTCCCTGCTCCAGGCTCATCTTTGCATGTCGGGACATTTCAGAGCCATAATTTTCTATGGGAGCAGCTGGAACGTTTGTATTCTGTTCAAGAACAGGTTGCCAGCTTTCCCCAAGGGGCAGGGATCCACCTTACAGGGATATTACGCTGTAGCAGGAACAGTGGAAGCACAGTGCCACCAAAAGCATGTCCTGACCCTGGAGTCCAGCAGGGAGATGCTGGAAGGAACCAGAATTTGCCTTTCCTTGCCTTCCCCCTTTGAACCGTGGGGATGAACTGAGCGTTCAGTTTTCAATAACAGCAGCTTTGTCCTCATCCCAAACCAGGGGAAGCCAATATGGATACTCAGGGAAGACCCCCAGGCTCCCCTAGGGCCCCTCTTTGGTACTGACTCAGGCTGAGAGTGCCCACCAAGCCCTGCATGGGTGTGCCCAGTCCCTCTTCAAAGATGTCTGTGCCCTGGTACAAGGGGACACTGGGAGAGACGGGCCTTGGTGGGATCACTGATGCCACGAGTAGAGGAAAACCAGGCTGCTTGTGGCCATAAGTGGAGATTTAGGATTCCCATGGGCAACACGTTTCAAAACTCTTGGCTATGGTCTGTGGCACTATCAACCAAGTACCTTTTATGGGCATTTTATTCATTTCAAAAAGTCACCTGGGCAGAAAAAATTATATATATATAAACATGATATAAAGAGTGAGCACATTACAAATGGGAGCTGGGTTGAAATAAAACCTGCTGCAGCACTTAAAGACCGTTCTAAATAGATTCACACAAAGCTTTGCTATTTCATAAAACATTAAAGGATTTAAATGACTTTAAATACATCTGTAGAAATACAGGCAATATTTTATTAAAGGTTTCAGGTCTGTCTAATCTCTCCTGTGTAAGATGTTCATTTTTGCGGTAGCAAAGGCACAGAGATCATTAAGTCCATCTCCAGTGCTAGCACAGACAGCCTTTGCCAGCTACCAAACTCTTCCCTCATTAATATTTTAACATTCAAGGTAATGCTGAGAAACCACCCTTTGTCACAGACACCAGAGAGATTAGTAGTAAATCTTTTCAAAGAGAACTACTGCATCCTCAGTGTCCAAGGATTAGAACTGAAAATTGAACTAGTTCCAGTGTGAACTGCAGAGCAAAAATAGCAGTGCAGGGGAACAGGGCCACTGAGTGTGTTCTCATCACCAGCAAGGCTGGTGGGACAGGGGTTACTGGACCATAAATGTTGATTTGGGGTTTCTTGTGACTCCAAAACCTTCACTGCCAGACAGGATGCTGGGCTAGACAGATCCCAGCCTGATCAACATAGTAACATTTGCACTTTGGAAAACAGCAAGGTAAAGCCCTGAAGACAAGCAGGGCACAGAGGAGTCCTAAGGACTGATGGGGAACAGGCGCCTTCTGTCAGGGATAAATGTGAACCTGGTGCCCACAAAAAATAAACAGCAAAACCTTCAGCTTTACAGGCAGAGGCAGAAGTAGAAGGGAGTTGTAGAGAAGAGTAAAAGTGTCAAAATCTGGAGGGTATTTCAGAAGTGAAATGGTAAAATCAGCCCGGAGAGCTGCAGAGGAACGGGCTCCCTTGGCATCAGTGGGATACAGCAGGGCATCAACAATGGCATGAGGGCCTGGAGTGGGAGAGGGAGGGAGGGCAGACAGGGTCATTGTTGAAGTGCAGTCCCAGAAGGCTCAGAAGAGATTGTGTGAGGTGGCAGCCCAGAATATTGGAAGAAAATGGCATCACTCTTGTTGCCTCAAGTTGCCTCAATAGCTCTACATCCACCTTTGGGGAAGGTGCTGTACCAAAGCATGAAAGGTCTGTCCCTGCTTATGTTAAATGGAAAATTTAATAATAAATTAAACAAAACAAAATAAAGGAAAATAATACAAATATTTTACATTTGGAGTTTAGAGAGGAAGGGCTGACTAGCAGAGAGGATGCCAATGAGCACTGGCAAAACCCAAGCTCACCTTCCCTTCAGTGACCCAGGAACACGGATGTGTGTGTTCAGGTGCTCACAGATTTATGGGAAAGGAAAGATTAAATGTTATGACTTTCCTCCCCTGTTCATTTTCTGCTTGTGAGCTGCAGCTAATGGGCACATGCTGCTGCTGTGGGGCTGGGCAGGGTGTGGTACTGCACAGAGGGAGGAGGAAGGGAAAAACCCAAACCCAAAGCAGCCTGAAAAGCATCCGAGTGAAGCAAAACATGTAAATGAGGAATATGAGCAAGGACTGCAAATGAGGAACTCTAGGAGGCACACAGAAAAGAGGTGTAGAAATACAACCCACCAACAACACTGAGTAGCAGCAGCATTTTGGAAATGTAACTGAGGTCCTGCACAGGTTCTGCACGAGTGAATGGCCTGTGGAGGGAGATGGATGCCATTCAGCAGGGCATAGAACTGCTGCTGGGAGACTTAGAGCAGAGTTATATGGCCTTATTTTCCCAGCCTAGTGGGTCAGCCTGTCAGATGAATCATTTTATACTGCCCTGAACTGAATGGGATTGGCATTGGGCCACCAATTCAATGGCAGCCTTGAACTCTGCTTTCTCTTCACTTCAGGTGAACCAGATTTATTCCCAACTTGCCACAGATTTGCAAGTCAGTATTTATTTGTAGGATGCCTGGTTCCTTGGGCAGCGATGCTGGGAGCTCCAGAGGTTTGTTTTGGATCCCACGTTGGTTGCAAAGGAAGGGTTGGTTGTGTCAGATTCCTGCTGGTCACCTTTGCTCTGT
The DNA here is from genome assembly GCA_013390005.1 of Calyptomena viridis. Lineage (NCBI taxonomy): Eukaryota > Metazoa > Chordata > Aves > Passeriformes > Eurylaimidae > Calyptomena > Calyptomena viridis. The sequence continues at coordinate 121,964 of WEIV01025120.1, read as the reverse complement.
GAGGTACACAAGGTGTGTCTGTTAGGAGTCAATGAAAATACCACTGAGGTTGCATTAACATAGCTAATAGCTGTGTTAATAAATGCCATATAATAAACCAAGAAGGAACATTTTCAGCCAGGTCCGAAGCTATGTCAAAAATGCCTTTGATTAATAAAATCCATTTCTGGCTGAATGGGACTTTTATAATCAACTGACAGTCCATCTGTGTCCTATTCTTGCTGGGCAAGTATTTGCAGCTCAGCTTTTTGGGATATATCTCACAAGATGTGGCTGACCTTTGCCATAAATGGCTTGGTGGGAGATGCCAGAGGCCACTTGCAGCCTTTCATCCATTTTGGAGATGGGAACAACATGGGAAGTCACCCAGCAGCTGGTGCAAGGTGAGCACAGGGGCTCCCTCCACCCATGGTAGGGCATCAGTTGAGCATCAGAAGAAATACAGGCTGCACCAAAGTAATGAGATACCTTTTGCTTTTCATTAGGAGCAAATAGTATTCCCAGAACCACCCACAAAGTGCATCTGGTCCTGCCATGTGCCCACTCTGACACTTCTTTCTGGAACACAGGGAACTTTGGGGCAAATCCCCTGTGTAGCAGCACTGGGGCCCTTGGATCTCTCTGATGGAGCCATTGCAGGTTCACTGGAGACACACTGACCCTCCTACCACAGGGGGCTTTGTCCTCCCTAACAAAAGAGCCTAAAATCAAACTTAGCATCATCCACACCCCCATTTTTTCTGTTTCCATATGATAATGTCAGATGTATGACCATGTCCCAAAGCTAACTTTCATCCTCACAGGGATGGCTTCCCTGCCTGTGCCTTTTAATGGATCAGAGTCATTATCGTGTTTTAGCATATTTCCAATCTGACAGCCACAATTTCATCCATCAACCTGCACGAGTGCTAATTCCTCTAGTCTGTAATTACACTCACTGGAATTGCCAAGGTGGGATAGGGATGCAAGTAACAGGAAATAGACAGCAGGTCTTGGATTTAGAAACATCACAGAATAGTTTGGCTTGGAAGGGACCTTAAAGACCATCTTGTTCCATCCCCTGCCATGGGCAGGGACACCTCCCACTATCCCAGGTGGCTCCAACCTGGCCTTGGACACTTCCAGGGATGGGGCAGCCACAGCTTCTCTGGGCACCCTGTGCCAGGGCCTCCCCACCTCAGAGTCAAGAATTTCTGCCTAATATCTATTTTGAATCTAAAAACCCCAACTTGTTAAATCGATTGGACTCAATGATCCTCGTGGGTCCCTTCCAACACAGAATATTCTGTGTCCTGTGAATTTTAACAAGGGTAATGCGTGGAAAGCAGGTTTATGACATCAATACATAATTTGGATTCTGCAGTCATCTCTTTTCAGACCGTTGAGTTGCACAACCTGTCCTGTGATACAAGAATCATCCAAACTGTGTTGTCCTGCAGGCAGCGAACTGTGAGGAGCTTATTCAGTGCTTGTGTTAAATTTCCATGTGTTGGCCAGATGCTTTTCTTGGAGCACCAGTGAATCGGTGCTGCTGTGATCTGCTAATTGTTTTGACACCATGGGAGTTGAAAAGCGCTGGTGAACACTTGGCTCCACTGAAATGTGTGTTTTAGTTAAATGACCCCAGGGATGATCAGAGTCAATTTTCCTGCGTCTGTCTGCTGCCCTGTGCTTGGGGTGGTTCTGGTCAGTGCTACAGAAAACAAGAGAGTGTTTAGTTAGTTCTCTCTGTGTAGCACACGAAGAATAGGAGAGCCTGTTCAAAGCAGAGGCTCCTGCTCAAGGAGCCACTTAAACACAAGCCCTAATCAGGACAACACTCGAATGGAGCCCTTATCTGTAAGCACGTGCTTGAGTTTCACTGGTCTGCATGGGGTTCACACCCAGGTTTAAGTGTCAGCACATGCTGAAGTGCTTTTCCAAGATCTTTTCCAGAACCACAACCTAAGTGAGAAAAATGAGTGTGTCATTTAACCACATCTGAATATATTGCTGCTGCCTTTGCAACTGGGAGGAAATCCTGATGAACTTCGTTTCCCTGCAGGTCTGATAAATTATTTTCCACTTATCCCTCTGCTCTCTCCACAGATACCCAAGGAAGCAGAGGACTTTTGCTGTGGAAGACAACCTTCCCTGCTCCTTCAGGTGCTGGTTGGAGGACAGAAGAATGTTGGCTTTTGGAAAGAATTTGTTTCAGACTCATCCATTAAAATCAGTGTGTTGCTACTTCCACGGTTGACTTGTAATGACTCCCAGGAGTTTCTCTCCCAGAAGTGAGGTCAAATGTATTGACTTTTCTTTCTTTCCTCGCAGCCTTTCAGCACTGGACAAATGATTGTTTTGATAATTAAACTTTTACAAATGGAAGGCACAGTGATCGTAAGGAAGGGCTCTGTCTCTACCCCCACTTAACGAACTTGCAGCCTGTTGGGGAGTGAACATTCTTTACGAGAGGAAAAGTGTTAATTAGGGATATTTTCAGTTCAAAGACAAAAAGGGAGAATTAATGAAATTACCCTGCTTAGTGTTTTGACTCTTGCTGGGCTACATTTTGCAGTAGTCAGAGTCAGCTGTTTCTTACACTGGATAAGGATGACGTGGTGGAATTAGCATATGGAGAAGTCTTCCACATGATCAAGGAAATTAACTGCCCAGAATTCAAATCAAGGGTGGAGTGAATTAACATCAGCCAGAGATGTTACTGTACTACAGTAAAGAGTAGGGAAAACAAGGATTAAGAAGGGGTAGTGCTTACAGTGGCAACGTGTACATCAACAAATTGCAGAGATGGTTAGGAAGAACTTCTCCTCCAGTGCAGCTGTGAAACACCTGGGTGCAGCCATGGCAGAATCCAAGCATGTGTTATAGGACCAGGACTATTTTACACTGAAGGTAAAGTGCAAGGAGTTCCCTTTCTGCTTTTGCCTTTGTTACTGTGCCTTGGCAGAGCAAGGTTGGGGTCAGCCCAGCATGGGCAAGTGCTCAGGTACTGTGTGTGGGCACTGAGAGTCCACAGAAACCATGTGCACTGAGAAACTGGTCCTCCCACCTGCCTTGTGACATCACTGCAGCTTTTTCAGTCTTGTTTCCAGTCTACAAACCATGAGAGTTTTCCACATCTGTGTGATCAGCAGCCCAGACCCTCTCTGTGTCCTTGCATCCCTCTCTGGTGCTGCCTGAAGCCCTCGGTGTCCCTGGAAGGGACACTGCCTGGGGAGCAGATCCACCAGCTCCTCTTGGCCATAGATACCCTGCCTTCAAGTGCTGAGGTAGAAACACCTTCACCCAGCAGCTGCAGGCAGGACTCACCACAAATGAGGAGCAGAGCCACCATGGAAAGGCAGCCTCATTTGCTGAATCCCTGCCCAAATCTCCTCAGCTCCTCTCTCCCCTAACACAAAGCACAGCAGTTGTCCCTCCCCAAGATGTCCAGGTCTCCCTCCTTCTTTCATGACAACCACACCTCAGCCACCCACCATCCAAAGCTGTGTGTCAGAGTCCCAGGAGCCAGGAAATCCCTTCTTCCCTCTCCTGTCCAGGAGGGCTACTCCTCCTGCAGAGACTTAACCTTTTATAACCCCATCCATCATCCTAATTAGGCCTCTCAAGTGAGGGTTACCTGACCAAGAAGACTTGTTTCAACCTCTTGGTCCTGGTAGCAGTGGAAAATCTACCCAACCACAGAGATCCTGAGGCATTTGTCAGTGCTCTCCTCATGTGGTCTGGAAGCTGAAAGTAAAAAAATGTAGATTAAACCCAAGATGTATTCTTTTTTTCTTTAATCTAGAGCAGTGACTGTAATTAATTATTGGAAGGATTTTCAGAAGTTAAGGTAGATTTTTTTATCACTGGAATTTTTGAGGTCCGAATGGGATGCTTTTCCACGACGTGGTCCAAAGAGGAATGAGTCCAGAGAAGTCCTGCATGATCATAATGATCCCTTAATGTTTATGAGACCACATCAGTACTGCCCATAGGAGGATGTACCAATGTGGATTTGAATCCAGGAGATGGGCTCTGGAGCTGTGAGATGCAGCTGCAGGAGGCTCCCAAAGGCAGGGACTCAAAGGACACGTGGCAGAAGAACATCATCTGTTCAGCACTTGGACTTCCATAAGTTGATGAGGGTATCTCCAGACCCTTGGGACCAGATGGATTCCTGGACATCCCACATGCCAGCAGCAGTGATGCTAATTAGAGTTCTTAAATATGCCACAAGCCTCTTGTTCTTAGGTCTGTCTGTCACTAGTATCCACTGATTTACCTCAGCTCTTTCTTTTCAGGAGGTTAAAGAGGCAAAGCATTTTCTTCCCAGACCCAAACAGACCTCCTGTCTTGCTCTCCCTCACACATACCTACAGTTTTTGGGTTTCTAGTCCCTAATTTCATCAGGAACTAGTGAAAGCCTCATGTTATTACCTGAGAGTAGGAAGAATTGAAACATAGAGCTGTGGGAGGGGATGACTCAGGAGCTGGTTTACCAGTAATTTCAGTAAACACCTGTTTACAGACACCCTTTTCAACTTGTGGGTTTTCTTGGCATGATGGAAGGTGACATGAAATGAAAGAGTCTCAGTTGAACAGGAAGAGAACCGAGATCTCTTCTGATGCAGGGACAGATTAAAAGAAAGTGCCCACATTGTCTGGGCAGGATATCATTTACAGGGAGAGCAAACTGCTCTAAATGAATGAGAACACCACATTCTGCATGAATCACACCTCTGTTTCCACTTTTCTCCAGCCCCATGGAAACATTTTTCCTTACAGACCTCTTGACACTGTCACTGGCTCTGCAGATTGCTCGTGTTTTGTACACAAGAAAAGTCACTTTTGGAGGGGAAGTTAGGTGAAAGTAGATAGACTTTTCTGCACCGAGGAATAACTTCTCATAAATCTGCTGGAGCACATTCATTTGTCGTGCAGGCTCTCCTCGAGCCCCTCATATCTCTGCTCATCAAGGTCACATCTGTTTAAACGTGCACAAGGAGGCTGAGCCAGTCACTGGGGAAACACTGATTTGTGAAGCTGTATTGCAACAGCCTGAGCAATTAATGTGATCAAAACATCCCATTCCATGTCATTGTTTTAGATCTCATAAGATTTATTTTCATTACTTACGACCTCAAAGATGCAAGGGGCAGCAGCAGCTTGAGGGAACTGCTGCAGGTGGGAGAACCCTCTCTTGACCCATCTGCCCCCAAATGAAGAGCAGCTCTGAGAGCCCAGGGCAGGGGCTGAGGGATATTTCAGTGAAGGCTTGAGGTCCCTGTTGTTAGTTTTCAGCTGAAGCACAGGATGATACAGGCCAGGGCTTCAGGACAGCTGTTCTTTCATGGACCAAGGAGAGAGAAACACACCACCATGAAACCTGGGTATGGTTGGGATCCTGATCACCTTCTCTCTGACTTTATTTTCAAATCAGAGCAAGTGTTACCCCACCAAAAGATCTGACTTTGAGATGATAAAGAGCTTTCTCAGCCCCTTCACTCTCCTGCAGGACTGTGAGGAAAGCTGTTCTCTGGGATACCTGCACAGACCAACATTTACCTTTTCCAGATGTGCCCAGTGAAAAATGCTCTTGGCAAAGTAACTCTAATAAATTTAACACTTTGTTATCCCTGTTTGAAGTATCATCCTGAGCTGGTGAATGGTCCAGCACCTCCTTTCATCCTCAAGGCTTGTCTGGCCACCTCTTTCTCCAAGCTAAGCAATCTGACTGAAATATGAAAGCAGACAGAGGAGTGTAGTTTGCATCCATTCATTGCTTATGTACAGGCTGTCAGAACTAATGAAATTTTATAACAGACGGGCAGCAATCAGCTCCTTGGTGTTATTTATCTTTCTCACTCCTGGCTCTACATCCCGGGTGATTCTTCATTCATCTTTAAAAATGCCAAGATGACTAAGCACAGGACCCACCTACCCAGAAAATAACAACTTGTGTGACTGCGTGGAGATAATTAATAATCACCTGACTCGAGTGATGAGTGACTGTCAGGCAAAATATTCTCATTGATTTCCTCCAGCCCACTTCCTCTCTCCCACTGAGCTTCCCCAAACATCAAAAACATCCATTATAGAGGATTTCCCCCCTCCCCCTTCTGCCATCTCTCCTCAAACTACAACAGATGTTTGCAGAGCCATTCCCGGGCTGGAGGCGCTCCTGGATGGCGCTGTGGGCACGGGCTGCCTCGCACGGCCCCCGATTTGCATCATTTATCCCGAAAGGTGCCAGCAAGGCTTGACAGATTCATTTGTAAGAGCTTTGTAGGAGAAGATGCAAACTGATGCAAAACATACGAGTGACGCTGCCTCCATTTGCCACCTGTTAATGGCAGGATCAGCAGGAGGGGGAAGGAGGAAATGTAATTTTGTGCCTTCACCAAAACAGCCTCTGGTGAAAGAGCAATAGTTGCCCATTCTTGGGGTGCTCGGGAGGGCGTTAACACAAGGAGAAGTGAAGGAACCCAAAACTAAACACTTTTGCCTCCAAATGGAAGGATGCACCTTTGTGATACAGCAATACTCCGTGTGTGCAGGAGAATTAACTTTGCTCCAGGGTTGGAGTGTAAAACTGAGATCTTCCAGAGCATTCAGCACTCTACACACTTCCCTACATCAGCCTACAATTACTTATTTCAGGTGGCAACATATCAAACTAACACTGACTACCTGTAAAATTACTCCTTAAAATATCATTTTTAGGCTTCAGAGCTGAAATGAATGAGGCTTTCAGCTCCCCTGTGAGCTGTGGGTCCAGGCTGTCTGCAGGCTTGGGTGAGCCTTCATTATAGCTGCTTCATGTCTAGCCAGCAACACCAGGAGTCTTTATTTTACTCCAAATAGAGATTTCAGCTACCAGTTTTGGACCACGTATTCAAAATCAGCCTTATTTAGTCCCAAGCAATGAAGAAAGTTGTGATAAGACAGCAAAATGTTCTTCTATTTGTAGCTCCTGTACATGTTTGCAGTGGCTTTGGTTGTTCTGTAAAAGGGATTATGATGCTGTGAACGTTCACATGGGTGAAAGAAAATAACCCAAACAGCTGCCTCCACTTAACCACCAGACTTTTCAGAGAATTTTGGGAAGGGGAGGAATCTAGGACTTTAGAAACTGAGCCAGCCTGCTTTGAGGTAGCTATGAAAGAGAAAGAAAAAAACCCACACCAAAACACCCTACTAAGGAAAGGTGCTAACTCTGCCTCTAGAGATTGTATAAAGATGGGAAAAACTATGAGCAAATGTGCTGACTATAATGAGATACTGAAATAACAAATCTGCCTCTGCTTTTCATGGGGTGATGCCTGAAAAGCACTCTCTGTGCTCCTGATAGACCAGTTCAATGAGAGAGATTAGAATAAAATTTTAAATGAGAGGCATAAATCTAGATCTGCACATCTTGTCTCCTCTGATCTGAGATTGTGAATCAGTCCCACCAGTACAAGGTGTGCTGTAGAACCTCCTGCTCACAGGACAGCACTAGAAATTCCCCCTTCCAGGTGTTTTTCTCTCCTTTTTCAAAACCTTCACTATTTTCCCTGTGGTTTTGGGATCAGAGCAATAACCTGCTGACAGGATGCAAATAAGAATCTTGAGCAAGCCTTATCTTTCAGGCTAATTTCAATTAACTTTAACTTGGAAACAAAGTAACAGATTTAATTGCAGATCTCAGCTCCATTTGAGCTCCCTACCAATGACATGCAGGTGATGGAGATGCCCCATGCTCTCCATGAATAGCCAAATAATTTAAATCCCAAAGCCAAACACTGAGATATGGAGTCACAACAGCACCTGTGCAATACTTTAAATGAGATTTCTTCTATGGCCTCTGTCTCTTTAGAGGACACATCTTTCCTCTTTCTCACTATTTGTGCTGACCAGGGCACCCCTTTTCTGGTTCTCCCATCCTGTTATGCCCTGCCAAGCCCTGGGCTGTGTCAGAAAGCCACTGGCTCTGGAGTTAGGGCACCTGAGCATTCCCTTTTATTTGAAATTTTGCTTCTTGGGAACTGCAGTGGGAGAGTTGGGAGACTGACAGGCTGACCTGCAGGGCGGGAGGGCTGGAGAAGTGAAAATCTCTGGAAAAAAACCATGTTTATCCCTTCTTCCCACTAGATCTGTGGATGATGGATCTCACTGCTGCAGTTCCATGATTATTAAATTCTCTTAGGAACAAGTTGCTTCTCCAAAGCAACTTCTCCAAAGTTGCTTCACTGTTGCAGTGAGCTCAAGGCAGGAGCAAGAAGAGGCAAGAGCCTGACCTTGCTCCAGTCTTGTGTGATTTGGGGGAGCCTCATTCAACCAGGCAGTCTGGGATGCTGCTGCACCAGGAAGAGGGGAGGGGGCAATAATTCCTTCTTGAGATCTGAAAACACGTTACCTGTTGCTTGGCTGGTGGTGTGCTCAGGGGGGCTGTGCCTTTCCTTCTCCACCTCAGCCCACACACAACTTTGCTCTTGGTCACTGAGGGATTTGTAGCTTTGGTTGTCAGGCTGCAATCTGCTTCCCCTCTGCTTCTCCCCTACTTCCCCTCTGCTTCCCCTCTGCTTCCCCCCTACTTCCCCTCTGCTTCCGCTCTGCTTCCCCTATGCTTCCCCTCTGCTTCCCCTCTGCTTCCCCCCTACTTCCCCTCTGCTTCCCCTCTGCTTCCCC